>JANQDE010000017.1:208388-358893 GCA_037157785.1 Cephalotes varians | reverse complement strand
CACACACACACACACCGAATCTCACATTGTGATTAATAATACAAAAAAATTAGCTTACGTTGTGCATCACATTGTTCAGAGTTGCTCGTATAATGCTGGCCTGAGAGCCGAGTGTCGTTTGAAAAGTAGGTTGACCACCGACAAGACCTGGCCATACCGTGCCGTTAACCACACCTTGAACGGCATTCATCATAGGCTGCGACACTATGTGACTATTCGATCTACCGGTGGGAAGTCCCGATGGGGAAGAATGCGCGGGGTGCGTCGTCACTACGGGTCTCGGCTGTCCTATTCGCGGCATCTGTGGCGCCGTACTTACAACAGCCCCTCGCGGCATCATATTAGGCATCGGTCCGGTTAAAGTACGCGCGGTTAAAGGTGGTACTTTATTCGCGCTTTGCACAACGGGAGGCGGCTTAGTCGCCGGCGGCGTAGGCGGTTGTTTTGTCCATCCACCGCCGGCACCACTTCCATTGCTGTTCACCAGTAACTGCGAGTCCATCACTTTGGTCGGCCAGTAGTCCTCGAAGCCGGTGCCCGGTGGAAAGTAACTCTTAATATCACTCAAACTAATCACCGAACACGTTTCACTCGCGAACAGTTCGTTACGTATACCCTGTACCTTGCAACAGAATTTCAAATACGACAAGTCCCACCCCTCGAGCTTTTCCGCCTTTAGCTTGAGATTTTCCGTTTCGCCCTCGAAATAAAACAGCGGCACATACTGTAGACTGTCCTTTACCGTATAAGGTACCACGGATTCTTTGTTTATTCGTATGAAACCACATTTCTCCGCCTTGCGTCCATTCGGATTGGTACCGGCGGTCAGTTTGGTGTAACATACATCGAGAAACGTATAAAACTCCTTGGCATCCGAGAGACGCACCACCAGATCTTTACACGTAAACACCTCCCTCCCGAATTGATTCTCGCAGTGCCTAGTGTTGATCTCGTTGAACAATTTGCTCTCGGCCTCGGTAATGTAGTAACTCCTTATACATGTGCAACTGTAGATGTCCGAATGGAGAAAACTCAGGTACTTGTTGAGAAGCTTAGATTCTAGGATGCGTACGGCGCAATACTTTTCGCCGGAGCGAAATATATAAGGTATGTGACATTCGTCAAAGCTCGTCCAACCGAATCGTCCCCTCTGGCTATCGTCGTCCGGCGCCGGCACTTTACTTTCCAAACTGCCGGTCGGCGGTTTCGGAGCGGGCGGTCCGTCGGTTGGTCGTTTGTTCAGATATCCAAGGATACCGGGAAGATTAGGCTGCGGTACGAGACACTGCTGCCTCTGTTGCTGTTGTTGTTGCACCGGCATGCTCGCCAGCATTTTCGCCTTGTGTGCTTCCACCATTTTGGCAGCCAGTTCACGGATTTCCGCATCATCTGGACGTTCTTGCTTGACGACGACTTTCTCAAAATCTGAAAAACGAAAACGTGTAAGTCTTTGATGTATAAGCCTTCTCGAAAGTTGTCGTTTAACGCTTAGTTCTTAATTATGCGTATTGAATCTAGAGAATAACATACGCCTAGACTTTGGGATTAAAAAAAATGTAAAAAAATGTAAAAAAAATGAGATTAAAAACTTTAAATATACATGTGTTACTTGAGATATCACTCAGATACCGTGATTTATGATTTCTGAAAAATAATGTATAGCAAAATATAATACATCATTTTACGCATTAGAATTGTAAAAAATAATGTTGTCCGAGACTTTCCCCATTCACATGAATGAACTAATGGGTCCAACTAATTCAGTTCTTGTTTGGATATTACATGATCATTAAATCATTTCAGATAAAAAAGGAGATTACCTTTATATATAACTTTGTATTGTATCGCAAAAATCGAGAAATTAATTACGTTACAAGAATAAATATCAGCAAAAGATTCTGCTGAAAGACACGCACGTGCTTTATAAAATGTTCATTCAATGGACTATTGTCAATCATTATAACGCGAATAATAATCCATCTAAATCTTATTTCCGATCATTTATCATGAAAGTTTATTAATCGTTACGCGACGACGTATATCTTTAAGTACATCCGATAAATCTTAAATCGATTTAATATATAAGCCGATTTATCACGTGCCAAAAAATAACATTTTTGTGTTGGCGTTTGATTCGAACTATTATGTGTCAACCAACACAAAACGTGCTTTAACACGCAACTATCGGATAATATTAATTAGTAAAATTGTATAACTATCAGCTTTTCACGTAATTACATTACCGCTCAAAAGTTTGGAGCACTCTGCTTCAAGTTTTTAGATGAAAATACGATTCTTTAAAGATATAATCATTCTATTAATAACATCAATTTTTATTTTCAAATATAAACTGTTGGGATAAAAAAATTTATGACTGAAACAATATAAACTTTCGTAACATTTACTTATGTAAGTTAATAAAGTTGATTAAACTTTCTTTTCCAAGTTTAGAGACGCTCCAAACTTTTGAGCGGTAGCGTACATATAAATTAAGAATATACGCATATCAGGAGTCAAATCAGATTTTATGGTAGAGTTCGAAAAGAGCTGTTTTTTTATCTCTCGGTGCGGTCGTGCCTCCATCGTATAAGCCGATTAATTTCGGCCGCTCGACAATCGAAAACGAAGGATTCGTTCTTTTGCTCCGCGATCAAATCGATCCGCGCATTAAGCCCCTTCGGGGCGCGTCAAAACAACCGAGGATTTCCAGCGTGCGGCGTAAACACGCCGGCTCGGAGCAAAGTGTCAAAAGGGTGTAGGTAAAATCGAATCGTCGCGCACGTGACGCGTCTCTCGATTGAGGATCCTCGATCGATCCCGCGCGCGCGCGCGCGCGCGCGCGCGCTCGATAACGCGGCGCGGCGTGCCGCGATGACGCGATTAACGAAGTGTAAACCGCGTGAACGTAAACACTCCTGGCTCCGGCGACATAAAAAGAGGCCTACGTCGGCTCGCGGAATCGACTCGGAAAGAAAATCACCGTGCGATGAAATAAGATCGATACAGAACGATCGCTAGAGAGTTCAATTTTCTCTACCGCAGGCGTAGACGGAAAATATAGAGGAAACATAGATATATATATATAAAATAACGTGAAAGCGATTTCGCATTTTCCGAGCCGACGGGTCCGAAAATTGCCGCGGCGGCTCGCGCGAACGCGGAAGGCGTGTGCGAAGGTGAGACGTACTGAGTGACATCCGCTCGGGTGCCATCCGCGACGGACTGCTTTTCTCGAGCCATATGGCGTCCGTGCTGCTGTCGGCACTCGCGACCGGTATATCGGTGAAGCCGTTCCTCATCCTCGTCGTTCGAGAGAGTCTCCCCTTGGTTGTCGCGAAATCACATCTCGCAGCGCGGCTGAGGCGATCCGACACGCCACAGTGTCGCCTGCGTTGAGGTTATAACATGCAGCAGCCCGTCCCGTCCACCTACGTGCACCGCCGACGGTACCGCGCGCGGTCCATGTTACACGACGGGGGGGATGGCGGGGAGCGGGAGGACGAGGACGGGGACGACGTATCGGCGGAATCGTTGGACGATCCGCGCACGGGAAAGTTGTCCGTCTAGTCGATGCTCGCGCCGACTCTCGCAGTTTTCACGCTTTCCCCCGACGATGAGGACGACGACGACGGCGACGTTTCACTTTGTGCGCCGACACGACTGTGCCAGGTGGCGCGAAAGATTCTCATCGTCGCTGACACCACCACCGCCGCCACCACCACCACCGCCGCTGTCGCGCTCGATACGTCGAGGGTGAAACAGGGGAAGAACGGGATACGTAGACGGTCTATCGCTCCGCCGCCGACTACGTGCATGCTCGTCGTCCGGGCGTAGCTCCGCGGGCCGTCGGAGCTGTCCCGAGGATCGCGGCACTCTCGAACGAGGACAGCGCCATTATCTCGCGCGCGCGCGCATTCCCGGTCCTCGATTTCAGGCCGTGCACGACGCCGCGTTGTCGCAGCCGGATCGAGTTGACCGCTCGCGGCTCCGCGGGGACACTAGGCATTTCCACGGTCTTGGACCGCGTAGTTACGGGGCTCGCGCGGAACTCACCGCGCGGACTGTACCGCGCTAGATATGCCGCGCGCGCTCTCTCGCCAGTGTCGTCCCCGGCGGGCCGCGCTCGAACCGGCCTCGGCATTCTTAGGATTGACGCGCGCGGAACCCTCCTCCTCGCGCGCGCGGACGCCTCGCGTCCGACGCGCGTCGGCCGCGCGGCAGTGACGACGCGACGTCTCTCCCCGAATGTGCCGTCGCTCTTCCAAGATGTATTCGAACAACCCTGGTGTGATGCTCGGCACGTGCCGATCGATGAGTGGCCGGAAGTGATCCGCCGATTCTGCCGATGCGATTCCGCAATACGCGAACGAGTACGGGATACGCTCGTCCGAGACGTTGCGAATATTTTTTTCGACGCGGCATCGCCGCAGGACGCAGTTCGAAACGAGTGTATTCGCAGAGCCGAGCGATCGATCGATTTTGCGTAAACCGCGAGTTTCACCGCGTACGGAATGTCTCGTACGGAAGAATCGTCTTCTCGGCGCGGGTCTCCTATTAATTTTAGATTATTTGCATGTAAACTCTCTGTGGTAACGAATTAGAATGAAATAAATACTCCCCGATATTCGCACGATACCTCCGCGATCGAATCCTTCGCTTTTAAGTTCAAGGAAGAATTTTGTAAATGACACTATTGTAACGATACAATTGGCTTGATGGACAGCCTCTAGTAAGAGGATTGTAAATGATGTCTCCATGAGAGAGAGAGACAGAATATTTAGCGAGAGAGAGAGAGAGAGAGAGAGAGAGAGAGAGAGAGAGAGAGAGAGAGAGAGAGAGAGACTCTATCTGTTTATACACAAATAGATTGTTTTTGGGTGATACCTGGCTCTTTAATGCAAAAAGAAACGAATATTTTTACTATTAAACTTTATTATTAAAAATATTCGTTTCTTTTTGCACTAAAGAACGAAAAGAAATTAGAAAAGTGGAACGACAAAACAATCCTACGTACAACGTGTCATTAGAAGCGATTGTAGAATAGGATATTAGAAATTGGCTGTAGAGCTAAGTTAGACCTGTAGTTAGTTCTATTCGTTGGAAGCAATGAGATTTCGCTGCTTTTGCAGTAAATGTGTCAAACATTTGACATACATTGACCCTAAAAAAAGACATCGTCCATTTGAACGCGCGAACGTTTCACTTTTGGGTCGCGATGCCTCTTCTGAGAGGCTACGGGGAAGACGTGCGGGGGAGGGGTGCGATAGCGAGATGCGTGGATAGCTGAACCAAACGACCGCCCATCTCGAATCGCGCGCGTCGTGTAGCACGGATCGGTTGCAGGAGCAGGTACATACCGCTCAAAGAGTAGCCAGGACTGGCGCGCGTAAGATCGCGCGGCCGATGTGACAACGTCGCACGGTCGATATGCTCTTTCAGGCAAAGTGCCAAGATTGGTAAACGCGGGGGTATATAGTCGTGGTTTCCAGGTATCACCCTCCCGTTTCCTCCCCTCAACCCCCCGCCCCGTCCCTCCCCGCCGACACTCTCTAACGCCCGCGCTTGATTCGTTGCTCTCCATCACTCCTGGAACTCACCCGTGGGATTCGCCCCGATGGTGGGGGGCTACATACAGGGAGTGGGAGTACCAAAGTTGCGCAGAACCCAGCCAGACGTTAGCTCCCGCTCGTGCCATTGCGCAGTTCCTACGTACATAAACCCGTCGGCCGCCTATGTACTACATATGTATTATACTTATTATTTTAATCATGATTTACGAGCGCGGCGTTGCCGGTTCTCGCGCTCCGGGCACGCCCATTCCCTCTCTTGTCTCACTTTTCAGCCATATATGCGAATACATAGAAACGCGCGCGCGGAAAAGCAACGTCGCTTGATCGATACTTGAGAAACTTGCAATAAAAAAAAAAAAATGATTATAGCGAATACGTTTCTTCGCGCCCAATTATAAAGTTAAAAATTGAGTTAAGCGTTTTTTTGCGGCATCCAAATAATTGGTCCCTCTCTTATTCTTCCCCGAATAATTTTCAAAATTTTGCGAATGCGCGATATTCAGCGATATAAACGTTTGTTGTTTTTTCAATTCGCGAGCTTGTTAAATTTTATAGAAACCCCTTATGTAAGAAACAATAGAGTGTACATGCTTGGTCGATTAGGTCATATCGCATCGAGCATTGCGACGTTGCCGTTGCGGCCTTGATGGCACCTAGTTTTACTGCGCAGCACGCTGGGCCAGTCGTTTTGGCAACGCTGGAAAGTCGTAGCGATCTATTTATAGTAGCCCTCTAACGCCGCTGTTGCTATGCCGAACAAAAGGCATATTTGGTTCAGGAGGGGATGAAGATAGGTGGGGGACAATAGAGTAGGGGAAAAAAGATCGGCGAGCGTAGGCGGTGCGAGGCGAGCAGGGGGGGGATTACTAAAAGAACAATATGGCGGCGGAACGGATATATTCTCTTTCCAATCTATCTGCGTTCTGCTATAACTCGGCTTTCTCCATCTCCCTTCCGCGTTGTCGCCCTCTCGCTTGCTCTTTCACGCGCACTCTTCGGTTCTCTATCGCCGCGCGATAGTGGCTCATCCTATTTCCTGTTCCTCGCGAGTACGGCCACGATACGATAGTTACGCAACGCGCGGGTACTCTAGTACGCGCGCGAGCGGAATACAAGGCGGACAAATTTCGCAACGTTAATAAGATGCATTTCCTTCTCGCAACCGACAAAGAGAGTCGACGATACGATAGTTGAAGGTCACGCCGCTCGCGCTCAGCTTTCCCGCTTCTCCTCCCGCGAACGATCGCGGAAAGTAAAATAGAGCCTGAAGGGTGGCAAAGGTCGGATGAGCGAAAAAAAATCTGGCGCGGAATATCGCGCCGCCATCCGCCTCTCTATCCCGTTACGCGCGCGCGTAATTTCTTTTTTCACGTAGCTCACGCGAAATTGCATATGGCGCCGTTCACTCGTAGCAGCTGACGAGGTTCATGGTGCGCCGCGCGCTCCTACGCGGTACCGAGAGCACGCGTGCGACTTGCGCGAGGCATAGCGCGCTGCCACGAACGGCCCTCGGCGACGCTCGGTTCTCTTCGCCGGAGTTTGTCTCTTTGTTACATCACTCCTCGCTCCTTATGTAGTACATAAGGGCGGATACATTATGTATCGCGCGCGCGGGGCCGTACATGTTTCCTCCCGACTCTCGCCCGTTTGTACATAACGCACACACAGCGCGCGTATACGTGCATACGCGCGAGCAAGCCGGCTGGCGGGCACACAGGCGCACTCGTGGCGAGCAAGCCTGGGCTCCGCGTTACACGATGCGCGGTTACAACAAACAAGTTGCGTTCCCCGGCACATTGCATTATTACATAGAAACACGACGCTGCGCGATGCGATTTAACGGCGAGCGATACGACGTATGGAAAATTCATGCTTTCGTAATAATAGCGCGGGAGACGCACCGCGAGGCAATTTCGCGAAATTTAAGAGCGACTACCTTCGTTTTACTTTGCATGATATAATGCAAAAGGAATCCTACTTCAGGATAACGCGATAACATTTTTTTATGTCACTTTACGTTACTTTTATGTCACAAAACGTGCGCTTGCGCTATCTATAAATGTATTAATAAGAATGCTTGAACAAGTACTTGGTATTACAACTAAGATATTCCAAACTTCCTGTGTGTGTGCGTGTGTGTATTCGTAGTTCTTTTACTTAAAAAATGTACAACACGTATAATTTTTTTATATCTGTGTAAGCGCATAAAAAACAATATACGCGTGCATATATGTTTGTGTGGTAAATATGTCTGATGTAATATGTACAAATTTAAATAAGTAAATGGTCTGAATTAATTTATTATTGTTTAAGTAAGTAAAATTTCTGCATCTTTGTCTTTTTCTTCTTTTGAAGAGTTCAAACAGAGACTTCTTTTCAAATCTAAATCCTTTTTTGCTAATTATAACGATGAGGTAATGCCTGCTGTGAAAGGTCATCTTACGAATTGATTTAAATAAACTATGACATCATTCTGTCAAGTTAATTAAATAAAGATCAACAGCCCTGTATATATCAATTACATATGAGAAATACACGAAATGGCATCCTAAAATTTCTGAAATTGTATTATAAAAAATGCATTTAGATCGGACTTATCAACTATTATTTTTTTCAAATTATTGTTTCCATCTTTTGATTTAAGATACATCGATTCGAATGTTTCTTGTTCCTTCCGTTGTAAATCATTGCTAAACTTCTGTTTTTACTGCCGTTCGGTGCCGCCTGGGATTTTATTTTTTCGTTTTTGTGTAAGAAAAAGCAACTAGAAAATTCGGAATAAAAACATAGGAGATACTAGAACTGTTATTTTTTGTTGAAAATGTATAAATAAAAAAGTAATATACGTCAACCTTTTTTATGTCAATTAGCTCCGATAAAAATATATATATATATATAAGTATATATAATATGACTATATCTCTACATCTTCTTGATCCACGTCTTTGCGATTTTCTGATTCGCAAGATAAAAATATAGCTGAAAGGGATAATTTGATTATACCGAGATACGAGCGAAATCGCAGGCACTAACAAGAGAGCTATTCAAGTGTACGATGCTCATTTGTTTCTTTTTGTAATAAGTATATTGCTTGTTAAGCATCAAAATATAAGGAATGTGTAAAAAATCTAAGGAATGTGTGTAAAAAATACATATTGAATAATTTTGGTCGCATAGTATATTATTTAAATAATTAAATAGTAATGTACCTTGATAACATTGAGAAAAAGATTTAAAAAAATTCTTGGATATTAAATCGAAGTCTAGCAGACTAATAATAAAGGATTGCTTGAAATAAATTGTTATATTTAAATGATAAGTGTGTGATCTAAATGTGCTTTTGACACAGTGCCTGAATATTTGTAGTACTTTGTACTGTATATCTCAATAAGATAAACACTATGCATCAATGAAATAAACATACTTGTTCTCGTTAGGAATAGATAACATCAATAGAGTTACAGTTATTTTTTGTATCTTTCGTATCGTCTCAATGAAACGACGGCCAGCTGATCTCTCGCATGATCACCAATTCACTCGTTACAGGTAATGCTGAGTCAGAACTACGAAAAATCAGAAATACGTAAGGAATACGTAATCTTTGGATCGAGCATTTAGCAAATCGAAATGATAGATTTTTTCTGAACGTTATTTAATTATAGCAAAAAATCACTGAGAAACCCGAATGTCTTCGATCCAAAAAAAAATTGCAAAACAACATAAAAAGAATTATATATTATTCGGCGTGAAAACGCTATCGCTTTTGAGCACTTTCCTCACTCGCGATAAACTAATGGACAGTTTTACGTGGAACACTGCTCAACTGGCTTTTACCGATTATCCACGTGTGATTAGAGTGAATAAGTTTCTATTATCAGCGACTTTTAATGAGTCATTCGAACAATAAAAAAATGTCTCCTGATTTCAGGTATCTGGAGAAGTAGCTTCGAGAATTCCAGAGACGGAGACTTCCTTATGGAGAGTATGGAGTTTTCCACACTCAGAGTTCCCGTGAGTGTGAAATTCCCAGAATTCAAGGTATTTGAAAAAAAAAATTTTCTATTTTTGACAAATTTCAAGAAATTTTAAGTGATTTTTACAAAAAAAACAGTATTTGACTAAAGTGCCCACGCTGCACACTAAAAGAAATAAAATGTTTGTATTGTGTGCACTGAAACCACTCCCACTCTCCGCTTGGATGGAGTACTCCATACCCAGAAAAGTCAAAAGTCTTCATCCCCGAAGAAGACGCGAGTAACGCTCGTGAATTTGTAAACGAACAGAGACTCCAATTTGACTGACAATATAGTGCAGTGTCGCAACGTCACAATTCGCCAGCTAATAAAATCGACTTTTTATAAAAAGTCAATTCTCTTTCGCAATTTTTTCTGTTGTATATTCGAAAATATACATGTATGTGCATGCGTATGCGTGCGTGTATGTGTGTTCGTGCGAGGAGTGCGTGCGTGCGTGCATTTGTGCGTGCCTTATTATGTACGCCTGTACGCAATTTGATATAGTTATAAATGATGCAACGAGAACAGAAATTAATTGTATTAGACTATACAAGAGCTTGGCATAAATTCACAAAGATGTTTATGTTCATTAAGGTTGGTATTCATAATCGGTTCTTATTTCAAGCCCGTCTTAAGTAATGCCATAAGATGCTAATATGGCTCGGTGATTGGTTTGACATCTTAAGCCCGTACTTAAGACAGTAACTGTAAGAAACTATGAATACCGGCCTAAGCAACGATCGTTCTCACCTCCTTATTTACATTTTAATTTAATACGAGGTTCATCCAAATTGGTTTACCGACACCGGCATTTTCGACATGTCGTACTCTGAGTCATCAAACATTCTTACGACACGGACGTTTAATTTGTTGCGAGCTTGTAACAGATAGTTGGTCGGCCACGTTTCGCCGGTACCACGCGGAAGCCGCGTCTTGTGGCGAACGAGTCTCGGGTACCAGCGTTAACGAGAGTAGTTGGTATAGTTGCGAGAGGGGGATCGCGCTACGTGTGCACGCTACGAGGAACGAGGACAGCGTGATCGCGCGTAAAGAGCGACCGAGAGGAAGGGGAGGAAAGAGAGATACGCGCCATCCTTCGCCGCCGCCATCGCGCCGCCACCGCCGCCGCCGCCGCCGTCGCCATCTACCCTAACCTCAAATCTTACCTTTGTTGATGTGAGCCTCGATGATCTGTACGTCCTCGTCGATGCTTTTGTCGCTCATCTTCTCGTTAAACTGAATATCCATACACATAATTCCACGTCGTCGTGCGGAACTTGGTTCGCGACACGGGCACTACACCACCGCGCACCCGTGACATTTACATGAAATTGTGATCGCGGGCCGAGGGCGAGCGCGGGCCCGGGCGCGCGCGAAAATTCGTACGCGGCTGACGGAGCCGGAAGAAAAAGTCGCCGTCGTCGCGCCGTGTGATCAACACGCGCGAGGGAGCACCGTCGGTACCGCTCGTTGGCGCTTTGTTATTCCTTCGAATGCGCCGAGTGCGGCTGTGGGGGTGAGAGAGAGAGAGAGGGAGATCCAACGAGCACCGTCTCAACGTGTCTTGACGCGTCTCAACGTGTCTCAATACATTTAAACACGTTCTCACACATTCGTATATACTACACACCGCGCCGCGATACCGCCGACGTCGCTGTTGATGCGCACTACGCGTCTCCTCGCCGGTGCGTATATTATATAGCGACGGGACCGTGCGTGCACGAAGCAACACGTCGTTCGCGCTGGCGACTCTCTCCCGTTCCGCGTTTTCTACTGTTTTGCTAAGAAGCCGACCGGGGTTCAGATCAGATTTGAATGTGGCACACGTTGCCAGTTCTTTCTCATACTCTCTTCTCTTCTCTCTCCCGCTCAACCCCTCTCTCCCTCTCTTTTCCCCGCCCCCCTCGCCCCCCGGCCCCCCGCGGTCCCCCCCATTTCCGTCTTATGTACTTAACGGTTGCGACGTTGCCGCACATCCGGTACGGACGGCCGCCTGGTGGGGGGTCGAGAATTTTGAAGGAGTGGGAGTTAGTACATAGGTGCCGACGGCCGGTGTGGTGGGGTTTTGTGCGGCGAACGACGAATGGCGCGGCGGGGGCAGACGATGGGGGGGGGGGATGTACATATATAAACACAAAAAGGAGAGGGGGAGAATTTCCAGCTCAGAAATGGGAATTTTCCATGACGTGTCGGAGCAGACGCGACCGTTATTTGATCACGTGATCACGCCGGAAATCGTAAAGCCGATGCGCGACGCACGCGCCATCTTCTGCGAGGAAAATGTCGCTTATCTTCCACCATTTGCTGAAGATATTGATTTTTTAATTGATCCTTGAAACGACTGTTTGACTAATATTAGAGGAATGTAGGTGCCGTTATTAAGCCGTAATAATTAATCTTCGTATTATAATAAATATAAATTATTTATTACATTAGTTGATTAAATGACGCATTATACAGGGTGACGAATGACGAGTTTGTACATTGCGGAGAACTATATTGACAGCCAAAATAATAATTATTCTACGACACCGGTTATATGAACATAAGTTATTGCAATACACATTGCTCTTCGGACGTTCGTTGCAGAGAATCTATATCCTTGGTAGCCAACAGTCCCTTGGTACTTTCGGCTTCCTTCATCCAAATTTGTACCTATAAATCAAAAATATAGAAAACTACGAAACATGTTCATACATATATCGAGTTAAAGGATCAACAAAATAATGTAAATATATGTTATCCTTTAAATACTCGTAAAAATTGAACGTAAACATTAATCATATCTTAGTTTAATTTACAAATGATAAAATAATAGCATAACAGCAGTTTAACCCTCCGGTAGATGCGCTTTTAATCGCCTCACGAGTAATCGCCTCTCGAGTAGTCGCCTCGTGTAACATGTACCAAACGTATTCAACTTGTGATATTCTCAGGGTAAATTGCTGTTTGTGCTTCCGTCTTATTTTCACAATACACATATTCACAAATCTATCACACCGTGTGATTAATGTACACTTTCCTTTTGTCTTCCGAGCCTTTTTTTACGCTCGTGCCATTGTATATGGAACGATACGAGTAGCTTACAATAGTATTTCTTATTATACTCTACATTCGGACTGTAAAGAAAGCTTTGAGTTGTGAAGAAACACAAGAAGATATCCTTGAAGGGACAACGGCGTAAAATCATTTTAAACAGTTAGCAATTTTCCCTTTAACGGAATCGATTTATTAATAGCCCTCAATATACGATTTATTAACAACCCTCAATATACGATTTATTAATGACCCTCAATATACGTGTTTTTCGGTAATTGTCCGGTAATTGAGCCGTTTTCGTTTTGGGCTTTTTAAAAATGTTAAATATGTCTTTAAAAAATCTGAAAAAATGTGTGTATACACTTTAAACATTCTATTTTGAGAAACCATCGTTAAATTTGGTAAAAAATAAATTTGTAATTATTATTTTTTAGCAAATATGACAAAAAANAATAAAAAAAAATTTTCAAAAAATTCTAACGTAGGTAAAAAATTCTTAAAAAAAAGAACTATGGTTTCTTAAAGGAAAAAAGTATATATAAAAGTAAATGTATTTTAAGAAAAAAAATAGTACAATAGCGTCAGATTAAAATAGAATATCTATTTTGTAATTTGAAAATAAGCTATTTTTAAATGTAATAAAATGGAGAAAAAGATACATAAAGTAAAAAAAAATACTTTTTCTAAGTTTTTTAATTTTCATAAAAAATTGATTAATACACCTTTGAATTGAAAATAATGCACCTTTAAAATATAGAGTAACACGAGGACGCAACGAGTACGAAAAACTCTCTAAGCTTCTAGTAGCCATATTTTTTTATTCTGAGCCTTGAGAATATACAAACACATTTAAAATCACTTAAAATTCAAAAATTTAACAAAAAACACGTTTTGAAAAAATTTCATTTTTATTTTCGAAATATCCGATCATGGGTCGAACACGTCCGCAACAGATTTTGATCTTTCGGCATTCGGAACAGTACTGACGCAGCACGTTGTCTCTGCGCCTATAGGTTACCTATACCATAAACCTTTTTACATATAGAGGTTGTTACGTGTTCAGGCCTTCTAAATTTCAGAAAGTAATTTTGACTCGGACGAAAACGACCTATGATCGTACATTGAGGGTTAACAATGGTCTGAAGATTTAAAAAAAATTGCGATCATTTATTAATTCACTCATTAGTTCGTTTATTAGATCATCTTTCAAATCACGTTTCAAAGATCTCTTGGCTTATCTATAGATTAGATATATTTTTCAATGTGTGATCCACTTGTATTAATAACTTTTTTGTATATTTATTTTCGTACAAAAATTCGTAGAAAAACGTTCGAAGATTTCAGAAACTTCCAGATACTTCAGTGAAGCGTAATATTGATTCATCTAATCACCTGCTTATGCAGCAAATCTCTCCTTCGACCTGCCGGTTCCTTTCCCAGAAGGGGCACAAGTACACTTAAACAGGATTGAAATTTTTCTAGAGCCAGAGCATAGTTACCCTCAGCGAGATATTGCTCAGCAGCTTCTCCTATTTCAAGCGCGTCCACCATACTCGTAGTGCTTTTACTGAGAATTCCTATCGATAAACAAAGTTGTATGTCACAGCTTTTATGATTTACTTTTAGTTTTTATGATTTATGGTTTTCCAACAAGGACATAGTGTAACACACATTCTTGTTGTTTACTAATGATATATGAAATAAAGATGAAATGATTCACTATGTTACACCGTGTCCTTGCTGGAAAAATAATAATAAGTTGGAATTTCGGAAATAATTGGAGTTTGTTATTTTTCAAACGTTAATGTTCCTAGCTAATAAAAAAAAAACAATTATATCGACTATATACAATATTTTATTTGAGCTAAGCATTTTATTCTGGAAATTTCGACATGATACAAACGTAATTCGTTATAGGCGAATGCCGAGCTTTTTTCTAAGGATGGTACCCTTTGCAGGTACGAAGTGTTCCCTTTATTTTCAGGCGCCAGGCGCTTTTCGTTATTTCCGTCCGTAAATGCGACTTTAAGTGTTTCTGCTCTCCTTATGTAATCGTTCACGCGATGTCGTAATACCTCCTTTCGTTTTAGATCACTTTCGTCTAATTGAACGAATTATAATTATATAATTAAACATACATATACATATAATTATAATAAAACACAAAAATTTGAGAAATCGAGACGTATCTGAACGTTAAGGGATTACGAAACGATCTTACTTGTCAAAATCGGTATGAAATATCTGAGCGCTTCGCAATAAAGATAAAATGCCTCTTTTGCATTCTTCTCGGTATCCATTTCAACGGCTTTGTGTACCAACGCGACTGCCTTATCGTAATTTTCTTTCGTGGGCGCGTGCTCCAGGTCCAGAAAATCGTGCGCGAAAAATTCATCGTACGTTATCCGATTGGCAGGATTGTGCTTCAACAGAGCCATAAGCAAATCCTTACACGTCGCCGACACATGAGCTGCCTTCGGCATCTACGGTGAATAATACTAACTCGTAAGTGATTCACGTTTGAATTTTAACGCGAATTAATGCGTACATTATTTATACGTCACCGGATCAATCTTTGCACAACATTGAATTGTTTATCTCGCGACATAGTCATAACATCACTAGACTCGCAAAAAATTGTGAAACTTAATACGAGATTTATGTGTTTGAGGAAAAGGATTGCTAATGTCACAAAAAGCTAGTCTACGCACATTCATAAAATAAAATAAATCTTAATCCGGGAATAGTCACCTGGTTTTTTATTGTGTGAATAATTACCTGGGAGGTGATTTTTGACATTTCCAATTAAAAGTCATTATTATTAAATATTGTTAATTATATATTGTATGTTATTGATTGTTCTGCAAATTTATTATCATGTGATCATTATATATATTGATTTATTCAAATTTATTTTCTAGAAAATGTAAGAAGAAATAAGAAATAAGAAAAATATGAATGCTTGACCAGTAAAGAAAACTATTAGCACTATTATACTGAGTTTTCTTTTCTCCGTGTCAGGTTATAGAAATCATTGTGACTATCCCCAGGTTAACGACGGGGATCACCTCTATTGGTCGGCTATCCTTGATTTTTTCCGCTAGTTCCTGAAAATTACTGCTGGAGTAGGGAGCTTTCCCGAAAAGGCACTCGTACATGATCACTCCGACGCTCCACAGATCGACGCGAGCGTCGTACTTGTGTTTCAACAGCATTTCGGGTGCCATGTAGAGAGGTGAACCGCGTATCGTGAATTTATGCTCCGAGTTCGAGAGATACTGCGCGAAACCGAAATCTGAAACGCGTACAAGTCGTGATTCGCCATCGTAGATCATTCTGTCAATCCTTAATTGAACAAGGAAGGTTTTATACCCGTTTTCAATAACGAAGATTAATTTAAATCTCAGGTCAGCTTACTCATCTTTTTCTAATTCTTAGAACTAAAGTTAAAGAATTAAACAAAATTAAGATTAATCTATGTTGATGGAAACGGGCATCAGAGGGAACGGGCCTAGAGAGAAGTCTCATTTTTTTGTGATAATTTTTTTGTTTTCTTATATGTTTAAATTTTTTGTGCGTTAAATTCTTTGACTCGACGAACTTTGCCAAACATAAGTTTTCTGACATTGATATTTGCATTTTATTTCAAAATTTGTTTGAAGAATAATACAATAAAAAAAAAATCGTACTAGCAATTAAAAACTTGAGGACAAACAACACCTCAATTATGTATTAAAATTGAAGTTTTGTGTCTTGTATTTTGTGTGTGTGTGTGTGTGTGTGTGTGTGTGTTAAAAATAATAAGTAAATTGTATGAAAATACAAATAAAATAATGGATAAAATACTGGAAAAAGAAAATAATGCTAATTATAATAGTAGTATTAATTATAATTAATTTTTAATGTCAAATTAATGCATGTACACGGAAAAAAGATAAGTAGCAAAAATTTGTGTGTGGTAATTAAATTTCAGATCTCATTATATTAATACATGTTGGCACATATAACTCTTTCAGGAATTATAATTCCTGTTCCTGAATTAATTTTTGTACACAACTAAAAACTGTACTTTCAAGATACATCTCTCATTTATTTCTATCTTTGAAACCAATAACTCGCATTTAAGGAACTATTTTATTAAACTATCAGTAAAAAGTTTCATAATGCTGCGCCTTTTATTCTATGATTTGTAATTTTTTTATTTACAAGAAATAGAACTACCGAGTCTATTTAGCGGTCGCATACTGTTCGCATTATGCTTCATTAAAAAAAAATATTTATCTAAACTAGAAAAATAGTAGTTGTCATATCTTATTTGTATGAAGATATATAACTGTAATTATAGTTGAGTTGCTACTTCACTATCAATTAAGTTCACATTAAATTCACATTATGTTGTTACAGTGACTATAATATTTTATAGTATTATACTTATTATTTTGTATATCTACACACGTTAAATTATTTAAATTTCAGAATTGTCAAAAATATAATTGCCAAAACTATTCCGTTTTCTCTCAATCTAGAGGCCTCTGAAGCCCGAATTGTCTGATTACGTAGCTAATGCTTTCTGCTCGGTTAAAACGAAAGAGAATCTCGAAGTTATCCCCGAAAAGAAAAGAAAGTGGAGAAAAGAGTTATGTCGGTTACCAACCTCCAACTTTGAGTGTTAGTTGGGGTTTCCTCATCAACAACAAATTCTGCGGTTTGAGATCCATGTGGCAGACATTATGGTCACGCAGGTATCTCAGCGCTAATGCGAGCTGCTGCAGAAATCTGCGACAGACGCTTTCGGGTAGCTTGTGCTTTTTCTTTATGAAGCTCGACAAGTCCCCGCCGTCGCAGTACTCCATGACGATGTATATATGCCTGTTTTGTACGTTACATATGCACTGTTTGTTTTCTTCGAGGAAAAAAGATACGTCGATCGAAAATGATTTCTTATCGGTTGTCCGCGATTAATCTGATTCTAACAACGAGATAACGATTATGGTATCGTAAAGTCTCACGTATAACGAACCCTTCGTCCCAGAAAAAATCTTTCATCTCCACGATATGCTCGTGCTTGAGGACGTTTAACAGCTTGATCTCCGTCACGAGATTGTCGATCGCCGATTTCGAGAGCGAGCCTTTGTCCACGCACTTGATAGCGACTACCTCTCGGTTCCCGTCCTACGATCATCACAAAAAGCGATAATAACTTAAAAAAAATTTCGAAACGCGCTTCAAATCTAGCATCGACTTTTCTACCGAAAAGCTGCGAGAATTTTTCTTTAACTAGAAGTATATTTCGCTATATTTTCTAAAAAAAGAGAAATTTATCGAATTATTTTAATTTATTTATTTATCGAATTAAATTAGCGAAATCGGATCCTCGTTTTCAAAGTCGGATTTCATTCTCCTCTGCACGAAAAAACGATTTTGCTGAAGTATCTAAAAATTTAGCTTGCGATACAAATCTAAAAATAATTATGTCATCAAGATAATTATGTTGGATGCTCAAGCTAGTTGTTATAGTAAAAAACATTTTGTATTTGTGTTAAAATCAATCCTTGTTAAAATTTTTGTTAAATTTTTAACATATTCGAACATAATGTTAACATAATAATGTATTATATTTTATAAATTGATATTCAATATTTCTTAGTGTTAAAATAACACAATTTAAATTGTTCACTTATTCATAAAGTGTGTTATTTTAACACTGACAAATGTTACAACAAATAACATAAAAATATTTTAAAACATCCTCAAGCCTATAAATTTTAAAATAAATGAATAAAAAGTACTTGATAATTTAACACATTATAAATGTTAATTTTATTAAAAAAATATACTATCACAATTTGCTTACAAATTGTGTCACGTGTTACATTTTTTGTGTTAATTTTTTACATGATATTTGTGTCATTTTCTAACAGACTTATCTTGTGTTATACTAACACAAAAATTTGAAGATGGACCGGAATTTGAACACGAAATGTGTTAAATTTAAGACAAATTTTCCAACTGTGTAAAATGTGTCAAAACTTTTTGCAGTACTATCATTATGTTTGAGCATAATTTTTTTGATAGTCTAACAAAATTATTTTCAAATCTATATTCAACTAAATTCTTAGATATTTCAACAAAACCGTTTTTTTCGATGTTTTCTAAAGTTGAGGGCTCGAGGGAAGAAGAGTCCGACCCTGCATGCGAAACGCGATGCAAACGCTATCGAGTTTCCGGCGATAACGTGTATTTACCCTCTGGCGAATTGTACGGGGAGGAGAAAAAAGATGCGTAAGAGAAAGCATTATGTGAGCGCGAACGCTGTATTCTCGTATCTCGTATTTTGTGGCAAACAAACGATCGATGTCTAATGGACAGTTCGAGTCGTTCGAACGAACCTAACCTGAATCTTTTTGAAAAGGAGGGGAAAAAGAGAATCTCGAAGAAGATGCACGTACCTTCTTGAATGCCTTGTACACGGTCGCGTAGCTTCCGGTGCCAATCTTTTCCAGCATGTAATAGTCTCTCACAGTGGGCAGGCTCATTTTTCAGGATAATGCTAGCGCAACGTGGCATTTGCGGCGAAACGTCGTAAGGGTGAACGTGACGGTACAACTTTTGCTCTTGCGCGCCAGTTTTCTCGCTCATAGGCGGAATCGGCGGAAATTATCGACGAATAATTTAAACTGATATCGCCATCGAGAAAGCGGATTGGAAGATGGAAGGAATTTATTATCATTAGCTAATGATTTTTTTAATCTAGGTTAGAGAAACTAGCACGAGCTTTGTGCTTCTCTCTCTACACACACACACACACACACACACACACACACACACACACACACACACACACACACACACACACACAAAATCTCAATATTTAATTAAATATCTGGTAGACGTACAATGCTTTAAACATTAATTTTGCGCACCTCTTACCGCGCCTGACTCCTATTCCTTGATCAAGTTTTTTATTGTTTTTTAAAATTCAGGAGTCTAATACGTTAATTATTATTGTTATTAATATTTAATATTTATAACAGTTAACATTTATTTCTTATTTTTATTTTATTATATTTATACTCTTCTACACTTGTCCGTCTTCTAGACTAGTCTGTTGCTTCTAAAAGCATGATGTAATATTTGTTGCAAGTAACGCGCGCTTTAGGAGATCTTGTCTCAGGGCATCTAACAAATATCGAATCAATCGATTAATGAATCTAGCTGTAACAAAAAAATGTAACATCTATATTACAGAGTACATAAGATTAACGAAACAGTTTTCTCTTTCATTTCGATGCGTATATTAAATGATCCCTCGACGTGCAACAAAATTCTTAAAAACGATTCATAAATGCGATCGAGACGACTCCGATTTCCGGCGCGTTCTGCAAAGAGCGAGTCGTCGCATTCTGTCGACGGGAAAAAGCACGAGACGGAGCGCCTGACCAGATCGGAGTCGTATCGCGATTTAAATGTCCGCTCGTCGTAAACAATGCCGAGCAACGTCGCGCGACACATCTGTCGTACGTACTGAACGTACGTGCGGAACGTTATCGCGTGCGTCCGTCGGCGTCAGCTGTGCCGCGCGGTACGCGCGAGCGTGGCTCACTTCGCGGCGCTGGGACGAATCATTCGGCGCGACTCGGGTTAGCGTCACGGAGCCTCGGTGAAGTCGGAGTTCGGGGGAAACAGTTCGTGATCGCTCGTTCGTCGATTCGCTCGCGCGCTGGCCACGGAGATCGTCCCGCAGGACTGTCCCGCGAAATTCTCGGTTCGACCTTTCGGCTCGCGATCCGCGTCGACGACGACGACGACGGCGGTGAACAGTGGCATCGTCGTCGTTCGATCGCCCGAGAGATCCGATGTCGCGCGTCGTCGCGGACGTGACAGCAGTGCTCGGGCTGTAGAGCCTCGTTCGAGACTCTTCCCTCTCTCTCTCTCTCCCTCTCTAGCCGTCCCTCTTCCCTCTCGCTTCCTTTCATGGCAAACGGTGCGTTCACCGCGATCGCGGACTCACGAATCCTCTTTGTGCGTCGTCGCTCGCAACAGCGCGGCTCCCGTCGCGATGGACGAGGCTAAGCGCCTGCACGCGACGCGATCTCGTTAGGATCCGTGTCGCGGTGGTACGACTCGCGAGTGCGCGACGTTCTCCGCCGACGCGCTGGTGAATCACCGACTCCTCGGGGGGGTTTCTCGAGAAAAAAAAAAGACCGCGTGGTCCCGTCGAACGTAAACGCGCGACGTCAAACGTAACGTGTCTTCGACGAACGGATCGGCGCAACGTCAGCCACGTACGTGTCCTTGGTTTGTTTATCATCTTATTCTGGACCCTGGATCGTGGACACCGCGACCTCCCGCGTGAAATTTCATCGGATCCGTTCGACGCCGAGTCCCGCGCGGAGCGTCTCGCCTTCGCGCGCGGGATCGATTGCCCTTGAACCAACGTGTCACGCCTTATTATAAACATGCGCTAATTAGCGAACCCGAGTTGCGACACGCGCGCGCGCCGCGCGCGCACGCACGCACGTACGCACGCAGGCTCGTCCTTCGCGCGTGTATTTATATCGTACGCAAAATCGAAGTCGACTCCTCCGACGGCCTCCAACGCGCGCGTTTCGCAGTCGGCGCGACCTCGCGACCCTGCCACTTCGCGCCGAGGTCGATTTCGTCCCCCGTCCGAGGCTTGACAGTGCAAAAACATCGTTCTCGCGAGTGTGTGCGTGCGTGCGCGCGTGTGCGTCCGTCAATCGCATCGCCCGTTTCCGACGAAATGTCACGATCGGCCGACCGAGCGCGAACGTCTTCGCCGTGAGATTAGCCGCTGGCGCGTCCGCTGCCGGAGTTCATCGCGGATGTTTTGGCAGCTGACTTTGTTCCCTTTTCACTTCCCGTAACGGAAACGTCCGTAAAAATCCCTCGAGCCTACGCCGCTGCCGAGAGGATCGGGGCGCATTGCGGCCTCGCGACGCGTCTCGGCCGAAGACACCGCTGTTCCGGGCTTTATTCGGGCAGCGTCGACGAGCGATGATGTCACGTACCGAAACATAAGCCGTTTTCTCGCGGCAGGTGCGCGTCCCGAATCCTCGGAATCGCGCGCGGAATCACGCGCGCCTCTCCCGCTCGTGCTCTCCCTCCGCGTTCGCCCAAAGATCCCGCAGTGAATCTCCGAAGATGTAAAATCCCCGACGCGATCGTTGATGTTCCATGTATTAACGTGTATATCCTATTCAGGACGAAACATTGACCCGACGACAGCACGAATTCCTGCGAGCCGCCCGTACTCGATGCTACGTCCATAAGTGCGATCTGATCGTGCGTTTACTGCTCGAGAGTGCGAGAGAGGAAAGAAGCTTAGAAGCGTATTAACTGGACGTAACAATGGATTCGGAGGAGGAAACGCTTTATGACGACGTCGACTCCGGTAACGAGTCAAGCGGCGACGACGTTGATTTTGCTATGGAAATAGAGTCTGGTAATCCACGGGAGCGAGCTACCGACGTCGACGAATATCCCTTCGAAGTACTTTCCACGGAAGAGATTGTACAGCACATGGTTGACTCCATAAAGGAAGTCAACACTGTTGTCGAAGTGAGCTTCACAATTTATAGATTAAGATTGCTTCTTGATATATAAGTTATGGGAGGATACATACGCATGTTGATTTATAGATACCAGCTACCACCACACGTATTTTATTAAATCACTTTAAATGGGATAAAGAAAAATTGATGGAACGATTTTACGACGGTGATCAAGAAAAGTTATTTGCCGAGGCACGCGTCATTAACCCATTTAGGCAGGGCCCTTTGATAAGCAGGAGTCGATCCTGCCAAAGTTCTTTAGTAAACGTATGTTTATTTCCATTATATTTTGTTATCTACCAGTCCCTACAAAAATTATATTTCACATATGTTTATAATACAGCCTAAAAGACCGACAAATGGAACGGAGGAATGTGGTATCTGTTTTATGATCTTGCCATCCTCGGTAAGTCTATTTTAGCTGCGTTTGATTTGGCGTCTACAGCGCTCGTAAGCATTATTTGTTCTTGTTTAATAAACAAGAATAAAACGATTTCAAGAGCGCTGTGAGTGCCAGACCGAACACAGTCTTTATCTATAAAATCTTTAAAGAAGTAATAGAAAATGAAATTTGTTAAAAAAAAAACACTATAAAAATCATTAGATGATGACTGGTTTGGAATGCGGACATCGTTTTTGCACGGGTTGCTGGGGAGAATATTTGACAACTAAAATCATGGAAGAAGGAGTAGGACAAACGATAGCGTGTGCTGCTCATGCTTGTGACATTTTAGTCGACGATGCCAGTGTTATGAGACTTGTCAAAGATTCCAAAGTTAAATTAAAATATCAACATTTAATCACCAATAGCTTTGTCGAGGTAAATATTCGATGAATGAAATTAAATTAAATTAATTTTATAAGTATTTGTAACATTTTTCTTCCTCGTAGTGTAATAGGTTACTGAGATGGTGTCCTTCCCCTGATTGCAACAACGCCATTAAGGTGCAGTATGTAGAAGCGAGACCAGTTACTTGCAAATGTGGACATATCTTTTGTTTCCACTGTGGCGAAAATTGGCATGATCCTGTAAAATGTCATTTACTCCGTAAGTGGATTAAAAAGTGTGACGACGATTCTGAAACATCAAACTGGATCGCTGCTAACACGAAGGAATGCCCCAAGTGTAATGTTACTATTGAAAAAGATGGTGGCTGTAATCATATGGTTTGCAAGAATCAGAATTGTAAAACTGAATTTTGTTGGGTATGTCTTGGACCTTGGGAACCACATGGTTCTAGCTGGTATAATTGTAACCGTTATGATGAAGAGGAAGCTAAAGTGGCTAGGGATGCACAAGAAAAATCCAGATCAGCTTTACAGAGATATTTATTTTATTGCAATAGATATATGAATCATATGCAATCACTAAAATTTGAAAGTAAATTGTATGCCAGTGTGAAGGAGAAGATGGAAGAAATGCAGCAACATAACATGTCGTGGATTGAGGTATAATAATATTATAATAATAATTATCAATAAATTTTTTTAAATTTGTTGAATATAATAAATTTATATCCCATAATTATTTATGGAGTGTCTGATGGATGATTGATATAAAGCTCGTGTGAAGGTATATAGATCGAATTGAGTCGAAAAGTTCTGTACCATTTTGCAATAGTAAATTTTCGCAATAATTAACGACAAATTAATTATTAAAAATCGCCGAATGAACGCATATCTACTTACGGTTAAAAGCAAGCAAGATACAACCGCTTAACGATCGTAGTTACTAGGGGGAAAGTGGAAAGTTCTTTTCTGTAAGCAGCAACGTCTACAGGCGAGCAACACATAGTGAGACTCCAGCACTTATAGAAAACAATTCCTCACGCTTCTAACAACCATGACTGTTGAACGGTCATATTTCACTTGCATTTGATGGTAGGCCGGGTGAATACATGTTCATTCGCCGATTTTATCTTGTTAACTCTTGCAAAAATTGCGAAATGGTACTTTTTGATTCAATCCGCTCTACCTATACATGAGCGTTGTGTCAATAATTATTAAATATCCTGTAATATATATCTTTCTATATTTTTCAGGTACAATTTTTAAAAAAGGCAGTTGATATTTTGTGTTCCTGTAGACAGACTCTTATGTACACTTACGTTTTCGCTTACTATGTGAAAAAGAATAATCAGTCTGTGATTTTTGAAGATAACCAAAAAGATTTGGAGAGTGCCACAGAGTGCCTCTCTGAATATCTTGAAAGAGATATCACCAGCGAAAATCTTGCAGACATTAAACAAAAGGTTCAGGATAAATATAGGTAAGAATTATGCATTACTCTTAGAAAAATGAGATATTGTTTATATTCTTTTTAATATAATATTACGTTTGTTTTTAAAGATACTGCGATAGCCGGAGAAAAGTGCTATTAGAACATGTTCATGAAGGGTACGAGAAAGAATGGTGGGATTACAAGGAATAGAGGATTTTTGCTAGTTTCATTTTTTTGGGGTGACATAAGTCCTCTTCCTTCCCACTTCTGCCCCAACTGTGATAAACCAAGAAAGAGTTAACAAGAGACAAAAATGGAGCATGTCACAAAGTGTGATAAATGTGTTATATGCACTTTATATATAATACGCTCTGTGGCAACACGTATAATGTCGTTTATGATTAATATTGAATTCAAATTATTAAAATTCAATCCGATCATGAACAAGTTGATTGGACAATATTTTGATTTGCGCTTGCTGTGTGTTGTACATCATTGTAGATTCTTGATCCTTGATAAAAATGTCCCATTGTTTTAGAAAATCTTAAGAGACGTTATATTCATTAGAAGACGAATAAGATGTGTGTCATTATTTGCAACATACTTAGCGTGTTGCGATGTAAAATGACTTGGCTAAAAATTAGCTATTTTATTTAGCATATTTTACCGATGTTAGACTAATTGAAAGCTTTTGAATCTTGAAAACTTATTTTCTTCCTCTTAATTTTAAGGATAACTGTTTAAAATAAGTCAGGTACAATTCAAATGAATCATCCCAACTGTTCTACTCTATTTTGGACCACAATACGTCCAGGCTATAACTGCCAATGTTTAAGAAACACTAAATTATCTATACGTATCGTCAGTGCTATGTATTTAATAGTCGAGCTTTTCTCGTTCTTGCTTGTATACTGTTTCAAGGAAGTTTAAATACAAAATCTTTTCCAATGCCGCGAAAATATAATACCGCCATTTTTCTATGTATGTTCTATTTATTTTTCACAGATAAATTATCAGTTAGTCATACTGACATTGTGCAGATTAAAGGGGGCCAAGTTTGTGATATCCTTCACGCATGTACCATATTCCATCTCTGCATATAAAAGTAGAACACACTACAATTGTCAACTTGCAAGAAAAAATATTCATATTATTACTATTTTTTCTTATATATATTGTAAATTACATACATAAATTATACTTTTTATCTTGCATTTATTGCGTCATTATCATTTCTGATTTTAAACACAGATATATCATAGCAAAAAATTTATATCTGTAGTATATCCTGTTTACACACGTAATAACATGTTTTTAAGTATTTTATATGTGGTAACACAAGTACATTAAGAAACTACATAAATTCTATTGAAAAATATTTCAATTTAATTGGAAATATCTTTGTTATGTCATCTTCTCTATCTTATTTTATCATTGTTTCTTTCTTTTATTTAATCTGATTGTTGTCCATTTGCATAACGCTGACGATATGTTTTATTAGCTAACTAAAGGTTGATTACAATAAGATAATCACTTCTAATTGTCAATATAAATGGCAGACGAAATGAGTTTTCCGTTTGTACAGTTAATATAGAGTATATATATTCACACAACAAATGCATAATACTTAAACATAGTAATATCAATTATGACAAAGTAGAGAATTTTGAAGATTTATTGAACCGAAATTGTTGATTCTTGCTATGCACATTAGGGTCTGAAATAAAAGTTGAAATGCAGTTGTTTTCTGTACAGTCGCAAAATTTGATTAGATATAAGAAAATTGTTAGATATATTCGCCAGAATTTTCCCTCTAGTTTGTGATTTTATAATCTATATTCATACTCAATTCGTAAACTACAACAGCATATTAAAACTTGATCCTGTATAAAAAAATAAAACTCGTAAATGTTCTTGTAAAATTTCTCGTATATGACCCAAACTTGAGTTTCTAGGCAAAGACTTCGTATTCAATGAAAAAAATGTGTGGTATATGTGAAGTAAAACGTTTAGCTGTCAAATTATCAGACATATCCGAAAAAGCACCGTAAACAGACAATTAATTGATAACGTATATCAAGGATTTCATTATCTATTCATATTTAGTATTTACGAGCATTTCATTGGCAAAACTTATACAATAATAAAATAAACTATTTTAGTAAAATGTAATATATAGAAAGAACCGTGACTTTACTTTTGTAGCTATAAACCAATACGTACATTATCATGCATTATCTTTATAAGATCCTTAGGGATAAATTTCTGATCATTGTTCGGTGTTGCTTTTTGTTAACATATATAATTATAAATACATAATATATATTGTAAATATTGCAATATATATATATATATATATATACATACATCCATCCACATATATACATACATACACTATAAGTCTTAAGTGATTTAGATCTCAGTAGTTTCATGGATATGAAAATATGTACGAGATATCGACGCTGAAAATGACGGTTAATATATTTCCTTGGCAGAAATGTATCCTCCATTTTGGTTATAAGAAATAAAGAGAGGCAAGTTATTATCCCAGCACCTTACTATACAGTATATTTATC
The DNA here is from genome assembly GCA_037157785.1 of Cephalotes varians. Taxonomy (NCBI): domain Eukaryota; kingdom Metazoa; phylum Arthropoda; class Insecta; order Hymenoptera; family Formicidae; genus Cephalotes; species Cephalotes varians. The sequence goes on along the minus strand of JANQDE010000017.1, from coordinate 331,896 downwards.
GCATATAAAAAGTTTATAGTTATTGTTTTCGCATTCGTGCAAATCTCAATAAGCCGGAATGCTAATATACAGCGTAGTTTTAAATAGATATGTTATTTTAAACAAAATTGTTTATATGCAAATATTGAATTGCTACTTATACTTAAAACCTACACTCAAACTGTTAATTTGTACCATCGTAACACATTCTACAGAAAAGAATTACATTTCTTATTTTTCAAGTTATTAATATGAGTGTCAAATGTCAATATCTTTTATTCTTCATTAATTAATGGTTTAGATTACATAGATATAGTTAGGAGGATTGTGTTTACTGCAATAAAAATATTAAAAATGATAGCGTTATCTTACATGAAGTTAGCATTTTTGATTATTTGCAAACATATACATCAAAAGCACGTAACTTACAATATTTTGTAGTGATTAAGATCCCCTTTGTCACAATACGCAACAGTATATTAAAACTTATCACTTATAATTTATGATACACTAAAGATGCTCTAACGATGTTGACTCGATGTCTTCCAAGAAAACAAAAGTACTTACACCATATAAATAAGTCTTGTATTATTTTATGAAGGATTTTTATTTGTAGTAGTATAAATCGCTTCATAAAACTATATTTAAATTTTTACAACAGTAACTTGTGCTCTACCCTGTAAATTTCCATTAATGGTACGATACCTGATAATGTAATGAGAAATTAATAATCCTGTAACAAACACGAATAATGCTTACCTATACGTATTTTAATACTAATAGGATCAGAAGATAAGAAATTACGTTAAATTTTTTGTGGAATTGCGAGAATTGATCGACAATTATCCTTGTAGTTATGGTAGTATAGTTCTTAAATCTCTTTCTCTTGTTTTTCAATAATGATTGCAGAAGAATAATCGTTATTTTATAAAAGTATTTATTCTGAATATGCATATAAAATTTTTGCAAGTGTAATAGAATATATCAACATATAAAAAAGTAGCCATTATTTGAATATACATGATGGTACAGTTTGTAGCCATCGTTTTTTTCGTCGATATTACATATATCTCTTAAAGTTTAAAAGTGTATGATTGCGATCGGTTCTGTGACCAAAGATACTCGAAAAAATTTATTATTTAATATATTCTCTACCTAAAATAAATTATAAATAAATAGATTGCGTCTACCTAAATTCAATACAATTTCGAGATTCCTGTTTCTTGTTGCGTAAATTTCTAAAAATTTCTTCAATTTTGAGTATTATTATTAGGAATTACTTTAATATAAAATGTCTATTGTAGAATTAAATAAGATATTTCGTCTACTAATTTCACTAGTCTGTTATAAAGTATTGTAATAGGAAACTAGCGTCATTGTCTGTCGCTCATGCTATGTATGTTCGCTGGAGTTATATAAAAAGTAGGATGAGTCTAAGCCCGAGTGACATTGATATGAAAATTATGTGTGTCAATTATGCGCTGATGTGATCTTTTTTTTTAATTTCGCATGTTCCTCGTACGGACGTAGCAAGTGCTCCGTTTGCTACGTCTGAATCGAATCGTTCCAATGTCCGTGTAAAATGTAACATTGTGCGTACATTATAAAAATCTGTTTACATTTCTTTCGAGAGCGTTCTCGTAGAACGTAAGTACGCGAATGCTTCTTGACGACAAAACTCAAGTTACACGATCCCTGAGGTTCCATCAAGAAGTTACCGATAAGATCGTGGCGATCAAACCAAGAGTTGCTCCCGTCATTAATAGGCTCCGCCAAACTGCTCCGCTAACTTCTTCGGCCACGGGATACTCCACGCATAATTGTTCCTGCAAAACGACAACGCCAGGTTTGTCTATCTCCGTCATACGAAACATTTGAATGTCTTTCACAGTAATTAATAATTGCTCTTACCCATCCGCCGTAGCCTTTAATAAAGTGTGTTATGTTTTCACCAACGTATCTAGAGACGTACAATGGCAATTTCTTTTTAAGACCGTGCATTCTTCTATCCCTGGCCCATAAGGCCAATCTGCCCATAAAAGCATATAAGCAGACAATCCTAGCCCATGTGATAACGCCGTGTAAGAACAGTTCATTGGCGACCCCCATAAATGTTTCATAAGCGGTGTCCGGGACGACGTTTAAACGATTCACCATACTCGTAAAGAGAATGCTGTGTTTGTTGAGCATTTGATACACATTGTGCCTCATGCTGCGGGAGACTGGATCCTGGGATATAAGATAGATATCTTCCTTCAACAAGTACCGCATTACATCATTGGCCAGGATCTCCGCGGTCGATTCTATGGAGTCGTCGTGAATATTGTAACGTAGAGGTGGACCCAGTTGCGGGAAGAGATATTGAAGTCGAATCTAAAAGGGTAAGCACAACTCGTGAATCACTAGTCCGACTTTCGTTCCAACGTAATCGTCCCGTTTACGTTGTAAAATCACAAACGAGAGTCCGATACGAACAAGTTCTATTTTCTACGTTCCCGACTCCCGATTTCGACAATTACGGACATTGACAATCAGACCGGCGCGAGTCGAAACCGTTAGCCGCCGACATACGATACCTGGCACATCTCGAAGAAAGACATAGCGCGGTTAGCAGCGCCGACCGCATATCGGCAGACCCCGTCCTCGTTGTCAGCGGCGGTGACGGCGGTGGTAGTGGCGGCGGCGGCGGCGGCGGCAGCGGCGGCGACGGCGGCTCGCTCGTTCGACGAATTCCTGTTACCGGGGGGATCGCATTCCAGAATGCCGCCCACTCTGGAATGCAGTTCCCCTCGCGCTGACGTACCCTGCCCCACCTCCCCACCCTCCGCGCCGAGGATCTCATTGTTCGTCGTCGTCCCGTCGTCGCCGGCCATCCTCTTCTCGCGTACCGGACCGGAGCGAGGAACCGTTTCGTCCGAGCGCCGCTCCTCGTCTCCGTCGTGGTCGCTTCCGTTTCCCAACGACGTCTTCTCGGGTCGCCTCGGTGACGCGCCGCTTTCACATCTCATGCTGGTCCGCGGGATCGTCTGGTGCGCGAATCGATCGCGCGCCCCCGATGCGGCCGGACGAACGAGCGCGCGGTACTCGGAAAACTCGGACCGATCGACCGACCAACCGATTCGACCCGGCCAACCGACCGACCGACCGACCGACGGACCGACCAACCGAACCAGCCTGCCAGCCAGCGACGAAACGCTCCGCTCTCTACTTTCCCGCGGCCATTTCCGAAGCCGATGCCGAGAAGCCGAAACCGCGCCGCGCCGTGCCGTTTCCTCCGCTCTTGCTCCGCGTCACGCACCTAACTTGTACCGTACCGCTCCCTCGGTCTGCCCGCTTGCCTGTCTGCCTGCCTGCCTGCCTGCCTGCCGATGCCGCCAACCAGCCCCGACCCACGAATGTTTCACATCACTACCACTACCGCTTATCTCGAGACTCAACCCCACCGCGCCGCGTAATGCCGAGTACTGTATGACGTAGCTCAGCGTTTCTCAGCGTCGGGGATCGACGCGGCGAAGCCGACTCGTCGAGCGGAACGCGTCGCGCTTGACCCCGATGTCTCGGACGAGTGGAGAAACGGAGCGGCAACGACTCCGCGAACGTCGCGGATGTCGCGGTAAATCGAAAGACGTCACACGTCGATCCCCGCGGTTACGTGGGGATCGAGCGCGGCGCGATTGAGAGCCCGTGAGCGCGGAGCAGCGCCGGGCGATCGCCGACGGCACTCTCACGAGCGCAGCGCGCGCTACACCTTCGCACACCACCGCGACGAGTCTCTATGGATCATTCACGTTTCCGCCCCACCACCGTGCCGCTCCGACACGTGCACCGTGTGCATACACGCGCGGTGCCGCGCGCCCGTGTGTCGGTGCGCGCCGTCTCGCTCCCTCTTACGCGGGACCCTCGCCCGATAACTTCAACCCTTTCTAGCGCGCGCGCTCTCTCACGCACGTGCGCGAGAGCGGGTTTAACCCGCGCTTGTGTGCGCGAACGACGGAGGAATGGAATTTTCGATGGAACGCGGAGTTCGTTCGAGGCGCCTCGGTGCGCGATTATTACTTCGGTCGAGAGGCTCTCGAGAAAGCGGCGAATCGAACGAACGGCGAGATTCTTCTCGTCGCTCGAAATGTCGGAGCCGAACCGACGTCAGGGATTCGCGTTCGCGAGCTGCGGAGCTTGGAATATCGTGCGTCGCGACGAGAATCTCTCCTTCGCTTCGAGTCACCGCTTGCGCAACCGTTGAGAAATTTGTATTCATTCAGCTTTTCCGCGCGCCCCTCTCTCTCCCTCCCGAATTCCTTAGCGGATTGCACGCGCGCGCGCGCGCGCGCGCGCACGCACACTCGCGAGAGATGCATTATTCGCCGTAGCGACGCGGAGAAACGGTGAAAGTCTCGGTCGCTGTTACCGTAGACCCTGCAAGTAACCGTAGACAAAATCGTTCACAATGAAGCTGAGAATTTCTTTATTCGAATCGAATCGGAAACAAAACGAAGGTATTCGAATATCGATAACGAAGTGAATCTTGCATTCCAATTGAATTCGAATCGACATTGTTATATGCTTCGATCGCGTTCCGACATTCACTGCTAGTACTGAAAATCTACTCTCTAAATAGGAATCAGTGTATTATTCACTGATTTGCAGTGCTATACTTATAACTGTGATTATTAGTGAGTATTCACCGTTTCTCAGTAATTTTGATTAAGAGGGGAGTACTTTCACTAATCAGGAGTATTCTTCGATTGATAAAATTCTTTTTACTGATTGGTCAATGAAACACTTCGAAGCATTTGTAGCGTCGAGTGCTCTCTAAATAGGAATCAGTATATTATGCACTGATTTGTAGTGCTATACTTATAACTGTGATTATTAGTGAGTATTCACTAATAATGTTTCTCAGCAATGTTGATTAAGAGGGGAGTACTTTCACTAATCACAATCAGTGTATTATCACTGAAAAACAGTGCATATTTCACTGATTGATATAGTTATAAGTATAGCACTGAAATCAGTGACATTTCACTGATTTCGATTTAGAGAGTAGTGTACATAACGTGTATCATAATTTCAGTATTGGCAGGGAATATCGGAACGCAGCCTATGTTACAAATGCTTTGGAGTATTCTTCGATTGATAAAATTCTTTTTACTGATTGGTCAATGAAACGCTTCGAAGCACTTGTAGCGTCAAGTGGAATTGCATCCTGCATATATCTGCGGTTTACATATCCCGCATGCACGAACCCGGACAAATCCGTAGAACTCGCGACATGCGCTCGGACAAATGCGCGATACAATGGACGATGCGGCGTATGAATGCCATCGCCGACCAGCGTTGCATTTCCACGAAAGGAATATGCTGGAACTGGTCCGCGCTGTCGTCCGCGCCGGCCAGTGACGTAATCAGGTGAGCGTGCACCCGTGTCGGGGTTATCAATGAATCGGCAGAGATATGCGCGACACAAGGCATTCCGTTCGCGCGCGGCGAGCCGCTCGGCCAGTGCCTTTCTCGCCGTGTCTTTTTTCCACGCGGCTGCATCAGATGGGAAAGTTCTTCGAGCGGGGCTTCGGACGCCAGGATTCCACACGACACGACTGGACGCTGTCTGCGTGCGGCTCTCACACGTGCGCGCGTGTGTGTATGTCACATGGCAGCTTCTCTCCCGCGAAGTTTCCCCCCTAATTACGTCCCTGCCCGCCACCCCGCGCGCCTTGCCGCGCGGAGTCCGTGCCTACCACTCCTTTCTGCGGTGCAACCTTCAAAGGCCACTGAATGCGTCCATGAATGAAGTAGGAAAGTTGCTGGAGTACAGATCGGCCGGATGTGTGTATACTAGGTGGATAAGAAAACGAGAGCCGCCGTCGCCGCCGTCGCTGCTCCCTACGTCAGAGAGCCGCGCCGCTGTCGATCAAAACCAGTTTCAGATCGCTGCCGGTGATAATGTATCACGTCCGCGATTCGTTTTCCGCCCCTTTACAGATATAGCTCAACTTTGGAACGGCCAAACGCTCGTGCTATTCTATTTTAATTGCGGTAACAAGCTCGATTCCGGAGAGAACTACTCGAGACTGAGGGAGAGATATCATCGCCAGCGAAATCGCGACGCGATAGTCTGCAAATTTTAGGCGGCTAACATTTACGCTTCGATTCAAAGATCACTCGCTTAAGGGATCCTCTGGATGCGGTTTTACCGGTCCGAGATCCGGAGCGCCTTTCACATCGCGAAGTAGGGTAGCGGCGTGCCGAAGACGTTGAAATATCGCCACCGGACGCGAATAAATTGGCGAAATGAATCATGAGCGTAAATGAGATTTGATAGGGCCAAATTATTTCCGTGTGTCGCTCCTTGAAGCGACAGTAAACCAGGGCGGCGGGAGGGAGAGAGGGACTCGCCGCGTGTGGACGACGTATTCATAATAGGGAAGAGGGTTCACCGTGCGTTACTACGATAAATTATTATTATACGATAGTCACTTTGAAATTGACGCACGTCGTGTCGTGTCGTCGTCCTCGTGCGTACACGATTTTCGTTTGCGCGGCACGAACCGTGGGAATACGAAGGCGCGAGCGAACGGCGCGCAATATTTCAGGGGAACTCGCGTGGCGACCGCCCGCCTCTCGGCAAGCGTTTTCTTACGGTCATTCATGATACTACAATCCGGCAATAGGATGATTGCTTGACGGTCGGTGACTAAAGTGGACATAAAGCCTTCTACAGCAATCTAACACGAGCCAGGACGCAGGAGCGCAGAGGCCGGGCCCATTCTCGGCTTCCTCTTCGTTTTTTTTCTCTTTCTTACAAAATTACGAATTGTCGCTTCTCGCGTTTTCATCGTCACACTAATCGTCTATCGATAACATCCCGAGGATCCAACGAGGGATCGAACGTATCAATCACTTCGATTCCGACGTTCTCGGACCAGTTCTCGCGCATACAAAATATGTTCATTTTCCCTAATGAATCATTCCTGTGAAAAACGCTTGCCCTTAATCGCATCCGGGGGAAGAGAAGGGGACTGCGAAGGGATGAAGAAAAATTTTTCGATTACAACCGAGGTAGTGGTAGAATTTGGTCCGCCCGATTCCGACGTCCCTGGGATGGCGGTAGTACTAACCCTGCTGAAAGATTGGCAGACATACTCACCGCGAACTGACCCCTCCGTGATTTAGTTATGTCTCTATGGACGCGTCGCCAAGTCGCGCGTGTTTGACACCACCGTAGAAAGTAGAAGTGACAACCACCGCGGTGAACGAGGTGCTCGGAGGGCTCAATCACGCTCGTGTCTCCTCTTCGTTGAATAAGCTTCCGCCGGTTCGACATCGTTCTGTTTCGAGATATTATGATTAGGTGAGTCCGTCATTTGTACGTCATAAGTGATATAGTTGCAATGAAATCTAAGAAGTCTCGGAATCGTCGAAACACATTTTACAAATAGATTCTCGAACGATGGAATCGACTTTTTTCTTAAGAAAACATCGACGATTAAATCATTCTGGAGATTTTAAAAGAGAGTCTTAATTGAGTTAAATTTTTAAATTAATCTGGTACTTTTCGAAAAAAAGACGACCTTTCAAATATTTGTCAGACTTCATTATAAAAAGCCTTCCGCTCGTTAATATTCTTGCGATACTTTCAGTTGCACCTCCGGAGATATCGTTCGATGTTCGATCGTTTCACGTCGATTTTTATTACTATTTGACTGCGTTCTTTTAATCTTCGTCGTAAATTTTATTTTTACGATAGAAGGTGAACATTTCCTCTCCTCCAATGGAGACGCAACGAACGACAATTTGAGTAACAGCCATTCAACGTCGTGCTCTTCGCTAAACGGAGCGAAATTACGTTGATAAAGCAATTCTGGATACATGATTAAGCCCGTGAAATCAGTAGTCCAAATATTTGTTACTTAGAGACACAGTTTGCCGCGGTTATCTGCGAGAAAGAAAAAAGCACGAGTAAATTAGAGGACAAAGTTCGAGGACAAAGGACGGTGGTGCACGGGTCTTGGCGCGCGGGCGCGAGCCAAGCACGGTTTCCCTCCGAGCCCCTTCGGAGTTCACGCGAGTGGCGATCGTCTCGCGCGATCGCGCCTCTTCCTCGCTGCGCCAGGAATTTCCTGCACGTACTCTCGGACAACGCCGATATACCCACGCGATGGTACGGTCGGCCACTTACGCGGCGGTCGCTCGATCCGCAACACGTTTTTGCATCTCTTGCCGGTTGATTGCCCCTCGAGCGAGCACGCCGATGATGACGTCAGCATTCTGGATGAGTCAGTGCGTTTAATTCGCGCAGCACGAGCTAACATACGTTCGTATGCGCGCATAATTTGGCCTGCATTCGCGAGCGCGCAGCGTGCGTCGCGAGGAAATTGACGATGAATATGTTTCAACGATCCTGCGCGAGATTGTGATCCACCCTTCGAACGCGCGACTCTTCCGATTTCATCGCGTATACGGCGCCAGCGTAGACACCGATATCTCGTCCTGTCTCCGGTGATGGAACTCTGGCAGATATACGACCGCTTTTATCGCGACGCGCGATTTTTTTATTTATAGCACCGAGAAGCGCGACGAGGTACATAACGCAGAAAAATCTGTCCTCATTTCAAAACAGACAGTTGAGCGAGAATCGCGTGGTCAGGCGTGTGATCTAGCTTGATCGCATTGATCCAGATCTGTACTGGTCAATCCGGATGTAAAAAAACGCTACAATTAATTAATATCTATTCTCGTAAAGAAGGATGTACCGCGTGCACTATCATCTATATATATATATATATATTTACACACACACACACACACACACACACACACATGTCGACCAAAATATTAATTGGAAATATCTATTGAAATGAAATCAAACTGATGCATTATAATTTAACATATTTTTATTATTCTACTCATTATTTTATAATGAGATGGAAAATAATATAAAATATTTAAAAGATCTATAAAAACTATTTTTTATAAGAAAAGTTTGAAAGAGTATTAGACACTTTTTTCGTCAAAGTAGCCACTATCACATTTAATCATTTTTTTATTAATCTACGTAATCTACGACCTAATTATATATTTATTTTTTCTAACAGAAGAATCTTTCATCAATTTTTTGAAAAGTCTACAGCTCCGTTTTGGAAAAAAGACTTTATGAATGAAAGAAAACTTTAGTCTATTTTTTTCAAATTAAACAATGTTAATCACAATGCTAAACATAATACTTATTTAATTTTAAATTAAGAAAAAATATTAATAAGACATGAATCGGACTTTTAAGTAACATTAATTGGGATGCTTTTAAATTTTATATGTGGTCTCAAATTTTTAGCCGATAGTGTACAAATAATATTGTATTTATCTATTAATCTACTTATCTTTTTTTCTCTCTTTCTTTTTCTCTCGCGTTTTTGCTCTTACCTTTAAATAGCATCCGGCATCCGTACGCATCGCGTCACATCCTTAGATCATGTGCAACAAGGACAGACGTTGTTGATTGCACCGCATATATAATATGCTATCTATTATATAACGCCATTGTAAATAGCCGCCTTTACATTGCAAATTTAGATCTTTCCGTGCATCGCGTAGATGATATAATTTTATAAAAGAATTGCGAAAATCCCAAATTAAGAGAAAGATGTACGAAAGACGCATCGGATTTAAGGGAAGAAGACAGGGGATGATGGCGGACGCGTATGTTCGAAACTCTCGACAATGAAAAACGACGCTATTACATGTGTACGATCGATTACGCGACTGTCGTATATCAATCGACGCGTGACGTCAACGGTAAACAGTGCAACGTGATTTTCAAGCTAGGCGAGTGCTGGTATTTAATTTCGGTCTGGAAATTTTCGTGATAAGAGCACGCATTTTCGCATGGCATTTATCTTGGTATATCAAACAATAATGTGTTAAACAATGCATGTTAAAAGTCGAGCACGATCGAGAAGACGATCGTAATCTTAAATGGACGATGATAAACAGGAATTGATAAATCGTTTGATCGAACGAGATATAAAGGAGGGAAACTATTCCTCGAGATTGTCGAATTGTGATTACGTTTACAAAAGCAACGTGATTCACGAGAATGTAAAGAGTAGCTCGAGAAGCTGGGCTCTCCGGTTTAGCGTCCTGTTAAGCCCCGCGGTTAAAACGTACGACAAACACTCAATTATCATGATTTCCTTCGGTGCGAATCTCCCGTATCAACATACGTCTTTTTAAAGTAGGTAAATGTATGATTAATGCCGCTACTGCGCACACGCAATTAACTACGTATTTTCCGTTCTCGGGTCTTTCCTTTGTTCTTATAAATCAATCATGACGTTTATGCGTTTTGAGCGCACTGTACAATTTTGGCGAGACAATAAATAAAATTCCGGGAAAAGCTCAACGGAAGACATATTTTACAATTGTGAACACTCTTTGTAATTGTTCTTGCCAACGTGAATTTCGTAAATTCGCACGTAACACGAACGATTAAACAATTTCCTTAACTCATTAAATCTCAGAAAATTCTCAGGAGATGCGCTTTTCTGTTTGAAATACATGTAACTCGGATCCTAATCACAATTTTTAGATCGCAATTGATATTTAAGGGTAAAAAGAGTTGTTCTTTCCGAAAATCTAGTCGATGATGAAGTGAGATGTTTGGAAAAAGGGATTAAAAATGAAGATAAAAAAGAAATGACGCTTTTTACTGACAAATATTTAACTAATAAATGATTTTTTGTCTACTTTTTGAGTAGAATAAATCGCGACGTAATTATCACGAATCGGTCAAATAATAATTAACAATTAAATTTAAAATAGAAAAGCGCGTGACAACTTCCTGTAAACATAACGAGCTAATTAAACCGGACGTGTAAAAGTGATGAGACGTAAAATTTGCGATGTAAGGTAAGATGAAGTAATTAGTACAGGCCTGACAGAGTAAATACGACGTAATCACTTAATCGAGCCTTATCATTGATTTATTTCGGTTTTTCTATTTGTAGCGTTTTATCAACTGATGGCGTAGGTTATTCAAGAATCGAAAGGAGCAAAAACATAAGCATGCATAAACACATTACGTCAAGTGAATCCGTGAGAAAATCCTGTGTATGTAAAACTTTTGTGCGTTCTCGTCATTCCGCCAACTACGAATACCAGAAAGAAATTTTACGCGTTACATTACACATTACAGAGACACATATAATAGTGTATGAACTATATTTAGTTCTGGTATCGTTTATCAAGATAAATAAAATGATTCATTGAAAGCAAACGAAGACATTATTTTCTCAAGTGTTAAATTATCGATATGGCGGAATAAAAACACTTTAGGACTTAATATCATTGACACGTATGTATCACACAGTGCGTGTGGCAGTACGAGGAAGCGCGTGTACGCTCGAGATATCTTCGAGCGAGATGCTAAGATTGCGCAATGAACGAAAGAAATTAGGCATTTAACACGGGCCGTCACGCACGAGCGTCACATACGTGGAACACGCGTTACGTCGATCGGAACGAAACTAGACGAATGCACGATAAAGTCATGTTACACGAGATGGCCAATAATTCGCACCAGGTTTCATCGTTATTCGACAATATTCGACGAATCTGTGAATGATGCCTTCTTACCTAAGATTCATGTTTGCCGATGCAATATGCGAACGTCTCGTTTTCTCGATAAAAGATTCAGAGCGTCCGACTCATGAGTCTTCTCCGACGTTCTTCTTTCTTCTCTTATTTGCGACACGACATGACACTACGCATGATAGAAATCATTCCGCTATGTAATCGTTCTGCCGTGGCCAGAGTGGGGATCTCGATTTATCTTAGCGCCACCCTATATAAGCTTTGTGATTTCTCGTGTCATCTTGGTAGTTCACCCAATTCGGGCGAACACTTCACGAAGCTTGGGAACTTCCTCTCTGTAAGTCTTTCATTTTGTTTCTCAAAATCGTTATTACTGATCTTAAAACACGCTGTCTTTGAATGATCGCATCAGCGAACGACGAAGTGAAGGATTCCGAGACAACTCTCGAGCTTTCTCTGCATGGAAAAAAAAAGATAGAAAAAGATTAGTTGCAACAAAAATCTATGCGTCTCAAATTTCGATTAAGTTACACATTTAGCTACCACACATAGATTCTTGCTGCTGCAACTAATCTTTTTTTCCGTGTGCCAATCAAAAATATCATTCAACTATAATCAAATAATACTTGAATTTTTATAATTATCCACTCGCAATTGATAGATGGATTCACACGTAATTAATACATGGATTCGAGTACTAAAATTTTTATTATATTTTTTTACACTACAGCTTCCCTTTACAGAAAGAACGGTTTTGTTGAAAGACCTCAAATTTTAACTGGATACAGATTAGAAAAGTAATTTTGTTGAATTATTAAAATAATTATATAGAACGCTCAAACTAGTTGCTGAATCTATCAACATTTTTTGCAACAGTGCTATTATTTTTAAGGTTCCAACATAATTTATTTGATGGTCCAACAAAATTATTTTCTTTCAGCAAAATTGTTCTATTATTACGATTATAATTTAAAAATATAAAATGTAAAATCATCTAAAAGTTGCTATCATACAAGTTTGGGCGTCTCAGTTCTTATTAATTTTCAAAATTCAAAATTCAAAAATAAAAATTCTTTATTAAAATAGAGAATTCTTTAAATTTTGAATTTTCACGCGGAAAGAACAGTTTTGCTGAAGTATCTAAAAAATTTAGTTGGATCTGAAAATATTATAATTTTGTTAGACTATCAAAATAATTATGTAGAATACTCATGATGAGCAATACTGCAGAAAGTTTTGACATTTTAGCAATCAGCTTGAGCATCCTACATAATTATTTTAATGGTTCCAAAATTATTTTCAGATTTGTATCTAGCTAAACTTTTACTTCGGCAAAATCGTTCTTTTCATACAAGGTAAAATTTACATTTGAATTTAGGAGAATACTTATATCGGTCAAGGCATAGTTAATAATAGACGCGATGAATACACTTTTCCAATAAGATCATTCCTTACCGGCAAAATCGATAAGATAAATTACAATTTGTGAAAAAAAGGATTGAAAATATTGACAGTATGTGTCGTCCTGTTTATTCATTTGTTAGCTGCATTTATTGTACATCGACTGAACGCGTTAGAGATCTCAGATGATCTCAGATGATTTCTGAAAATCTTTAGCATAAAAATCTAAAAATATTCAAGCAAACAAGGTTACAACTACGAAAGTGAGTCGCGTCATGTGATTCTTCTCGGGGCGGCAGACAATTCATTTCTTTAAGTTGTAACCGGTTGAAACCGCTGCTACAGTTTATTCCCTGGCGTTTACGTAACCGGTTAAAACCGCTTTCCGAGGATATCGTTCTATGGAGGGTTGGATCGCGACAATAATTCGTTCGATCAATTATGCGCGTATGGCGACACGCTCGCAATACGTGCTCGTTACGTCCTCTTTTTTTTTTATTTTTATATTCAGATGCCTTGATCCTGTGGATATCGGGTCGCAGCGTCCGGTATTTTTACGATAACCTTCGATCTCGCTGGAGGAGTAATAATCCTTGCTCCAGTCACAACGAGGTCGGTACGTGAGTGTCGTGGTGTAAATCGATTGCGCACCACTCGCCGGTCATTCTTCATTTTCTTTTAATAGCGCAATACCTTACTGGTAATTGACAGTATTGATTTTGCAAATAAGCTTGCTTGCTCAAAAAATTTCCAAGACTTCTGGAGACTCAGCCCTGTGAAAGATACGCTCATCCTTGCACGAATGTCTCCGCCCCTCCAACGCACCGCAATCGGAAACGATAGCCACTACCGCCGAGTATATTGGTTCATATTAGTGGGAGACAACAGGTAGTCTCCTTTAGCATTTCAACGCTCCGGTACTCATTTCGTTCGCGGGTCAAGCGTCATTGCCGACCGACATAAATGCCTACTTGTCTGACTTGAGACAGTCGGACTACTACAGGAACGGCGAGCATTAGTACCGAAATCCCGATCTCGTGGTTCACACGCGTGACCATCACTCCGCAGATGCATCCAGGTGCGTCGTCGATTTCGCGAATATCGCTCGTCGAATTATCCGTAACACATTGCAATGATCGACATGTATCGTTCCCATATTTACCGACAAATTGTAGCAATATCAGCAATATAATTGTAGCGATAACAATAATTTTTGCAAAAGCAGCTCGCGGAAAGTGAACGTGCGCTATGATGAATTGATTGTCAAGAACATTGAAATGTTTCACGATACGCTTGCTCGAGCGAAATAAGGTCCCTCTCACAAGACGGTGGAAATTTACGAGAAGTATAAGTGATTGCAACACGTATCGCAGATTTGACATCGGTGCAAAAGGTACCATTTCTCAAGAAGTCCACAAGTACAGAAAAAGTCACGTGATCCGTAGAATTCTTCGGAATAAGAAGCGTTTTTCACGGAAAGACATTCCAATCATTTTCAAGACATTCAAGACATTCGAATCATTTCAGAGGAAACACGCGCGGGACTTAATTAAGAAATCAAGTAAGTGTTAAGAGCAAGCGTATTATTCTCGCGTTAACATCGAAATGTAAACTCTGATCATTTACTCGTTTCAATCAATAAATAATTGGTAAGTACTTTGATCTCTGTTTTGCATCAACGAGCATGTATTTCAAATATTTCGTGCGTTTTCTCCCGACTATATATATATATATATATATATATATATATATATATATATCCCGGCAACGTGAGACTGACTATGACATTTTTGATTGAGATTGACGATAATTACGAATCATTTGATCCTTCGGTGCAACGTTCTTTAATGTGCCAATTCGAGCACTGCAGGAAGACTCGACCTCGTTTCGTCTTCGCGTATTATTAGCATTAAAAATTAGTATTATTAGTCGGCAGCTCGAAGATGTTGATGCAAAATATAAGACGCACTTCGACTATCGATATAAGTTTCAGAGATTATTACCTAACAATATAAGCACAAGTGCGTATTTATTTATATAATTTTACATTTTTATCAAGATGGACCGATTTAAAAAACCTGCCCTAAAATAAAACATTTCTTGTGTATGCTATTACATAATTATTATGTAATGATATATAATTTCAAATTAATCATTTTTGCAAAAATTCAGTGGAATTATGGGCTGATGAGAGCAAATCAACAGTTGTTGGAGCGCAAAATTAATATTAATATATTTTAGATAATTACAAAAATTATTTATGTCCTCGGACGTTTCGGCTTGTTTTCAAACCATTTTTATTTTTTTTACATTTTGAAAGAAATATTTAAAAAATTAAAAAAATAATCATAAAATTAATTAAAATATTTAAAAATTAATTTCCTTTATACTTTTGTGTAAACGATCATGTAATTTTTTATGTTGAGAAAAATTGCGCTTCCTCAGTTATAAGCTTAATGTATACATACAGTATGTTTGATTTGAATTAAGATAGTAATTAAAGTTAAATTATAGTTAAAAAATAGATAAAAGAAATACATTAAAAAATGGATAAGAAAGTTATAAAGTAAATAATAAATAGTTGAAAAATTAAATAATAAAGTTATAAAATCAATAACTTATTTGTCTTAACTCAAAATAGTAACTATAGTTAAAAAATAGATAAGAAATAAATAAGACATAGATAAGAAAGCTAAAAATAGACAATAAATAATTAAAAAATTAGATTATAAAGTTATAAAGTTAATAATTTGTAATTTAACTTGTTGTGAATTATTTTTAAATTAGTTAATTTGTATAATACTTATATAATTTGTTATTTTAAATATATTAATTTATTTTAAATATATATTTTAAATATATTAACTTTGAACTTTTTTCTTTTAATAAGTTAAAATTTTTTTCGTCTTTTTAAAAAAACTAATTTTTTTTCTACAAAGTTGTGAATATTAGACAATATATATATGTACCAGTGTTTGCCAACCCGTGTGTACACAAGTGTACACACAAGTGTGCACATAAGTGTACATATACGTATATCACGAGAGTGTTCAGATGTGTCGCGGAAATATTAATTATTTTTAAAATTTTGAATAAGTTCTTTCTTAAAGATACATTAATTTTTTTAACGCCAGGTTTCTAATTAATGATAATTCAGAAAATCTTAGCCAACTATTGATTTAACGTTAACTATTGGAAGAAGAAGAATTTATTAAAATAAAAAAATGACTAAAATTTAAAAATAAAATTAACATATCAGCATTTTGAATAAAAACGTTATCTGAATTTTCAAATATATCAAAAAGAGCCATAAAAATTTTATTATCTTTCTCTACTTCCTGTTTATGCGAACTGAGATATTCATCAATGAACGAAATTAAAAGTAAAAAACGTGAAAGGCTACTTTCTGTGAAACAGGAACTCAGAGTTTTCTTGTCAACTTGTCAACTATTTGTCCGCGAATAAAAAAATTGCTCAAATAACAGGCACAAAAATCACATAGGATTAGGATTTTTTTGGTAATTTTTTGTTAAATAAATAACTTTTTTTAAACTATATTTGGTTCCATTATATTTGATTGACAATTATTTTTTTTTGTAATAAATAAAAACGTATATGAAAATGTATTATGATTGTGGCAATTTTAAACATTTTTATTTTAAAAGTTAGTGTGTGTCGCAGGAATCTTATTAAATTCAAAGTGTGTCGTTAATCCAAAAAGGTTGGGAAACACTGTTTTGAACAATTGACTTTCGTTGCAACTATGCGCTACGGTCATATGACTTTGTTATTTTGAAGATAAAAACACAGTTTTACACACAAACTAGCGACTGTGATGAATTAAAAAAAAAAAAAAATTAAACGACAAAAATTTTGAAATGATACCTCTATTAAGATTCAGTTATTATTTGTAACATGTATTTCATATTATGCATAATATTATATTTATATTCTAGAAACCTTTACTTCTTTATTATTTCAAATAAACTACATTTACAAATCAAATATTAAATTTATAATATATTCTATATAGAGGAAGAGAGAGAGAGAGAGAGAGAGAGTCTTCAAAATAACAAAGATATATGACCATAATGTATAAGACACAAAAGTCAATTGTTTAACATATCATCTAATGATATGTTAAACAATTGACACCTTTATAGAAAAAAAAAATATTAGCATTTTTAAAAAGACAGAAAAAATTACAATTGTTTTTAATTTTAACTTCAAAATATAGTTAATTAAAATTTTAAAGTAAAATTAATTATAAAAATTATAATAATTATAATCATTTTAATTTTATTCAATAATACTTTTTTAAGATTAATTTTTAATTTAATTTTAACTTAATTGTTAACTAAATTATATTTAGTTTATATAACTCTTAATATAAGTTAATTTTATAATTATAGCCATTAGCTCTTTTTTATTTTAATTTATAATTAGTTAAGAAAAAAATAATTTATCAAATTCTGTATAAATAACTATCATACTTTATAAAATTTGTTAAATGAAATACAAAATTTGTCAAATACTGTGAATTTATCTTACAAAACTGTAATAATATATATTATTCCATTAAAAAAATAAAAATATCTAAAAAAATATTTTAAAACTTTTGTGCAAAATAATTTTTATTCGACAAAAAATTTTATGATATCTATTAAAAAAAAAATAATTGAATATATACACTCAAATCAAACACACTGTATATTAATTAATTGGCATTTTGCTGAAAGTGGAGATAAGATGAATATTATTTTTATCTTTATTAATTTTCGATTAAGATCGAATTTCCATTTAGCGTATAAAATTCGATATATTGGTCGATAGATGATCGTAATGATGTGTGAGAATGTGAATTATTATAATAATTATTATAATATTATAAAATGTGAATTATTATAAACTGTTCTTTTAAATCTCTTTTTCTTTAAGTTAATAATTTGTGCTACTTTTTGTATTTTATAAATAAACATTAATTTTAATTAAAATATGTTCTAATTAATTAAAATGTCCACAACTATATTGACACAGTTTATATTTGCGACATACTTTAGTTTATGTAAATATACACGAGAATAACGGTTTTACAAAAGTATCCAAAAATTTAGCTAAGACGCAGATCTGAAAATAATTTTGTTTAGACTATCAAAATGATGTAAGACGTTCACTGATCGTTAGAATGCTCAAAATTTTTTACAGCGTTACTCATTGTCCCTGAGCGTCCTATAATTATTTTAACAATCCAACAGAATTATTTTCAGATCTGTGTCTAGCTAAATTTATTGATACTGTTGCAAAACCGTTCTTTCTATGCAATATTTACATAAACTAAAGTGTGTCACAAGTATGAGTCGTGTTATTATCGTATTATGGATGTTTTAATTAATTAAGATTAATAAAATAAGATTATAAAATATATAAATAGTTCTTTCTGTAAGTTTGCAAAATATAAAGGAGGTCTTTCCATTCATATTTGAACATTTTTTAAGACTCCAAAAAAATTATATTTACGTTATTTATTTAGTTACTTAGTTATTTAGTTATTATATTCATTTACTTTTCGTCTCTTGTATTTTCAACGATAAGTGCACATTATCAGTATGGCATGTTCAGTATATCACTAAAAACACTTCCTTGTACAAGTACTAAAAAATTCCTAATAAAATTCCTAATGTGCCAGAAGCTCTGTAATAAACAAATAAAAACAGGTATATAAAACAAACACAAATAATATAATATAAAGGAAAAAAGGAATGTGTTTAAATATTATCGATTTTTATCCCGTGAAGGAAGGATCGATAATTTGAATAAATCCAAATTGTAATTTACAATTTCATTCGAGCTCTTTCTTTATTAAATATTAATTCGGAACGACCTCAATTTTCGCGACATACATAAATGTCGAGTCAATGTTACACGAATACTTGAGAAGATTTTGTCACACCTAATTGACCTCTTTCTACTTGTTTGGTCATTTGGCTAGCATTGATCGATTAAACACTTTTGTTTGTGTTTTAACTTTCATATCGCTACGACAGCAATCTAAAAGAAAATTATTTAAGATTGAATAAATGCTTAAGCATTTTTGCATAAATGTTTGCTTAATGGTAACAAATGCTCATAAATGATTTCAAAACTGACAGCAATTTCTGATATAATTTGCAATCATCTATATTTGCAATCATCTATAATTACAATCCATATAAAGCGACTCCACCGGATGTCCTCTCTTTAATTAATTTTTTCTTTCTGATTTTTTTCTTAACAATCGACTTTTGAATTACAAATGATATGAGGAGAAAGTTTTTTGCGAATTAAGTTTCTTCTATTAAAATTTCAGTTTGAAGCTTAGTTACAAATATATGCGATGCAAAAATTTGAAAGTTGTAATAAACGATGACCTTCCTCGATATTTTCGCCAAGAAAAAAATAGATTTTGAATTAATCAGAGAATTTATCATTAAAAAGATCCGGTTTATATTTACGATATTCCGTATGTTTCAATTTTTAATTAAATAATTTTTATGCATATGCATCGATTATGCATATCGATTATGCAATCGTGATAATTTGACGAATAATTATGATAATCACTTTGCCTCTTTGTGATTATTGCAGAGTTCTCAGAAATGTTTTATTTGCTATTTGCTATATTATTAGCTGTTTTAGATAAAAAAAAATTTTTTGTCCAAAGCTTCAAACGGAAACTCAATGTTCAGGTTCGCAAACAGCCAATTTTAATCGCGGAGGAAACGATTCTGTGTCGCGGCGAAACGGGACGCAAAGGAATGCGCGTGATGTTCGTTTATTAGCGAATCAGGATGTCGTGTCGTTTTCTAGAATGGCGTTAAACCGCGAGACGCCTCTTTCGCAATTACGTCGTTGAGCTTCTCTCTTTTCAGAATCGGCGATGTGAACAGCCGTCCAAACTCCTCAAATAAATGCAATTCTCCTAGAATCATTAAAAATATTAAAGTCTATATAAAGAGACATACAGTTACATATATGCGGTACATTACATTTTTTTAATGGAATTTTTATGGGAAAATATACGAAAATGATAGAGATATCAATAAATATTAACTTTTCTATATACAATTATACAAAATTAATAAACATTTAATTATATCTCGCATAAATTATCAGCAAATGTACATTTTATACTTAAACATTCGTTAATTTTTGCTACGCAAGAATGTCTAAGCTCCAACAATTCGAATGTCGACTTTTGTCCGAACCAGATCGATAACGACGGAGGGTTAAAATGCCTCCCGAGCTATGAAATACCTCCCCTGAGAAACAACCCTTCAACGAGACCGTGTGGCCTAACGGATAAGGCGTCGGACTTCGGATCCGAAGATTGCAGGTTCGAGTCCTGTCACGGTCGGGGCTCTCTTTTTTTCGCATATCGACCCGCGTATATCACTGCCGTATGCACGATTTATCTGTCGAATAATCTAAATGCCGCACAATTGAGTCGTTATATATATTTTTTCCTTTTTATCCTTCTGATGCGCGCGATTCGAGACTGGCGTGCCTTCTGTCCTTCGAATAAAATGATTCGTTGTTCATATAATTGTCTCGTAAACACTTTAGCGCTACTGCCTCGGATTGTCTTTTGCGGCTTCACCTTTTACTACACGGAAAGAACGATTTTGCTGAGGAAATTAAAATTTTGCTGAATGTAGATCTGAAAATAATCTTGTTGGATAATCAAAATAATTTTGTTGAAATTTCAGAAATAATAAGCAATGCTGCAAAAAATTTTGACACTCTAGCAACTAACTTGAGCGTTCTACGGTTATTTTGATAGTTAAAATTACTTTTCTAATCTTTTCTAAATCCAGCTAAAATTTTAGATCTTTCATCAAAACCTTCTTTCCGTGATACTTCATCCTCTTGAATGATAATGTTGATTCAAGATTTAATTACAACATCCGCTATAATCATTTCGTCGATAGCTAATGACTAGTGATACCAGTAATTGATGATGTGCAAAGATTAGCTGCGCGAGAGATGTTACGTACGATCGCTTGTAACGTTTGCTCATATAATAGAATTGTGGGAACTAGTAATAATTCAAACACATCGCGGATTTAAAACTCGTTCGATGTTTTTCCTTCCCGAGCGCATCAAGGACAGCTCCAAAGACGATAGTCGCCTTCGAATATGTAATGTTATCTGTATCGCGCGATCAGCGGTGGCGAGAAGAACAAGAAATGCGATACAAATGCTTCAGATGTGATGCAAAGTAACGCCGCTTACTCATTTCGATACACGCGATTCGAGATGATGCACTTGGCGGAAAAATTACGTTATTTCAAATTGAATACGCGGCTTATACCGGAGCGGATTTATTTGATAATCTTGCCATTAGGAAGGAGGGCTGTGGGATCAAGAGGCGGCCGCTGGTCCCGAGACCATCCACGCATTCGGACAGATCGCTAGGTCACCGTTCGGATTTACCAAGGTTCTATTTTCCCGATTAATCCAATTACGTTCGAGGCTAATCTCGCTCGCGAATTCGCGTTAACGACAACACGCGATAAGCGCTTTGTCGCAAAATTACCGGCTCAGATGCGGGAATGTGTCGACCCACTGGTATGTCGAACTAACAACTAGTACTTTACGAATATTGCATCATACACACTCGACGTTGTTAGATGACTCCGTGCGCCATTACGAACCAACCGTTGTACGACGTAGCGACGAGAGCCGGTAAAAAACGGGATTTTTTTTGCAGATGCATCAACTTGCGTGGACACGGGATTGCTTCTTTGCGTCTTCCTCGATAAGCCGTGCGGGCCAGAAAATTTTAATTGCCGTTCGATCTGTTTCAGTTCACGAGCGAGCGCGAAGCCCAGCCCCGCCGACGAGCAGCAGATCAGCGCAGATTCAGCAGGAAGACTTCACTCACTGTTCGACCACGCCGGCCTGACACTCGACGAAATTTCTTGTCGAACGTCGCAAAGGCTCGATATCTGATTCTTTGAATCAAGGCAGCTTCACCCACACGCGCCGACATCGTAGAATGGTAGAAGGTGAACCCGGTACAAAGCGCAATATTAGTACGTGCAGCTCTAAAATTTCCTTAGGCTTTCTCCTGATAATTTGCGTCAGGTTCTTAATCTTAACGATCTCAATTTCGCGTTGCAGAGTGTGATGTAAAAGACGAGCGCCTAAACGGTTGCGGTTCCAAGGAACTCGAACTTGCCTGTAAGTATCAGTTCCGAAGAAAAGTCGGCGTCTCCGTTGTGCAATCGTATATCATGTTGAGTCTACGATTTATCACTAATTGTATCTATCTTCTTATCAGGTATCGGATTAAAAGGCAAAACACTCGATCCAGAGAAAGGATCCTATGTTCAAGCTGATTTCGAGAAGGCCATCGAACTAAGCGGTGAGTTCATTTCATTGAAACGCCTTTTATGGTCGTTTATCGTCGTTTTCATCGTTTTTCACAGAATATGGCAAGTTTCATTACTTCCTGCTCGCGGTGTGCGGCTTCGTCAGCACCAGTGAGGAGATGGACGTAATCTCCATGTCCTTCATCTTGCCGAGTGCGCAATGTGACTTGAAACTTGACACCCAAGCGAAGGGATGGCTCAACTCGATCATCTTCATCGGGATGATGGCCGGGGCGTATGTCTGGGGCTCCGTAGCGGACGCTCTCGGTCGTCGGAAAGTTTTGATCGCCATCTCGTTCATGAACGCCCTGTGCATCGTCGCCTCTAGCTTCAGCCAGACGTACGAACTCTTCATGTTGTTCCGTTTCCTGAACGGTGCAGCGTAAGTATCCAAGATCAAATCGCGTAATCGCGATCAGCTACGACGTAGCCGCGTTACGTGTGCTCGCTCAGCAACGAAAAGGTTGAATAATTTAGTGACGTTCCAGGCTAGGAGGTAGCGGACCGGTCATCTGGTCGTACTTCGCTGAATTTCAGCCGAAGTCCAAACGCGGCTCCATGCTGTCGTTCATGGCGGCGTTCTGGACATTGGGGAATCTTTTCGTAGCCGGTAAGACAAAGTTTTAGTACACGGAAAAATCGATTTTACTGAAGTATCAAAAAAATTTAATTAGATACAGATCTAAATATAATTTTATTAAATTATTAAAATAATAGTTATAAATAATTATTATATATAATTTATATTATATATAATTGTTATATATAACTAAAATAATTAAATTATATATTAATTAAATATAATTAAAATAATTATAATTATATCTAATAATAATAATTATATATAATTAAAATAATTATTATATTGAAAGAAAAAAAGAGTATAGTTTTAGCAACTATATTTTTGATAACAATGAAATTTAAGCACTTGCAATTAGTTTTACAAAGTAATAAGAACGAAAATACTACTGAATATTATAAAAATATAGTCAACGGCAACAACACATGTGAATTATTAATTGATGGTGAAATAGCAAGTCAACTATATAATTATACAGTTATATAGACTTCATACAGATAAGATATGACAGTTACATTGTTCCAGTTTATAATTAAACAAATATTTTTTTTAAATGAAGCATAATGCGAGCGGTAGATAGAGATGGCGATTCTATTTCCGTAAATAAAAAATCACATAGAATAGAATAAAAGGCGCAATATTATGAGATTTTTTAATCAATATTCTAATAAAATGATTCCTGAATGTGAGTCATTGGGTTTGAAGACAAAAGTAAATAAAAAATGTATCTCGATAGTTTTAGTTCTGTACAAAAATTAATTCAGAAATCTTACAAATCCTGAAAAAGTTATATATACCAAAAAAATATAATAAAATATTGATTTAATGGAACCTGAAATTTAGCTATCACACAGATTCTTGCTATTGTAATTTGTCTTTTTCGCATGTATATATTTAATTCAACATTAATAATTATAATTAATATTATTATATTTTCTTAGCTCATATAACTCATTTATTGTCCTTACATATAATTTTCTAATATATATAGTTGAGATTTATTTGTTCTCAATTTTTTAGTTCATATGACTTTTTTCTTCAAGTGTAGAATGTTCAAGCTGCTCAAAACTTTTGATCACCATACTTGAGTTTCCTTTATAATTTTGATGATTTTGACATATTATTTTCTGTATCTACTTAAATTTTTAGATACTTTAGCAAAATCTTTCTCTGTATATTTTGTTAATATAAATGTACTTTCTCTACGTACATCAATATATTCACAATCTCGATTTTTCATCTACAGGCCTGGCATGGTTGATCATTCCTAGAAAGATGGGTTTCACGAGTTTATCGTTCACATACAACTCTTGGCGAATCTTCCTGTTGATCTGCGCTGTTCCGTCGTTCGTCGTGACGGGGCTGCTTCTGCTGCTCCCCGAATCTCCCAAGTACCTCTTGTCTTCCGGAAGATACGAGGAGGCACTTGAAATTTTTCGCAAGATATATGTCATTAATACCGGCAAACCACGCGACACCTACACGGTAACTAGATTTTGGACAATTTAATCGGCATTATAGATAGCAAGGATCAATTTTTAAATTAATCTAAAAATCTTTAATTTGTCGCACAGGTAAAAGAATTGATCCTCGATGACTTTCAAGAATCGAGTCCGGTGAAGACTGAAGTCGAAGAAAAGAGCAAGTGCAAGACTATGCTGAGCGACATTGTGGAGAATAGTAGACAGCTATTCGTAACGCCCATCCTTCGCTTCACGATAATATCGATCGTTATTAATTTCACCTTCCATATCGGTTACTACGGTCTGATGATGTGGTTCCCGGAGCTGTTCAACCGTTTCGACGAGTTCCATCGCGATCAGCCGGGCAAGGTGGCCTCGATATGCCAGGTTACCGATTATGTCGTTAACAAGGGTTCGCACAGCATCGAAAACGTTTGCTCCGATAAAATCGGAGCGTCCGTTTTTATGGAGTCTCTTATCACGGTGGCGTCCGCCATACCCGCCAATATCATCGCTGTTTTGGGGATGGATCGCCTCGGACGAAAATTCTTTCTAGGTGCTTATTTTTAAATGAAAATAGTCGAAAGCGATAAGATTGTCGGAATGCGGCGTCTTACGACTCTTTTAATAATTATTCCAACAATATTTTATGTATGCGTGTATACGCTTCCTCGTAGTGTTTAGCACATTTTCATCAGGACTGTGCTCGATCGGCTTATACTTCGTGTACAACAAATATCAGAATTTGACCGTGTCGGCTATCTTCAGTGGCGCGATAAGTTGCGGCAATGCGGCGCTGGATTGTCTCATTACCGAGGTGTTCCCGACGCAGCTGCGTGCAACTGGGATCGCTATATCGATGGTCGCCGCTCGCCTTGGCGGGATAATTGGTAATATCGTCATAGCCCAACTCTTGGACATGTATTGCCCAGCACCGACCTTCATAGTGGCTGCTCTCTTGATTGGTAAGCGCGTCTAGCATCTCTTTTCATTTTTCAAATTTTTACTTTTAATTTTCTCACTCCATATACTTTTTATTTCGCAGGAGGAGGCTTGCTGTGTTTATTCCTACCAAACACAACGCGCGAACCACTTTCCTGACCTCAGGGAAATCCCATCTATCGTTCATTTATATATTTCTGTCGAGTACACAAGTGTCATTGAATTATATAGAATCCTGAGCGACGATTACGCAGCGTTGCAAAGAAAAATTTCGAAAATATTCTCGCAAGTAGAAAATTAGAATTTCTGCTGTTTATAATAATCTCTATTATAATAGGTAAAAGAGAAAACATAAAACATTGTTTAATCAGAACGTTGTAGCGAAAGTTTAGCAGAAGCGATGAGAAAACGAACATGTAACATCTAGTTTGATACATACACAAATTAAATGCTTAGTTGAATTTTATACATATACTGACATTAATCACAGTATTTAAATGCGATAATTAAATCCTTGAACCAATTGCGATATATAAAAAATATATTTTCCTATATATTCTATATGATTCTCGAGATGAAGATCGAGACCAGATAAATTTGTTATCGCTTCATATCACAACGAAAGTAACATATTGATATAAAATATTGATATAAATATTGATGTAAAAAGAAATTAAAAGAAAGCAATATATTTCTTTTGATATTCTTTCCTAATTTTCTGTCCCTATATCAAAATTAAATCCAAATACAAAATATATATCTAAGAGATGACACGCTCTATATAAGCGTAATTGATGTAGTCGACAAATTTCGAATTCAATTCTGATCTTCATCCCATTGTTACATCCTTTGCCATTTTATTGGTGCCTCAATTTTATAAGATTGAAAATTATGAGTAGTGTGAGATAAACAGTAATTCATATTTTCTTTATAATATAATACAGTGTATGTCGATCTTGTTGACATTCGGGATAGGATGTAAGTAAAGAGATATGAAAGTAAAAGTAAAAACAAAGTAATCTCCATTTTTCACGGTATATTCACAATATACGTCCATATAAAGTAGTGAAATTATTCTCTCATCATTTTTTCCTTTTGTCTAGCTAGCTTTTTCTTACTAAGTTTCTTTTTTGATGGCTCCTCCTCTGTGGCTTTTGCGACAACATCCTCCTTTTCTGTCAATATCACTTCAATATGACAAGGAGAACTCATATAAGCTGCAAGAAACACAAGTTTTAGGAATAATCCGCTATCCATATATTTTTAAAGAATCAGTAAGTCATCAGTTACATCAGTTATCAGTTAAATCATCAGTTACAGAATTATAAACACTTACGATTTATGCGACCATGAGCTCTGTACGTTCTTCTACGAAGACAAGGCGCATGATTAACCTGAATATGTTCGATTACAAGACGATCCACATCGAGTCCCTTATAATCGGCATTACTTTCGGCATTTTTCAAAAGCTGCAGCAGAAATTCCGCTGACTTTTTAGGCCAACGACCTAAGAAATACACAAGTATCAGAGCTGCTATAAATCTAATTAAATTATACATTTCCGATAGCTCGATCTCATCATCAACGCTTCCACAAATTCACTTAGAAACGGTATACATAGAAATTACACGCTGACATACCTTGCGTAGTGCCAAACTGTTTGGCCTGAGCGCATCTGCCGACGCCACCGTTGAACCTACGGAAAGGGACGCACTCCTTGTGCTCGATGACGTTCTTCAGGTACTTCTGCGCCCTTCGCAGGGCCATACTTTTGATAGCACGTGCCGTCTCATGGGTATTCTGTAACGTACGAGAGACTGATTGTAGTCGTAAACATCCCTGGGGGAAAAATTTGAGGTTATATTTCCTCAAAGGAGATATTTACCTTGAAGTGCACGCGAAGATTGGAGCCGCGCGCTTTGCACGACTTGGTCTGATTGACCGGCTCGTGGGAGTAACGACCCATAGCGTCCTGAAAACACAGACAGACCGATCACAGACCCCTTCCCGACTTACCGCGAACCCCGAACGTGACGGCGGTCCGACCTGCCCGCGTCATGTCGCGCTTCTCTCGCGATTTCGCGGCGATTCTCGCGAACGAACGCGACATTTTCCGCGTCTACGTTGCGGCTCGAAGTCTGTTGCTCGAGAAATTATCTTCCGTAAAACGAATACCTCGACGATGAGCTAGATGCGAGCGGATTTGAAAAACACGCCGAGTCGGCTCATACATACCTCTCAACACCACGATTTTAAGGGAAAAGCCATCACCTCGGCATACCACTTCCTGTATACGCGCGCAGGAGTGCCAACCGAAAATCAGGCAAGATTCTAGCGACGCGCACGCCTCGACTATGCTTGTAACACAACTATTGAATACTCGTGACACTGTCGGTACATGCTGAACGAGTGATACGTACATACCAAAAACTTGAAATAGATCTGTAATTAAGATGTTTCGGGCATGACAGTGAGTCCAAAAAATATAATCGATACAGTGGAACTATTATTTACCGATAACTTCTTTGCGTATCTATGCCAAGAAACAAATAGATATTATGATGAACAAGGACATAAATATAAAATTTTGAAACATGCGTCAAAGTAGATCGACGTTGCTCCAATAGAAATGAAGAGGTTTCTTGGAATAATAATGCCAATGGGTTTTGTAAAAAAAAGTGAATTGCGCGACTATTGGTCAAAAGATCCGTTAATTGAAACGCCAATATTTTCAAAAATTATGAGTCGTGCAAGATTCGAACAGATTTTGACGTTCTGGCACTTCAACAACAACGCGCAACTAACAGCTGATTCAAACAGGTTGACAAAGATTCGACCACTTCTGGGCCATTTCCTTCTGAAATTTCAAAAATTTTACATGCCAGAACGTGAGATTTCTTTAAATGAAGGCACGATTCCTTGGAGAGGACGACTGTTGTTCAGGACGTATGATCCGGCGAAAATTGTAAAATGTGGGTCGCTGGTACGGGCTGTGTGCGAAAGTAAATCTGGATATGTAATCAATATTGAAATATACTCTGAAAAAGGTAAAAGATCACAAGATGCAATGTCGGCCGTCTTGCGTCCGGTGCTGGCATCATTTATACCAGGGTAATTACAATAGTGTTCGAAATGCTAAATTATTATTACAAAAGAAAATAAGAGTCTGCGGCGTTACGAGAGAAAATAGAGGACTGCCAATAGATCTAAAAACTAACATGAAAAAAATTAAAAAAGGTGACATTGTATTTCGCAAGAAAAGCGAAATTCTGTTGTTGGCATTTAAACGGAAGATAAAGATGATAAGTACGATACACGGTGCCGAAACGGTGCCAACTGGAGGACAGGAAAACGAAAGAGGATATAGTGAGACCATTGTGCATCACGGAATATAATAAATTTATGAGAGGTGTCGATCGCACGGATACCTGTCTTATTACTCCATACTTTGGAAAACTAAAAAATGGACCAAAAAAACTGCATTGTATTTAATAAACATCGCACTATTCAATAGCTTCATAATGTACGGAGCCACAAACTCGAGTAAAAAAGTAAAATATAAAAACTACTTGTTGTCGGTTGCAAAGGCATGGTCAACCGCGGAAATTGAACCCATAACATCACGAGCTACCGGCCCAACTGCAGCGCCACCTAGTAGATTATCTGGTGATATGATACTAAACACGTATTGGAGGCACTCGCGTCCACAAGGAATAAAAAATATCCAACCAGAATATGTTCAGTGTGCAAAGCACACGGGATGAGGAACGAAACTCGATATATTTGTAAATTCTGTGAAGTACCGTTACACAGAGGGAACTGTTTCACTAAGTATCACACGAGAAAAAAATTTTAATATTATCCGCATATAACTCCTGAAAATTTCAATAAAATATATTAATTACAAAATACAATCACCGGTCGTATAGGAAAGTTTTAATAAAAATGCCCCGTCGTTAATATAGAAACGTAAATATTAAAGAAATAGAAAATATATTTATATATTTGTTAATATATTTGAAAGATCTTTTTCTACATATGAATGCGCACACAATATTATGTAGAGTTATGTCATTGTTAGTGCAATAGTTATAACCCAATAAATCACAAGTATCAGTTACATTACATATATAAGATTCATACATATATTTTATAATGTTATATAACACACATTATATAGCAGTTATGTAATGAGTATGGAAATTATACATATATACATAGTGTAACTGATACCACTGACTTGTTTACTGGGAATTATATCCTATATTTTTTCATTGTGTGCCAGAGTTTCAATTTTATAAGTTATAATAATGGCCGGAAATGGCAAAATAGTGGTATTGTGCAAAGGATTCTCCGAAAAGAGCGATAAGCAGGAGACATATGTTGAAACATTGGAATCAGCTGGTTATAGTTGCAAATATTTACAAACTTTGCGATTCGAATTTGTGAACATCTCGGAACTGCGAGCGTGTCTGGCAGTAGCTGACAGATATAGTGGTAATATATCATATATCACTTCTAATATAATTAATATTTCTAATGTAATATGTTACTTTTTCATTTACTTTAGGTTTAATATTAACAAGTCCTCGTACAGTTGAAGCTGTTGTTCTGGCCGTAAAAGAAGATACGAGTATCCTATATCATTGGGAACAGATGCCAGCGTATTGCGTTGGACCTGCGACAGAGTCTCTTGCGAGAAGTCAACTTAACTTGCAACATTGTATGGGCAGTCAGTCCGGTAATTCGAAGCAACTGGCTGAAAAAATTGTCTTTGATGTAAAGAAAAATTCAAAACCATTATTGTACCCATGCAGTGAAATTGCGCGTGAATCTATATCTTGTATTGTCGGAGATAGTGGAATTTCAATAGAAAAGATTGTGGTTTATAGAACATTGGAGAGCGAAACGCTTGAACAGGAGTTGTCAAAAATGCTCAAAAAATCTCCTAGTATATTTGTTTTTTTTAGTCCATCTACAGTGGAGTATATTACTGCGCAACTTAAAAGAAATTTCTATAGTATCAAAGATATAAAAGCAGTAGCAATAGGACCTGTAACGAAAAATGCATTAATTAATTCTGGTTTCAATGTATATGCCACTGCAGATAAACCTGAACCAGTAGCTTTGATGCATGCGATCAGAGCTGCTGAATCTATGGAAAATTTAAGTAAGAAAACTTGATGAAAATATACTGATAGTATATGTACTGATAATATGTAGTGCAATCTGTACATATTTTCATCAAATATTTTTAATATTTGCAACATATATATATTTTTTAATATATAAATGTTTCAAATTTTTTTATTTCACAATAGGAGGAATCTTCTTTCAGTTCATACGAGTTTGTTAATAATAATTGTAAATAATGTAGATACAAGATACTTTAGAGGCTATAAAAGTATATGTGTGAAAGGAGGGATGGGGGGGGGAGAGAGAAAGGGAAGGAGAGAAAGAGAGACTGACTATATACTTTACATGTATATATATATATATATATATACTCAATTGTAATTTTGATTATTATCTATGTGTGTGTGTGTGTGTGTGTGTATACATCTATACATAATGTATAAAATATATTCAAATATAATTTATAAATATTTTATTTGCAATATCTATAAATTTCATATATATAAAATATATTAGTGATGCAAAATTTTTTTTAAAAGTTATTTTCAATAATGAGTGAAATCTCGTAGCTATAAAAATGTTTATTTTGTTAGCATAAAATAGAAAATATTTTACATTTCCACTATGAGCCAGTGGGCCAGAAAACATTCATAGGCAGACTTTAGATTGTGCATCACTGAAATATGTAATCTCTTTTTTGCGTGTTAGTCCATATTTTTTTAATTATAATCACTATAACTTTTGATATCAGGCATTTTATTAAATTTAATACTTATTACGATTTACACCTAGCAGGCACGAAATATCTGAACCAACTATTGCGGACTGATTCGCATAATAAGGCTGAGAAGCGTTTCCACCGTTATTATATTTCATTTGAATTGCCGTTTCGTAATCAGGCGCCGGTCTATATGATGGTAGTAATGCGCGCAAACTATTTATATCAGTTGACGAAACAGACACAACAGGACACGGTGACGGTATCGAAAGATCATTGTAACTTGTCCACCGTGTATGCGTGTCCAAGGTTCTGTTATCCGAATTCACGGATACTGCTTGCTCACTAGAATCATTTGTATCATTATCCTGAAACAATATATTAACGTCTGTAATTATATAAAATTCTGTGTATGTATGTTTCAATATATAATTAAACAAAAATGCTAATTTACGTACACAGCAGCCACTAGATCTTTCTTGTGGTCGGCGTTCTTGATACTGTATATAAAATAAATGTTGGGCTATACACAATCTCCATATGTATTTTGCATCGCGCGACTCGGTAAATACAAATTGCTTTGCTTCTTCCAATTTGTATTCTATTCTAAACGTTTTCTTTTGATTTATGACATTACTGATATCTTTCCATCTGTAAAATATTAATTTATCCATTTTAATATTTTATATATAATAATTTAGCGCGCATCTAGTCACATATATATAAAATAAAAAATAAAAACCTGTAAAATTGCGTTTGTGTTTGTGTATTAGGATAGGCTACCATAATTCCATTGATGGAAATTCCAAGTATAACTTTGTTGTTACTATTATCCTGAAATACATTGTTTTTCATGTTTTCAATATTTGAGGCAACAAGAATTCAGTCAATTTATTGTGCTATTTGTACCTTAGCAGTAAACGTCTCAGTGCCATATCCCTCTAGCTGCATGGCAATTGAGATATATATTTCTTCTGCAGTAGCTTGCGTCATATTAGCAAGACTCTTGTATTGGCATATTGATGTGTGTAAGAGAGATTCTTGCCTACCTGGGTCTGTTTTGTTTATATCCTAAAAGAAATAATGAATTTAGAGTCATATAACAGTTGCAGTTAGACTAATTTTGTAACAATTGGCATTACGTTTGGGAAGAAAGCACACTGTTGGAGATATTCCATTGTGTGTCTCTCTGGGCTATAATTTCCAAACTCAGCTTGCATAGAATAGCTCGCTAACACGCAAGCCTGTCTGTAATTGCAATGTATCTTGTTTTCCAGCACATCATTCTTCAATTGAAGGTAATAATGATACCTATATAGAAGAAAAGAAACAAAATTATATTCATATTTTCTAAAAGATTTATATCACTTAAGCAAATAATAATTAAGTCAACCTTGTCATCTCATCTTGAATGAATTGCACGTCCACTATGTAGTACATAACTCTTAAGTAAAGCGTAAAGCTTTTAGCATCTTTTTCAAGCTGTCTCTTCAGAGGTTTGTCCATGTCTATCCATCGAAGCGACGACGTACTGCGACAAACGTAGCGCAAGCTAAAAAACTCGGGCTGTCCCAGTCCCAAACGTTGCATCACGTTGTCCAGGCACTCCTGGCCAACGCTGTCGATACTGAGGGTGCATTCTATAGAAGTGGCGTCCAACAATTCGACACAGATCACGTACTGATTCTTGGACACAACATTGTACTGCCTGCTCTTTTTCAAGTGGAATTTGAATGGCATTTTGGCAGATGCAAAATAACTAAAACAAAAAATATAGATACAAAGATTCAAAAGAAATTGTATGAATAACGACAGGTTATAGGTTAAGAAAATTCCAAAATTTACAATTATATTAAATATCGTGCGTTACAAAGTGACATTACGGTCTCGATTTGTGATAAAACGTTGCAATGACGAATCGGCGATAGAA
The DNA here is from genome assembly GCA_037157785.1 of Cephalotes varians. Classification (NCBI taxonomy): domain Eukaryota; kingdom Metazoa; phylum Arthropoda; class Insecta; order Hymenoptera; family Formicidae; genus Cephalotes; species Cephalotes varians. The sequence continues at coordinate 298,748 of JANQDE010000017.1, read as the reverse complement.
CAACGATAACGATATATATTTCGAGATAATGATATATATTTCAAGTGGTGCGCACACGCGAACTCACCCGATGTCTTAAAATACCGTACACTCATCACTCTTCTGTATAAACATCACTCGGCGGGCACGTCACACGTGCGACATAGACGTGTGCATTTTGGCAATTCGAGACCCCGTTATCAACCTCCATATCAATTAGTATCAGCTGATATCAGACAGCAAACATCGAATCCCTTTTAAAGTATCGCTCGTGATTCACTTTTCGCACTTTCGGTTGTCGACGTTGTTCCTCGCCGGGGAAGTCAACGCGTTCTCTTCTTTTTAGTTGTTTCCAACGCGAGAGTATCGATACTTTCTCCCCGCTAGCATCGACGCCGAGATATCGAGAAGCTGGGGCATCGATATCCACCGTCGAAGTCAACGGCCATCGTCGCCGGCTACAGCTGGTCGTGTGTCTAGCTGCCAGCTGCCGGACTCCGGCGATTCGAAAGCCATGGCGTCGTCGCGCGCGTCGTGCTAACGGGCCGCTGTCAATAATGAGAAAAAGGGACAACGCCGCCGCATCGCGTCCGTATACGCGCCCGCTCGCGTCACTGCCGCCGCGTTGCACGCCCACCGAATGCTGATAAGAGGCCGCGGTTAGATCCCGCGCAGCTCCCACGCCGCTGGATCCCCGCTTGGTGTCACATGTGCCACGCGCGAGGAAAATGAGCATCCTGCGAAAGAGGTGAGCGAGGTGATTCGATACGACGTGTTTGACGTGCCTGTTCACATGGGTTTGTTTGTAGATTGAGCGAGTTCGACGACGTTCTCGACGCGGACGAAATAGATACGGCCAGCCTCAGTAAAATATGTTTCCATGGTACGTCTGTCACGTGCGACTGATTCCCGGTTTTGTCCATCCGTTGTGAACATCCCAATGTTTTTTACAAGCTCCTCTCTAATCGCATCTCTTCTTCTCAGGCATACCTGACGAACCCGGTGGTCTGAGGCCCCTGTGTTGGAAGCTGCTATTGAATTATTTGCCACCGATAAAGTCCAGTTGGGTAGAGGTTCTGAAGCGCAAAAGGGAATTGTACGATACTTTCATCGGTGAGAGAGTATTTTGCCATTTGTCAAGTGAAAATAATTTAAGCTTGAAACTTATGTTTTTGATTTCGCAGAGGATCTTATTGTTATGCCTGGAGAATCAAACACCGATGATAAAGAGAGAATTGACGTGACGTTACATGATCATCCTCTCAATTTAAATCCAGATAGCAAGTGGCAAACGTACTTTAAAGATAACGAAGTTCTGCTTCAGATTGATAAAGATGTTAGGCAAGTATAGCTGCATAAACATTTTGAAAGTTTTCTCTCTGAGGCACTGATATAAAAATAGAAAGTCAGGAAAATAAATTTTACTTGTACAGGCGATTGTGTCCAGACATATCATTTTTTCAACAAGGTACTGATTATCCATGTCAAAAAATAGTGAACGCTAATGGCCAGCAGCGTTTACATCACAGAGTTCAGCACACAGTATTGAAAAGCGCTAATGTTGAGAGGAAGGGCTTAGGAGTGACCAAGGTAAAAACTATAAACGATTAAAGCTTCCATTACTAATATTTTTGTTAAATTTATTAATAGATTTTACTTATCTTTGCCCTTATGCATTGACGTGGAAAGCAGCAGGTATTATAATGCAAGTAGAATACGTTCTAAGACAGTGTTAAAAAAAACTTTTATCTATTATATCTTGCGAATTATAAACAAAGAGTGTGTCAGTGAGATAATCTCTGCAGATACGTTATCATGCTACATTATTATATTTTTAGATAGCAGTTTCTGTCAGAAAGGCTACAGAAGATTATGCGCCATTGGCCGAAGGTGGTGAAGCACACTGGGAAGTTTTGGAAAGAATACTCTTTATATATGCCAAATTGAATCCCGGCCAAGGTTACGTGCAGGGAATGAATGAAATAGTCGGACCTATATATCATACTTTTGCTTGCGATCCGGATCCCACATGGAGAAGTGTGTATCATGATATGAGAGCAATTGAGATGCATCTGTGATAGCGATATATATATATATATATATATATATTCTTTTTTTGCGTTTTGCAGAACATGCCGAAGCAGATACTTTTTTCTGCTTTACTAATTTGATGGCCGAAATACGTGATTTCTTTATAAAGACGTTGGATGAAGCTGAATTTGGAATTAATTCGATGATGAGTAAATTGACTAATCAAGTTAGAGCCAATGACCCCGAGATTTGGTTGCGTCTACATCAGCAAGAACTATGTCCGCAATATTATAGCTTTAGGTATGTATCGATGATTATCGTATTCGTAATTCTTATTATTATCATTATTTCCGTGCTTGAAATTAGATGGTTGACACTGCTCCTTTCGCAAGAGTTTCCCCTGCCGGATGTTATGAGGATATGGGATTCCTTGTTTGCTGATGAGAATAGATTCAGTTTCCTCATACATATCTGCTGTGCCATGATCCTGTGGGTAAACAAATTTTATCGTATCTTTTACAATAATTTTCATAGTTTTTTTAACATGTGTATATTTTTAGATTACTGAGGGACCAATTACTGGCCGGCGATTTTGCTGCAAATGTTAAACTCTTACAGGTAAAAGATATAAATATATTTTATTGTGTGTGTGTGTGTGTGTGTGTTTTTATTAAATTATAACAAGGTGCATTTTGTAAAACAAAAATGTTTTATATTTTATGTTTAGAATTTTCCCTCAATGGACATCCAGATTGTGCTCTCTAAAGCCGCTGCACTGGTAGGCAAGACTTTATAATTTTCTTAATCATTAATTAAGAACGCGGACAAGTTCTCAATATGTCGAATATCATGATTTTCTCTCCTTTTCTCGAATTGTTACAACCATATGCGTGATACATCGTAAAGTGTAATTTTATATGTTATCATCATTCCCGAGAAGAGAGAGATGCAATAAAATATCAATTATAATATATCATGTAAATGTCCGAACTGGTGATAGCCAATCTTATTTAACAGCTCTGTATGTATATATATATTTACATACAAATATATTATATTATATCTGTCTCTTATACACATCTAGATGTGTATAAGAGACAGGCTCTGTATGTATATATATATTTACATACAAAGCTGTTATATCTGTCTCTTATACACATCTAGATGTGTATAAGAGACAGCACACACACACACACATATAATACTCTTGTAGCGAATATTGAGATCTATATGGAGCATTTTGCCAGATGTTAAATTTTTTGATACATTTAAAATATATTTGTGTATGTACATAATGTTATATTGTAACATTACGAATGTAACGTGAAGATGTCGAAGTGTAAATTTATACAAAAGATACAATAATTCATAAGCGGCAGGTAATAAGATTAAGAGTTAATGCCCATTTCTATTCTAATGTAGATTAACTTTAATCTTAGTTTAATTTATTGTTTATCTTTTTCTAGATGTGTAAGAATTATAAAAAAAGATGAGGAATAAACTAGATCGAGATTAAAGTTAATCTGCATTGGTAGAAATAAATCGAAGAGAGAAATCTGATTTAAGCTTCCCCGATTGATACAACATAAATTTTGCAATAATCGCAATAGATTAGTACCATTTATATACGCCATAATATAATTACACGATACATTAAGAGAAAAAATTACATTTTGTAATCTTATTTTTGTAATAAAACGCGCCGTTCGAACTACGTTTATAAAATAAAGGGAAACGTTATCAGTTCTCCGTTAAGTTTACATATTACCGTATTTCATCCTATACGTATCTCTACAATTGGATTACTTTACAAACGGCCGACGACACAACTCGAGTCTTCTCGAGAAATATGCATTCTTCATTCTACTCGCGATAGAGTCAGAGAGAAAGAGAGAGAAAGCGACGATCATTATTGGATTAATAAAGCCGTCGCGTTCCCTAGCAGAGTAAACCGAATTTCCGGAGAGATTTTATTTCATCTCGTCTCACTCTCTGCGGAGTAGAATGATTGAGCCGGACGCGACGGCGGGAATATTAATCAGGATACATCTCGGTTACTCGCGTCGAAGCTTTCTATCGCAATCTGCGATAGACGTATACTGGAATTGTCATCAAAGAACAACGAAGAATAAAAAAAAAATATATATATATTTCATGCATCGAGAAAACTATAAAAGAACATTCTTCGTTTATATCGCGAAATTAAAAATAGCGCAAAATGATCCTTGCGTGTAAACAGCATAGAAAATTACGGGGACCGCGATTCAACCGGCGTTCCTCTTTATCACCGACGCGCTTTGTTGTGGAGACCGGACATCCAGTCGTCGCGGCCCGGACCCCCGGCGTGGCGAATCGCTGCCGTATCTCGAGATTTTGTGGATAGGCGCGATCCGAATACCGGGCACAAAAGTCGCGCGAGGTCCCGACGAAGGAGCACCCGCGCTCGTGTGGGTGGACTTTTATGGCGGTTGATTACCTGATTTATAATCTCAGTTCGCGCGGGGGCTCGTCCGAGGCTTGGCGACGGCGGTCGGGCCCCCCCCGATCGAGTCCGCAAATCATCGTCGCGTTTTAGAGGCGGAGGGTACTTTTTTTCGATTCTACCTCGCCGAATATCGATATTTGACCAGAACCCGAGGTAAAGCAACGATACCGCGAGTGTTCTTTAATGTCGGGAGTGTGTGCGTGTTCGATGTTTAATGCGCGCGGACGACAGTAGTGCGACCGTAATAGCGACCTGGCAATCAGGAGCTAACGAAGAGTAAGAGGATGCAGGAGAGCCGCGGGCTTTATAAAACCATACAAAAACTAGGCGACAGTAGATACCTACCGTAAACACGCCCCCCGTCATTAGGGTCGAAACTCGAAATTTACCTCGGTCATCCCTCTCGCCACCGTCCCTCGGCTAATCAGCGATCGCGGATTTTATGATCGTTGATGCGATCGTTAAAGAATATACGCGCCGGAAAGACGGCTGCCGTCTTCTGGTAGTCGGGACGACATCGGGGATTCATCAGAGTTCGCGTCTCGCCCGAGGATAGACCCCTCGTTCTTTATTAAAGCGGAATCCGGGGTCGAAGCGATTCTCGATGATTACACTATATTCCATGATTACGAGTTTGTGATTACGGGAAAAAATAATAAATGTCCAAATAATTCACTCAAAAAGTATGCCGTCCGTTATTTACTTGCGATTTAACGCTTTTTTAGAAGCATCGGAAGTACGTAGTAAGAAAGTAGTTGTTCGATACGCGAAGGACTCTTTTCACGCGAGGATCCGAAAGTTTTGGCTACGCCGTTGGCGCGGGGCTCTCGAATTTGTGTCGAATTCACGGGTTAGCGGACTTCTCCCACGTCAACCCGAGAAGGTGACACACGAAGCCACGGGGTTGACGAATGTGCCAAGATCGACCGAGGATGACGCGGCAGATTGTTCGCCAGCGTTCCCAGCGGTGGTCCCGGTGCGCCTGCATACAGCTTGGATTGATGGATCCTGACCTCTCAAAGGAGGGCTTCGGCACGCCTTTCGGAAGATGATAGATTCGTGCGCGACCTAATACGGACTTGGGAATCGCGAGAGGGAATACCGATCGGCCCGCCAATCTCGCTCGCACTGAAAAGCTTTCGATTCTCTCGGTTCTTCCAGCGTCCGAAAGAAGTTTTCGTGGCTCTTGCCGGCATCCGACGATGCATAGCTTTCTTTATCAAGCTGTTTCAGCCGCGCTGTCTTTATCAAACCGTTTTAGCCGCGCGACGCAACGTCAAGATGCTATCGTGGGCGCGACACATCGGGCACTGTTTACAGTTAATTTACCGTGCCGTGCCACGGCGTGCTATCTCCTATTCGTTGGTGGTCCGATGTATCAAGGATCTCAATCATTTATTTGTGCCGGTGGATACACTCAGCGTGCGCGTCTATCTGTCGTTTCGTGCATTGTACACGGGTCTTACCTCTCTCGTGCCGCGCGGAGAGACGCGTCACGACGTTACGAAGCCGATTTTATATTGCCGCATACGTTGTCCCATTACATAATAACTCGCTGCCATCCGGCCGAGAGGCGATCCGTAGATTATCGGCATTCGATCGATAGACGTCTACACCGACAACCGTCGCCGCCGCGTTCGCCGCGCGATCGATCTTCGGGGAGGATCCTTTGGTCTTCGCCGCCATTCATCCCTTCCCCCCTCGTGAGAATGCGATGCCTTGTTTCCGCTCGCGATGTTTCCGGCTGTGCGACACGGATACGAGAAAACGCGTCTCGATTTAACGGAATCGATACTCCCTTAGGTAGTTCTACGTATGTGCGAGGGTGTATGAATTATATACATGTGTGTTTGTATGCGTCAAAATTCGATGTGTATCCGCTCTTAGCGAGAATTCGGCGAGAGACCGTCTCTCACGTCCGAACAAAACGCATATCGCGCAATAACGAAATCCTCATCCCCCATTACGGGGAGGGGGGCCGCCCTAGAGTTTAGCGATCTCTAATGAACTGCTAGCCCGTTAGTTAGCTCAGTTCTCTCTCTCTCTCTGTCTTTCTCTTTCTTCCTCTCTCTGTTTCATCTATGTCTATGTTGCATGCGGATATACAGTGTGTACTCACCACACTATTACATATAATCCACCCCGACGGGTACAGCAAGAGAGAGAGAGAGGGGGGGGGCTTTGAAATGCGGAACGCGGTACGTACACGTAGATACAAATAAATCCTGTTAGCTGGTACGCCATGGCACGAGCGCTGCAAAGCCGAATTTTCGTTGCTCTCGGCTCACATCTGCGAATATTTGCCTGTGGGTAGCACATTACACCCCCGAGCCCGACTGCTGCAACCCGGCGCTTGTAACTACCGACTACTCCGCCTCTCGGGTTCTTCCCCTGGAACTCCCCCGGTTCCCCTCCATCCCTTAAGCGTGCAGCGGAATACGCCGCGGTTAAATCCGACCGCGCGCATACGTCGTCCGTTCTTCTTTCCGTCCGCTCGACGACGAGACGGCGGACGGAATTTGCATCTTTACGGGATTACGGGCACAACGGGGGATGTATACGGCGCTCCGCGCTCCGTCGACGATCGGCAGCGGATTAAGTTCGACGCTTACAACTGTAATAACAGACCACCCGGTTGAATCGGCGTGACAGAATCGTACGCCCCGTGCGGAGCCCCTTATTCTCTTATTTCTCCCGTCTTCATGTAGGGCACGACGTATCACGTTCCCGCATAGTCTCGACACGTCGGCTCGCATTAGCTGAATCGCTTACGCGAGGCGCACGCGAGACCGCGGACAATCGATCATTCATCAGACCGCCGCTTCACTCGATTTTATTTTTCTCCACGTCATTCGCGTTACTTAATTAGGCATTGGCGACTTCATGCTCGCGACACGCGTAATTAACACGTACGTCGATCGCTACGATAAGGGAAGATGAAAATTGTCATTGCGGGAGTCCTTTGTGTGTATTACTGTTATAATATGTTTCGTACGGATTATGTGTGTATGCGTGTTGTCGCGCGTCGCGGTGAAACATCTCGCGGACATGATGAATCATCGAGAGTACAGCGTATGGTGCTGCTTTGCTAACTCTTGATATCCAGAATTGTCTGAGGGATTCAACGTTACAAATTCGCTCGCGTCTGATTCCCATGTCTCGGGAATGGCAGTCCTGCGACGCAGAATTGATTGTGGGATCCTGAAATTTCGCGAGGAGGAAGAAAGCCGCACCTCTCGGGAAATGCTAAAAACAAGGGAGAACGAGGGCAAAGGCAGGGAAAAGAAGGGGTTGCCGGGAGGCGGGAACCCTCTTTTAATTTTCTTTTAGCCGCCGCGTGAGCAGCTAATTTGCGGCTACGAGCTCGGTTTGACAGGAAGGAAGAAAGAAAGGACGGAAGGAGGGTGGGAGGGAGAGAGGCAGGGAAAGAAACGATTGAGAAGCGGAGGGATCGCGCTGATATAAAGGAGGAAATAAATTTCTCTCCTTGTGATTTGCATGCAATGAATTTCCAATTCGATCGGACGCCCTTTGATGCCTCGCGCCGATCGCAGCTTGATTAACGCACGATCGCGCGTATCTCTCCAAATTTTTTTACGTCGTATCGACAGTCTATCAATTGTCTCGTCGTTACTGCGGTCTCAAATGTGGGGAGACGATTATCGAGTCGCATATGAGGCGTGAATTATATCCTTACGTCCATTTCTATCAATGTATTATAGATTAACTTTAATCTCGATTTACAATTTATTTTTTATCTTTTTCTTATTTTTAGAATTAGCGAATAATACTGTTAAATTTGTAATGTTTTTTTAATTATAAATTATAATTTAAGTCATTTTTCATCATTTTTATAAATTGCCACTGCTCCTACCCAATGTGTCGTTAATTTAACTAAAACAATAGAGTTAAATAATTTAACTCAAGAAATTTGTTAAATTTGACTCAAATTTAGTTTATTAACAAAAAAAAGATTTACAATAAGGGCTTTTGATAAAAATAAAATCAAAGGTAAGAATGGAAAGGCAAATAAGAGCCATTATTAGTACGCAATTGGCGCGATAGTACGCAAAAATCTTTATATAAATATATTTATCATAATTCAATTAGAGAGTGCCGAACGTTTCGGCTGCATTCAAGCCATCTTCAGCGATTAAAATTGTACATAAAAGTAAAACTAATCTTTTTTATAGTATAAATGCTCTTATCAAACATCGCGTGCGCGCGCGTGAAACTCTCTAACTAGATTATGATGTATATATTTATATGAAGATTTTTGCGTACCAATAACCGCGCCATTTGCTCTTATTTGCCTTTCCATTTTTATCTTTGATTTTATTTTTAGTTTATTATTTACTAAATGCATAAGTTACTTTGTTTACTTAGAAATTAAGCAATTCGCACTCACAGAAATGGGTTGATTAGACGTAGTTGTTTTTTTAATCACATGTTTTATATTAAAGTAATACATTTTGACATACATGAAAGTTAAAAATAACAAAATCTTATTTAACTCAAAGAATTTATTTAAATTTGCACCTTTGATATTTAACAGTGAAAGATAAAAAGTTCGTTAAATCGAGATTAAAGTTAAATCTATATTAGAAAACGATAGAAGCAGACCTTAGTCTTCAGTTTCAACGGAAGAGTCATCGATCTTCGTCGCCCCATCGATTCGTTTCACGAATGCACATCGAGCAGAGTTCGTGTTCGCAAGGGCACGCTATTTTTTGGCGCACAAAGCGTGAGGGAACAGGGACACTCGCGTGGGTACGCGAATGCGTAGGTGCGTGGAGGTCGGTAACAGGATTACGAGGGGCGGCCACGAGGAGAAGCTCGCATAGGGGCAGCAGGCCCGACCGAGGGGTGCCGACAAGTGGACCGAATAATATTGCATGGTGCGAGGGAACCGTGTAAAAGGAGAATCGTGGCGGATCCTAAGCCCGAGGTCATTCGGTATCCATCTAACTCGATCGTCGATAGTTCATTTAACCGTCGCGCGGATGTGCGAGGATTAGAGAAGTTTTGAAGCTGCGCGGAACTGGAGTAATTCGGAATACATCGCGTAATCGAAAGACATAACCAATCATAATAGATCATAAAGAAAAGAAGCGATGAAAGAAATAGAGATCGAATCCACGAGAGTTCTACACGGTTTTGCCGAAATATCTAAAAATTTAGCTAGATCTGAAAATAATTTACAGATTTGAAAATAATTTTATTGAACTATCAAAATAATTATGTAGGACGCTCAAGCCGATTGCTAGAATGTCAAAACTTTGCAGTATCGCTCATTATGCTTGAGTTTCCTACATTACTTTAATTATTTTAATGGTCCAACAAAATTTTTAGAACTGTATCTAGCTAAATTTTTATAATAGATACTTAAGGGTTCTTTCCATGCATCGTAAGCAGAAATACTTGATATCTCAATGAGGAAGTTTGGGACTGAATCTTGTTAGTCTTTTCGAGATCAATGTCATCGTAATCATCGTCAATGACTGCAATTGTCTTTTCGGAAATTATGAGACTTTTATCCCATTAGTCCATCTGTGACCGATGTATATTCACCGAAATTGATCAATCGTCTGCACCAATCGAGGGTGCATATTTAGCAGATACGGACAGGACGACGCGAGATAAACCTGTGTAACGCTCAAGCGGGACGTATCTGCGTGTACGTGCGTACGCATACACATACACACATACACAGCTTTCCATCACGAACAAGTGCTGTGAGAATTGTTATCCCGGTCTTTGTGCGACAGCGCCGGCATCCGGCGAGTTGCAGCGTCTTCAATAACGACCCTTCCAGTCGCAATCTCCCGAAAAATATTCCGCTCGCGTGTACTCGCGCTCCGCTCGGGAGATGTTTGGGATTTGGGATTTGGAATTCTCGATTTCGTCAGAATGAGGGATACGAGGGACTCGACGAGAGAGAGAAAGAGAGAGAGAGAGAGAGGGACACACTCCTCTTTTCAGAGAGGATGCGGAGGATGAATCCTCAGCCGCCGCGGATTGGTATACGTGCGGCGCCTGTGTATCTCGCGGTCGTCGCGTACTGCCGTAACACGGCGACGAAGGGAGGAAAGGCACGGAAGAATGAAATGATCGAGTTATGCCTGATTGCCGCTTGTTGTTCCAGCTCGATAAACCGGACCGGGACTCGGACCGAATTCACCCTGCTCTCCCCAATTTTTGCCGGATCCTCCAGCCTACCGCCCTTCGCCGATAATCGTCCCGAAGGAGACCTCGTTTCGCGAAGACGACGAAGACACGGTCGACGGTGCAACCAGGAAGTGATTTTCTTAATCTCGTCGATTGTAATCGTTGCGAAACCTTTTACTGATAACAGAGTCAGAGATTAATTTTGACGGCGCGATTGTCGGTCACAGTCTTGGATCGCGCTTGCGAGTCTAGCCTATTATTCGCAGACACGATCGGTATTGATATGCGTGCCACTTGTTGGCACACATCGTTAAGTCCGTAAGGAATACTTTTGAGCCAGCGGCTCACGGTTGTCAACGACGGTTAATTCAGCGTGTAACCGTACGCGAGATCAAGTTAACGTTAAGATCAAATTGGATTTGGCGCCGGCGCTGGTCTGGCTAAAACTTAGTCATCCGGCAGGACCCTCTTAATCCGTTTACGCTCCTTCGTTCGAGATCCTGCCGTCTGCGTCTCCGCGACTACGTTGACAGAGAAATAAAGAGAACGCGGGAGCGTAAATGGGAAAAGGAGGAAAAAGGAGGAGGAGGAAAAGGAGAAGAAAGAGAGATCGCTTCATCGAGACGGGGGTCTACGAATATCGGTTCAATGGAGATAAAATTAAATGCGGGCGAACGAGAACAATATCCGTTTTCCGGAAAGTATCGACGTCGTGCGATTTGTCGCGGGGGTTAGATGCAAAAGAATCGACCTTCCGCCAGCGTTTCGCCATCGGAAACGAGACGCCGGATTCGCACACCGATTTATAATTCTTCTGAATCCTCATATCCGCAAGATAATTAAAAAAACGAAAGAGATTAATTGTGTATGATACTAACTCAATTGTTTGTATCTGCATGACATTGTGTAGATGACGCGAATACACAATTAACGTGACACTTTGCGAAATGTCAACTTTGTCGCTTCGTGAATCTCGATGTCTTTCTCGACGCTTTAAGAGAAGGCACCTTGTTGGCGGCGGGATCCAGCCTTCTCGTCGAGGCCACTTATCCGTAAAATTTCCGGGAGATTCGCGACGAGAGATTCGCGGGGCGTTGGCGGAGGCGGCATGGAACGGACACGCCCAGCGTCGCGACGCTTTTATCGATCAACAAGAGCACGGCCGATGTACGCCAACGGCCATTTTACTTTTCCGCCGGCTGATACGGGAGAGGATTGAGGAGGCGGAATCCCTGCGATGCGAATCGAGCGAATCTGCACGATATTTTAACAGGCATAATCTATCGACTTTTTTTTCTTTCAGGATTCGTCACTTTTTCTCCTGTAAAGGGGTAGATAGTCTTGCCAAATATCTTGCCAAAATTTTGCGAGACACAATTAATGAAATTATGTAGATGTTTATATAAGAAGAAAGATAATAAATTATCAAGTTTTTTATTGACAAAATATAATAATAAATATAGTAATAATATAATAATATAAAATATAATAATAATAATTACGCGAGTCGGATTTAATCCATGAGTCGCGAAATTTATCGGCTCCTGTTTTAAACGACGTGCGTGTCTTATGGGCAGTATTTCCGGACGAGAATATTAAGATTTTGGTAATTGACAATTGATAATTGATAAAGGTTTCCGTCTGAATTTGCCATTTGGATTAATGAATTTTTAACGTGCCGTCGTCGATGTAGTATGGTCTCTTTACGAGTAAAGGGTCGGCTATCGTTTACTGTCCGCGGATCGTATAGGCCCTTAAGAGAGTGTGCTAAGAATTATAGATTCTCGCGTATCTCCGTACAGGGCGTTATCATATTTATGGGTGGTGCCGGGTAGCGCGCGACACGAAAACCGCATCTATCGGCGCGCATATTTTTAAATACTAATTCGGTGTGCGCGCACCTCTTTGTAAGCCTCGGTTCGTCCCGTGTTGTATAAGTCCCATTCAGATTGCGCGATTGGCCACTCCGCGGCCCTTATCCGCGACTCTCGAGGCGCAAACGAAGCGGGAGCACACCCGAGTCAAAGCGATCGTCGATTCTCGATTCATGCAAATGACTCAATAAGGAGACCATGGTGTTTCGATATACTTCGGATATTTTATTTCTCTTAACATCTCTTTCTCTCTTTCTTTCTTTCTTTCTTATCTATTTATCTATTTATTTATCTATATATATATCTTTCTCATTATCTTCAAAAATTTGCCTCTTTTAACGTCTGCTACTCATATGTGTCCCATCTGCTGTTTCATTCTTTATTTTTGTATTGCTATTCCCAAAAATTCTTTCCTCTTATAATATTATTCTATTTTCTTTTTTCTTTATTTTTTATTTTCTTAGAGGGCTCTTGCTAGATGATTAATGTAATTAAATGTCTCTCTCAATTAAATTCTCTTTCTCTCTCTTTCTCTTTTCTTTTCCTATTATGCTCGTTTTTTACTTCGTTGTATGAAGAAAAGGATTCAGCGATGCATCTTGCGGCATCAACGATATGTATAAGACCTTGTCGACACGAGAGGCAGAAGTGGGCTCGCGGCGTGCCATGTTCGCTGATTCGAGAGGAATAATCGGATTACAGCTCAGTACCATCGCGTGCGCGGGGTGCGGTTCATTGTTGAACGTTGACTCGAGAGGGATGAAACCCACGTGTAGTTACGATGTAGCGGCGCGTTTCTCGGCATTGTCGAGCCCCTCTCCTTTCCTTCCTCTCTCTCTCTCTCTCTCTCTCTCTCTCTCTCTCTCCCCCCCCCCCCCCTCTCAAGAACTGTGCTCACCCAACAATCAAAAGATCCGAGCAATGTGAGATTAAATGAATCTCATTCCGGGACTCTGAACGCCGACACGTGGCTTTACGTTATTACATAATATAATATCGATCTCGCACGCTTCTATCTGCGGTGTCCTGCGATCTTTGCCGTCCCGTTGGAACCCTCAATGACTTCGGCCTCACAGATCGACCAGGCGATCCCACGCGAGCACGTCGACTGTGATCTTATCGATGATCATTCGCGATGAGGCCAACGATACGATTACAAACGCGCCCGAGGCGCGCGGTGTTTCGACCTCCTTTACGATCCGCGATATATCCGGACGAATTTCTATTCTTCGATATAAGATGCTCGATGCGAAAAAAGAATCGCGTCTCTTACGTGTCCATTATCGCGACGGCGATAGAAATTGTTTTCCCGTGCCTGCAGCATGACTCGATTTTCAGAGCTAGCGGTCCCACGATGGAAACTGACAATCGACAATCGACGAAAGACGATTTTATCGGCGTCGCATCTCTCGCGTCGCTAATTATCGCGAATATTATCGGCATACGCGAGCCGCGCCGCGCCGAGCCGCGCCGAGCCGACTCGCATCGCGCTGAATCATCGGAGCGGCTTTATTAGACTCCGATGCACCTGCGAGCGAGGCGGAAGCGATACGTTCCCATGAAGAAATCCCGCCACCCGTAGGAAACATCGTCCACGTACGTGTACACGGGGAAGGACGAGCGCGGGATTTAACTGTGAGGGAGACTTCTCTCAGGGACGAGAAGAAACGCGTTCTGTATTTGTTTGACGGCTAAGCGCGTTAGTCTTAATCCGTTCGTCGTCGCTATTTTTTCGGTATCCCCCGCGCTAGACTAACAAAACGTCCGACGTAATCACATGTAACATCGGGTCGATCGTCCTCTGGGGGAAAAGAAGACAGCGTGAACCAAATGTCGCTTAGATCGAACCCACGGCATTCCCGCTCGATGACGAAACGACCTGTGCTATTACAGGTGAGCGGGAATCGTCGGCATGCGCTATCAAAACTCATCCGTTATTGTTCCGCGGTCTTTGTCGTCGACCGTCTTCGAGAGCAAGAGGAATAGCGATCTTTGTAGCGCGATCTCGTAATTCGGTCTTAGAATCATATCGGAAGCAACGAGGAGCAAATATAAAAAAAAATTTCGCGTCGCATATATACGATCAATCACGAATTTAATCTTTTATAATGGCACGTAAATGTAAAGTCGCATATTCAATATATGTAATATATTTTTTAATTCTTATTTCATGTTTTCCATAATTGAGCGTAGTATTTGTATCTGTTGTATCATTCTTTGTCACAATATCGTAAAATAAAACCCAGAAGTTTGTTTACAGACTGTTTACGGACTGTTCTTTTACGAAAGCTCGTCTTTCAATCTTTCCCAACAAGAGAAAATGTTGTAAAATATCAGGGTGTGAAAGTTTCTAAAATAAAATGTTCAAAATGCAATATACATTTTTGTTTAATTTTAAATATGTGAACAGTTTTATTTCCATGAGATTTCCACAATAAGTAAAAATTATATATCATATATGTATATGCAAGTATTGTATTCTATTGACTTTAAATAAATAAATTTTTAATAAAAAATAATAAAAATTTTATAATAAAATATTAAAAAATATAATTAATTATTAGTTCATATTCCAAAGTCACTATTTGCTAGTTACACGTTATGTGATTTTTTTAAACATGAAAAAAAAATGGGATTAAAGAAGGTTAATATAATTTTTAATTGACTTTACGTCACACACACACACACACACACACACACACACGCACGCGCACGCACACACACACACACACACACACACACACACAAAAACTAGTAGACATTATGTTCCGATGATTTCACTGATAACATTCAGAGATTATTCCGTGAACTGATAATTTTAAAAATCTTCTCGCACCTGTGCAATCATCGAAATGTTTTTAGTGATTAATATTTGATCGTCTTTGCTGACAAAAGTGTGTGACAGATCTGCATCAACGCACACATTCCGCCTTTCGTGGATATATAAATATGCTATTTATTGGCTCTCGCAATTTTTAACTCGATCAAACGCATGCTAAGATCGCGTACGTAAGATCGCTTTTAATTGCGCATTCGATTCGCACTGTTGCTGTTTCTCGGCGATAACTAATTTTTATATCGGATTTTGATTACAGCTCAAATTGAAATTCTCTTGAAAAGCGTGTGTCTTCAAAACCGTTTTTCGAATTTATAATCAAAAGTAAACTTAGATTTCCCTTTGTTTTCCCGATGCTTATTTCAATGTCGCGAAACATGCTCGCAATAAATATTTATACCCGAATAAATTTTTTGTTTTATTAAAGAAATGACGGACGATGGCACATATTCAAATATATTGTGACAGAAAGATAAATAGATGACAGATTGACAGATAGAGAGAGAGAGAGAGGGACAGAGAGAGATAGGGGGAATGCAGGAGTTCGTAGAGCGAGAGCTGGTTTTCGTAAGGTTGAGCACAGTTTTGGCGATAACGAGCGGATTTGCAATCACGACTATATTGTGCAGGATCCTGCTGTTAGCTAACTTCAAGAGGGATGAAACACAGGCGCCCTGAGATCACAGGGCAGGAGGCTGAATGTAGGATGCGGACGGAGAGGATGAGAGAGCGTCGCGTCGGCTCTCCGTTACCGTCGCAATCGCTCGCGTCTGCCGCGGAAGGCATAAACTGAGAATTTCAAATTGTCTCTCGCAGAGAGAGAATTATTTTCTCCCACATTCGTCATCAATTCTTCTCAAGTTTAATTCGTGATAAAACACGCGACTTCCGTTCGCTCGCGATTCTGAAGTTATTCGATAATTTTTTTAAAAAACAAATCAACAAATCAAAGTTGTAGATAAAAAAAAGGATGAATCTGACGTTTCGAAAATATTTCGAAGCCTCTTTTGCATAAAGATTCACGTACAAAATGCGAAATATTTAAAGAGTTAAAGATCAAGACGCGACGTTTCACGGAAAGTGCCAGGATTTATCAGGCCAAGGCCACCGTTACAGTTCGTCTTTATCACTCGTGCAACTGTTTCGTGTGGTCCACGTAAACGCGGAGGCGAGACAAATAGTACGTTGTTAAACACTCGCGTCTTCGGTTGAGAGGCAGCGAACCGGATTTTTATAACGTTCCCGCTGTTTGCACAGCAGGTGGTTAGTGATGCGAGCCCGACACGTTAGCCCGTTCTCGAATTTGTATTCTTTTACGAGAGCTCCGGGGACCTGGGTGACAATAGAGTGTCACAGGTTCCGTGCTCTCGGGGTCTCATGACACATCCCGGCCCGGTGTCGAACGCGAAACGGGTCCGATCATTTTAATGATAATAATATTCCCATTTCAGATATTTTTAGGAAACTCCGCGAAAGCGGAGAGCTCCTCTAACCCAGCGTAAATTGGAGAACGAGGGGACAGTCGGACTAGGGATAAAAATAATATGCGAGGGATGGCTATCGGGGTCAAAATATTGTGCGATATCGTAACTAACAATCACGCCCATCAGTGTTACAATCCGCTGCGTGATATCTGAATACTCGCACTAATACAAAGTCTACTAATCGCTGTATAAAAGTAGCGGCACATGGGATCGCGGCACGTTATTAATTATCCAATTTTTTCCTCGTGGTTGCACGTGACTGCCGTGCCGCCTTGGTTCCTCGGCGACCGTCGACGGGCTTGGCTCTCGATCGCGTCGATTAATGGGCACGTACGAACGGCTCGTGGATGCGGGACCGTCGCGTTGTCGCCTTCGATTTGTTCGGCACCGACGGGGTGGAACCCCGCGGTTTGCGCCACGAGAAAGGATCCTCCGAGCGCCTCGCGAGGAAGAACCTTTGTTCACAGTTGGCTTCGCCACCGGAATAATTCGACCGCCATTTTTCTCGCTTTATGCCGGGTAAGCGTTACTAATGGCTCGTTCTCGAAGCGGCGCGAGGCGACACGACAGACTTGGCGCACGTAGGTAAATTTACACGGTTTTACGCGCCTGCCTCGAGTTAATAAATAAAAGCGTCTCGCGCGCGCGGACTCTCGCGGAAATGCATGCTCGCGCGTCTCCGTGCGCCGAGCAGATGTTTGCGAATGAGGTTGCAAATGTGTTTCGGAATGTCGCGAAACAATTACTCGATACGACGACGTCTCAACAGAATTATTTAACAATTAACGCGGTGATGGGATTTGCTCGATAGCACGACGGTTCATCGATCGTTCATCTTTTGAGGAGGAAGTCGAGTGTTTAAGAAAAGACATTTCACGGATCGTCGGTCGCCCGGCAATAAAACACACGGGCGACAGAATCGAAAACCCGTTTGACAGTTTTCCACGACGCGAGAAATTCATATTCATTTAGGGCGTGGATACGCGCGTCCGCAGCCAAGCCGAACGGGATCGTGAATATATAACGCGTTGTGCGCCTGTGTTCGTGGTGACGCTAAACGCATGCAGAGAGATAGAAATGGTATAGGCGGGGCGGGATAGCGGTGATAAAAGCCGCCGATCTATTCGGGGATGATTTACGGCTCGGGCTGCGGCGCAGTGAAAATACAAACAGGTGCTCGAAAACTTCCTCGAAAACTCATATTTATCCGGACGAAAGAACCCATTTCGTATCCTTAATTAACATAAAGTTATATTAAAGTTATATATAATTATGTTCTTCCATTCTGTCTCGACGTGGAGGGGACGAAAAGTCGGTGGAAATATTTAATTTCGTGAAAAAAACAAGACGAACACGCGATGTCGCCACGGAGATTATGGAGTAGAGAGCGCAGCGTTGTATATACATATATATGAAGAATACATATTTCGTCATGGCTCTCGGCAGGAGTGCACGCATACTCCTACGTCGGAGTTGCGGTGCGATATCGGATGTGCCCCTGCGACTCGCAAACGAAGTTTGCGCGAAGACTCGGGCTGGAGTTTGCGAATCACCGCTGAAATTCCATTCGGCAGTTTGGCTGCCGACAATAAGGTACCCCAGCTCGCGACACGACCCACCGTCTACCGCCGCGCGAAGCGTGCACCCCGCGTCTACCCACGTCCCCGCGACGCATCGTTCCCGCGAACATGTGCCCCGCTCTACGCCGAGGGAACCATGGGCGGGCACTGTGGGCGGAGCTTGTCCGACCAACGCTCACCCCAACGTCCTGGTCGGAGTCCCCGATCCTTTCCCGTGCTCTGCCACCTATTATCACCACCTATCTGTCTCGCAACCCCTCTCGTGCCCGACACGAATGTTGCGTGTTGTTCGTCAGTGTACGACAGCTCCGATGGTCTTTCTCTTTCTCTCTCTTTCTCTCCGCGTGAGGTATCGCATCTCGATATCGCTTTTTTTTGTATCTATCACGACAAGCAACGAGGTATCGACTCATCGCAATTACGACGTCGATCTAGGATTTCGATTATAAAGAGTAATGTATCCCGACATTCATATATTTCTCGCCTGGAGTGCATCTTTATGGTAACAGCTCGGTTGTCATTGACACGCGAGTGTTGGGCACGCGTGCGAGTGTGCGAGTGCCGGACCCCATCCCCACGCACTGCACTTCCATCGCCCATCCCTGCGGCCCATCGAGCGGCGTGGAAGGGGCAGAACCGAGTATGTCAGTCTTCTCTTAGCACCGACCGGAGCAGGGTGTCGTTCGATTCTTTGGCAGAGAGCCGCGATTCTCGCATCTGCGTAAACGAATGACGGATGATCGGGCCGAGCGACACGAGTCGCGGCACAAATCTGTGGGATAGATTGGTGGAGAACTTGGTTCGTGGACTTCATAATATATGCGAAGGAGGGGGTGAGGAGAGACGGCAAGACCGCGCGAGTAATACGTGGGCAGGTATTACATTCCGACGGTCGAAATGAAGAAAAGAAGAAGCGCGTAATCGCGTTTGGATTAATCGCAGCGGCGCAATTATGAAGGTAGGTAGTCCTTTTGCTTTTGAACATAGTTTGATGAATGGAGGGTCTGTGCATGCTGTAAATACGTCGAATTTTTTTTTTTTTTTTTTGGTCACTTTTCTAGCAAGATTTTTGAAAA
Organism: Cephalotes varians; assembly: GCA_037157785.1. Classification (NCBI taxonomy): domain Eukaryota; kingdom Metazoa; phylum Arthropoda; class Insecta; order Hymenoptera; family Formicidae; genus Cephalotes; species Cephalotes varians. The sequence goes on along the minus strand of JANQDE010000017.1, from coordinate 279,235 downwards.
ACAAACGATTCGTAAGCCTCGATTTACAATAGATACAGTAAGCCCGTAGTCCTTTACTCCAAACTCTGGACTGTAACGTTAATTTATTCTAAATTTTATATAGAGATCTGGTCAGCTTGCCTTATGGTCCGTCTACAATAGATGTAGTAAGCTGCAAGCCGTAAGAAATTGACTAATTGTAGTCTAGTATTCTCTTCATATTCAACTGTGATTGGTTAATTTCTTACGGCTTATGGCCTAAAACTCTTATTGTAGACGGGCCTTTAGAGTTTAGGGATTACGGCTTAAGGCAACGTCGGAAACGTTTTTTGGCTGAAAAAGAAATAGTTTAGAACTTTAAGCTAAAGGCTTACCTCTTGTAGATCAGGGAAGAAAGACATTATTAAATAAAAACAGCCCGAATTTAAAGAAAGTAATATTTTTCGTTGAATTAAACTCTCGATTGATGATATCGTAACGTTGAAATTGCGAGATCACAGGAAAGACGTCCGGTAGCTCACGGTAGATGTATCCGGTAGTCCGACAGTCCCGAGATCCGTCTGGACCCGGCTTCGTCTCATCCACATTTCTCATTTTGTCAGCTCATCTAACAACCCCTCATCTAACACCGCCCCGGCTCGTTGACGAATAAAAAATGGAGCCTATTATTCTTTCTCACCCGCTGATTGCAGAAAGCGCGTTCCAAAACGAGCAACGGACACGAAAATGGGCACTCGTCAGTTTGGATTCGCGTGGGAGAATATCTGACAGATCTTAATCTTTTCTTTAACGCGGTCGGAGAAAAAGAGGGAACGCACACACGTGGCGCGAGCTACGTATTAATACATATTTGCACTCGTCGATAATTTATGAACGGCGAATTTCAGACTCGATTCGTCAAGTTTAATCGAGTGACTATTTTATTTTAATTTTATTGATAAAAATAATCCTCGAATTGCCATAAAAATTCTTTTTTCTAACAGTATTTTATTTGCGGCAACAAAACGGACGTCTTTTAAGGAACCGGACTAGATCCCAGGCCGTTGTAAAAATTACCTGTTTTGAGTGCAGGAATGGAACTCTCGGTTTTGGTCGAACGATCATAAATTCGGGCAGGTACGATGAAGTCTCGGTTAAGGCTATTCCACAGAGGATTCTCTGATATTCTCGGTGGACATTCTTTTTCAATATAAGCGGCACCGTGCCGTTACTCGTTCATTAACACCTGGAAAATTGCGCGCAACGCCATTTCTTTTCCCTCCTTAAGCCGCCATTTATTTCCGTTAATTTGTATATTGTGCACGCTCATTCTAGGCGTTAATTTGAACGCCTGGAATTAGCATAAATCCATCTTGATCAATGTTAGACGTTCGTTTAGACGTCCGTATGGACGCCTTGCCTTCCGCTATTCGTATAACTCGTTTCGACGATTTTTCCATCCAATGACTCGGTTGGAAAAATCGACTGGAAGCGCATCCCTTCGAGGGCCTTTGCACGACACTTAAAACTCATCGCCCGATGCAACGATACTAATAAATCGAGGTATCGCGACGCGGCGCGCGGTATACGATACGCGAAGGTGGTTTCCACACGCGAGAGAAGACAGAGAAAAGCCACGAGGCATAAATCACAAGTGGGAAGTTCAGCTTTGCCTTCGGGCGAGTCATAAATCAATAGCTGTCCGGTTGTGCACATGAAATGATTACACCGGTCCCGCGCGTAGAATCGAGCGTGAGTGCCAACGTCGACCGGGACGAGGATGGGGGAAGCGGAAGGATCCTCGAAATTGGCCGTCGCGGCCGCGTCAGCTTCCCAGATGTCTGACGGCCGCGACGTGGGGTTTTCGCGTTTTTCCCCGACGTTCTCGCGTACACGAGAGCCTCGCCACCGCTCTTTTACCCTCCCGATAATTCAGAAGAATCGCTCGTTTTCCGCGCGTCGGCGAGGGGAATCGCGCGAGAGTAGAGAGCGCCGGTCGCTCGAGGTAATTAACTCATCGTTCGCCCTCCCGGGGCGAACAATAACCCTTGCGCGTTGCTCGCGTGCCAATTAATGTTATCGGGCATCACGTACGATCTGCATACGATCCGGCATGCGCGCGTGCCGTGACGGGGCACGGCGAAAGAAATCCGCGTGCGGATCTGATAGACGGTTTATCTCCGCGTTCATCTCCGGCGACGCATCGTACAATGAACGCCGTCGCCGTCGGCCTGGCAGCGGACAAAACGTATGTGGATGATATTAACAATCGTTATTAATCGCGACGTCCACGCAACTCTAATATCCGGCATGAGATAACGCGTCTCGCATCGACGCGATAAGATCGAATATGTAACGGTGAAAAATTTCATCGATAACCTGACGCCACTTTTGGGATCCGCTTCGCGCGGATAATTAGAGCGTGGGTAATTCCGTGGATTTTGCGTATATGCGATTTCGCGTCGTCGAGACACGGGGGATCATTTATCACTCGGCGGGCCCCGAAGCGGCGGATCGTCCATTATTTCATTTTGCCGAGCATTAATCGGCAGATTCGGAGTCCCTCTAGCCCCGGAATCGGATGTCCCTTATCGACTCCGGGAACGGTACTCCCTATCAGTCCCACATCTTTTACGTTTTTTCGCGGACCGACTTTCTCTTCTTTCGCGATTTACATGCGGCAAACCGCAAACTATGTTATCTCGTTAATTACCACTCAGGAGAACCTGTTCTTTCACGCGCGCGCGAAAAGCAACTTTGCACGCACAATAATTTCTTTAAAGTGTGATTACACACATTAACGATTCCACATTCTTGCAGACCGAAATGGAGACGGAGTCCGAATGCGCGGACGGCGTTCTGTGCCCGAAGACCAATAACAATAACAACAACAACAACAACAATAACAACAACAACAACAACAATAACAACACCAGTAACAACAACATCGCCGTCGCGAAAAAGAACAGCGGCGATAATGGATACGACGCTATGGAGATGGACTGCGGCGGCTGCGGGGAGAGCGTACGCGAGCGCACCGTCCTGTGCGTAGGGGGTCGTACCTGGCACTCGAGATGCCTAAAGTGTTGCGCCTGTGCGAGGCCCCTGCACGACCAGCACTCGTGCTTCCTGCGCGGCATGCGGCTCTACTGCAGACACGATTACGCTCTGTAAGTGCAAACATATTTGCGTACCGAATTTGCCCTCTCCGGCGCCTCTCACGTCGGCCGATGAATCGCGCTTACGGCAAGCGATCCGATTAGAATCCGCATCCGGTATCCGCAATCCCGGAAATCTATCTATCCCGGATGCGGATGTCGCTTCATATCTCATTTGACGGATCGTTCGTTCGATCGGCGGAAGGCGAGAGAGGAGGAGAGGGTGAAGAGGGTCAACTTGTCCTCCGTGCGCGGATCCGCATTCCGCGTGTTGCTATCGCGAGTCGGGGAGCGAGGAAGGGGGAAGAAGAGGATTACCGGACGTTATCGATGAGCCCAGCTAATATCCCGCTTCGTCGAGGACAACTTACGCGGACGCCCCGCTGACGCGATTCGAGATCGAGTCGACCTAAAGCCCGGCTTAAGACGACGCGACTCGGCTACCGTGGTCGCGCGATTTCCTCCCCCTGCTACCGCCGCCCGTCCAGGGGCAGAATTGTCACACAAAAAGTTCGATTCCTCCTCATATCAAAGACTCGTTTGACCGGTGATCGGTGTTAACGAAATATTCTGTTCCGCGCGCACGCGCTGATCCGTTAAGGATCCTTTGTTCTTCGCGCGAAACGAGCATGGGCTGTATCGTCGATCGCGCGAACCGTCTAAGCCCGAGTCACGTGGCTTCGTCCGCGCGTGTTGGGTATACGGATGTGGCATTTCTACATCGATAGGCATCCATAGCGCGCGTATTGGGTGTCCAGAGATGCGCGCTCGCGAGAGTCGCCATTGGGTGATTAATGTCTTCCAATGTAGTCTGCCTCTCCTCGTCTTCTTCTTCCTCCTCCTCCCCCTACCCCTCTGCCGGTGCGGACCTCACGTATAGCCGGCTATTCACGTCACCGTGCATTCGTGTATCACGCATGCTCACGCACAGCACGAGCTGCGAGTCACGTTGACGTCTCGACGTCTCACTGTCTCGCGCGCGCGGCGAACGTAGAAAAAAAAAAAAAATACTCTGTCCTGAGACTCTTTCGCGAGATTCTCTCGCTTCGGCTTTTACGCCTTCCCGCGTCATTTTTGCCCTCCCCTAAGACGCGCGTAATCCGTTTATATACCTTAGACGTATCTTTCGTTACGCGATACTCACGAAGCATTTCTCAAGTTCTGTCCTGGCGACAGAGAAAGAGAGAGTGAGAGAGAAAAAGAGAGAGGGCTCGAAAGGTCTGACAATACGAAAAATAACATGCTAGGATGGCTACGATATAGCTGGCGGGGAAGGAATCGCCCGGCTATCATTAATTTATCAATGTCCCGAAAGCGGGTTACTTCGCGCTTCGTGATTCCGTATACCAAATATACGCGTACGTGTATGTGGGTGCCGAGTCACTCGAGATGGGACTGCCTAGTGTCAGTGTTCCGGAGGACTGAGGAATTCGCCTCGTAAGGCACCGAAGCCAGCTGCGATCCTCGAACCGTTCCTTCTTCCCGCCTTCATCCGAGTGCGAGCCGCGCGGTGCTTCTTTTCTTCAGGCGAGCGAGGGAGCGGAGAGAGCGAGAGGGGGGGAGGGAGAGAGTGAGAGAGAGAAATAGAGTGGTCTTTGAAATTAATAAATATTCACCCGACCCCGGGGCCCGCGCGCCCCTATCCCTCTACGCCGGGGCCCTCAATCCTTTCCCCGCTTTCGTCGCTTTCGCGACCGAAAAAAGAAGAGCTTGGGCGTCGAAGTGATTCGTTACCGCGCGGCAAACATCGCTCTATTAGCAGTTTTCCTCGGCGCGAGATTTCGGTTTTCTCGAATCGGTGCGATCAACGCAGAAGCGACTTGCAACATCCGACGATTATGGGACCACCTGTCGCCGTAATCGCGGCGTTATCTTTTCCACCTCGCCGGCACTTAAGGCCGCATACCACGCGGGTGCCGGGACACTCGAAACGAAACGAAATGACCGCGGTTCTTTGAGTTAGCTAAACGTTCATAGGATTAAATAACGCGTTATATACATTGGAGCGATAACATTACGATTGGCATACTTTCTCAATATCGCCATAAATATGTACAAGGATTGTTGCGTAAATTATGACGAGCTGTTCCTGCTACGCCGCACCGAGACGCAATTAACTTGGATCGCACTTCGTCTCGTGCGATTCTCGACTCTCGATCGCGATCCGCATGCCGGCGGGATTCGATCATGCTCTCGCAGCGTCTCATATCTCGTACCGGCGCGGCGAGCGCCCAACTTAATCCTCCGTTGACTTATAGGGCCCGCCTATGTGGAAGAACAAATGAATAAATTAGGGCGGGGCCGTTTGGTAGCCGACGCGCGCGTACGCGTACGGCCCTGAAGATTTATAGATACCCAATACCAGTTTTCTCGCCGCCGCCGGATACACGGGATTCCCCTCGTCGCCCTCTGCCCTCGGTGCGTTAAGTCCTCGCTCTTCTGGGGTACGAAACCGTAGAGGGGTAGACGGGGAGAACAGCGGGCGCTACTATTTACCTGACATTCGTCGGACGACGATAAATTCACGTTTCCACGATGGAAGATCTCCGTGTCGAGGAAATTTTTTCAGTGTCATCAAACTCGCTTCTCGCGAGGAGGGCTCCTCGAGAGGGGCCGTGCAGATAGACACTAATTTCGAATTTGTCGAAATAATCGAGATTACTTCTCGTTACTTCGATGCTCTAGAAAATAGACGATCAAAAAAGATGGATCGTTCGTGATCGGTATGAACTAGCTTCTAGGCGTGCCCTTTGCGCGATCACCATAACCAATAATACCCCCCCGAAAACATCGCGTCATGCGACGATGACTATGCAGACGCGAAGACTAATCCTTCCATGCTGAGCTTACCATATTTTTCCATACAATAACGCCGTGGTCGATCGGTCGTTGATGCATTCTTCTACTTCTTCTTCTGCCTCGTCTCTATGCTCTTCCTCTTGCTCCTCTCTTCCTTTTTCTCCTTCTCTTCCTTTTTCTTTCCTTCTTTCCTATATGTCTGCATTTCTTATTGATCCTTTTTCTTTTCCTCCGCTTCGTTCTCCCTTCTTCCCATTCCCTCTAGCGCTCTTTTCTTCTTTTACGTATGCTCCCGTATACGTGGCATGACCTTCTCTGAATTTCACGTTTTAGTTTTCTTCGCGCTGCTCTATCGTTGTCCCTAATAATTATTTCTCCGTAGTTTTCTTCGATCTCTTTTTCCGAATCCTCTGCAGGTGCTAGATCCTCTCCTCGCATCACATCGGCATGGATTCAAAGAGATCGAGCCATTTGTATAGGGGTCGGAAGCCGCACAACTGAGACATCGACATAATCTCGACGTAATCTACTCCTCGAATCGCGATACCGATCCCTAAACCAGAGAGACTCCGATGCCTCATCGTGAGGACATCGAGTGGCCGAGTAGTATGTTAATGAGGACAGGACTGCCGTCGGGAACCTCGCGCTCTCGGAGGTCTCGGGTGAACCTGCCGTCAGCGAGGTAAAAATAGTTCGCCTCGCGCCTGTGTCCGCGCGACCGAATCCGATACGCGAAGCGAGAGAATCCTGCTTATTAGCCACGTCCATTCGCGTTCAAAAAGAGAGACTCGCGCGAATCGATGAATGATGAATGACGGTAAGTGGATGATAAATGGGCGGTACACACCGGTACACCGATCGACCGAATCGACTCCCTTTGTCATTGATTACGCGTGTCGATTAACTTTTTTAACGCTTGCGCGTGTTGGAAAGTTGATGGCGACTTCGTTACGTGAAGCTTTCACACGGGAAAAATCCCCGTCATTCGCGTTTTTACAGAACATTCGGCGCGAAATGCGCGAAATGCGGGCGCAGCGTGGGTGCCGGGGATTGGGTGAGGAGGGCTAAGGACAGAGTCTACCATTTGGCCTGTTTCGCCTGCGACGCCTGTTCCCGTCAACTCTCGACGGGCGAACAGTTCGCGCTTTTGGATGCCCGGCTACTCTGCAAGGCCCATTATCTGGACGTGGTCGAGGGAAACAATACCTCCTCGTCGGAGGATTGCGATTCCGAGCACGGCGGCAAAGGCAGCAAGACGAAGCGTGTGAGGACGACCTTTACCGAGGAGCAGCTCGCGGTTCTGCAGGCCAACTTTCAGATGGACAGCAACCCCGACGGGCAGGATCTCGAGAGGATAGCCCAGGTGACCGGCCTCAGCAAGAGGGTCACGCAGGTTTGGTTCCAGAATTCCAGGGCGAGACAGAAGAAGCACAGCGGCAAGATCAAGACTCAGAGTAAGCATCCGTTGCGATCCTCTGCTAACACGTTACGGAAGTATCCGTCGAGGATTCAAAACACCTATTTTCTGTGTGCTTGTAGTGCACCATTCGCCGCCGATGCATCATCACCCGGTCGACCTGTATTCCGGTGGGATCAACGTGGTCGGCGCTTATCTCGGTGGTTATCAGGCCAGCAATGCCGGTAGCGAGAGTCCAGGTAGCCCGTTAACGCCCCTCACACCTTTGACTCCACTCACACCGACGACGCCGAATCATTTGCAGGCCCAGTTCTGCCATCCCGCAGGATAATCCGATGTGAATGTTTTCGCGAAATCGTTGATATTAACCCTTTGGACTCGCCTGTGTGCTTTCAATCGTCATAAGTTCATATAATTCCGAGATATATACAAAAAATCGTGATCTTGCAAAACTTAAAAAGTTATTTATTTCTTTCTTATATTTAACACAAAATCAGCACAAATTGCACAAAAAATCAAGTAAAAAATGTATGCTGATACATTAGTTTCAAATAATTACGAGTGCGAAGAAGTAAATTACACACGAAGAAATTTTTAAGGCGAATTAATTTGTACATATATCCCGAGATGTAAAAAATAAGCGCGCGTTTATATCGTCAGTACAATATGTAACGTATGAAAGGTACAAGTTTTTCGTATTTAAAGTTAGATTAAGCTTATTTATTCCGAACGTGTAACAATTTACATCTACTTGCGATGGTGAATAGAATCTCTTAGACGATGCAAGATAGATTGTCGCGTCTTTCGAAACTTCGACGTAGATATTTCTTTAATCCATAGTACGAAATTGTATATAGAACAATTGTAGTTTTTGTACATATGTCTTCTGTAGGTAAATATTGTGAAGCGCGGAGATCAGAACTTGATATCGCATACTTGTCGCTGCAATATTATAAACCGTATTGTTATTAATAAAACGCCTTTTATTGTTAACTGTCCTTATTATCCTTTAATTATTATCCATTTCTCCGATTACAGACACAATACAATTCGAAAGAATATCGCGCGGGAGAGATACCCGGAGGAAGATGGTCGGATTGGTCAAGAGATAAAGGCCATTCTTTTGTTCAACGTGTGCAATCGCATATATTTATATACGTTTAGTTTACAATATTTACATCACAGGAACATTCATATTGAATGATTTTACACGACTATCGAGATTACTACGAAAGATACTTTCATTTCAAGCATTGCTACGGGACGCGACCGAAATTCCGTCGACGACGTGACAGCGATTACGTCTCCGATGCGAACGTTCAGGGCACTTATTATGTAACTCGATTTCGTTCGCGATTCCGATCGGAATTGCGAGTTTCCGACTCACGAATTTCCGATCACGATTTCATCCGTATCTTTAGATTATTATGAATCCTTGTCAAAATATGAAAGGCATAAGCTTTCCGCATGTCTTGCTAACAATAAATATGAAATGAAAGTAGATAAAATGTGTGAAACATATAAAGTTTTGATAGTAAAAAAAAATTTTTAATTTACTAAGCAACGATGATAAATAATGTAAGTAAATATTGATATTTAATCTTCTAATTTCATATCTATTATAATAAAAAAATTAAAAAATTATAATGTGTAACAATAAATAAAATAATTGATCTCTTCAAGCTTAAATAATAATAATTTTATGATATTAAGTAACAATTTTTATGAGATAAAATACAGAAATAAATAACAAGTTAATCTTCGTCATATGATCTTGTTGAGTATGTCAATAGTAATAATATTAATTAACATAATATAATTATGATAATATAATATATGTTACTAGAATAAAGATTAATTTGTCATTATTCAATATCATAAAAATGATGATTATATAAGATTAAGACTCAAATTTTTGTAAGTACTTTTTAAAATATCGCTTTCAAGAAGTTGGAAACTTTCAGACAATCGAAATGTTCAAAATAAGTCTTGTTGAAAAAGTCGAATCTTTCGAACGAAATCATTTTCGGATAGATTCATAATAGATGCCCTACGTATCCGCCTCTCTTTTACGCCTATGTTCGCTTTAAAGTCTTCGTTAAAGCGGTCCTCTCCTGGTTGCATCAGGCACCGATACGAAAGAAAGAATGGAGAGACGAAGGAGAAAGAACGAATACAAAATCATTACATATAACCACAAGAAAGAGGTAGGCAGTCAGATCGATTTAAAATTGTAGACGCAAAGTTACACACGCCACGCACACGCACGCAGGCACGCATCATCACACATACATGTATGTACGCGCGTGTACATATCTTTTCGCACAATACTGGTTCCAGTAAGTTTGACAGCGAGAGCGCGAGATAAATGCTGCGAGCATAACTCGCAAAAGTGCGATGAGCGCGACGAGTGAATTCCCAGTTTTCTTGAAGATAAATAAAACGATAACAGGACATTGAGCGGTGTTTCCTCGAGGTGTGGTATTCTCTCTACCTTTTGACGCTTTTTCAAAATCAACGCTGTGTATTTACAATCGAAATCACCATTAAACCTCGTTCGGCATAGACAGCAGCATCGAGTCTTGGGAGAGCTCGTCCATCGACTGCTCCGATCCTGAGAACAGAGTTAATGGAATCGCGATTACACGTGTACACGATCCTGTTCAATCTCTAATTGATTGTCGAATTTCCCTGATCTGGAATATTCGATCGTCGTGACGATCTTTCACGCGAAGCTCCCCGACACACCGAGATGTTGCGAATGACCTCTTACCATGATTGTGATAAATGGAGCCCGTTGGGCTCTTGCACGTGGCCGGGCTAAGCTGCGGTTGCTGTTGCTGCTGATGCTGTTGCTGATGTTGAAACGAATACGTCAGATGCAAGTTGATGTGACGACCGAAATCGTTGGGTGACACGGTGGAATTCGGTGGCGATTGGTGAACTGCAAAAATTCAGTCCTTCGATGTTGCAATGGAAAGATCATATAATACATTACATAATTATTTTGATGGTCCAAACAAAATAATTTTCAGGTCTGTATCATCTAAATTTTTAGATACTTCAGCAAAACCGTTCTTTCCGTGGTAATTACGATTATTATTGTCAATTGCAAGAATATTTTGCAGAAATATGGAAAGATATTTGGCGCGACGTCTTGTTTACCGTGCTGTCCTTTCATCTTGCCCGTATGAAGATGCTTCTTCTGTCTCGCCCTTGAATTCTGAAACCACACTTGCGTTACCCTCTTACTGAGTCCGGTTACGTGCGCTATCCTCTCGAGGTCCTGGCCGTCGGGATTACTATCCAATTGAAAATTCGCCTGGAGAACGGAGAGCTGCTCCTCAGTAAAAGTGGTCCTAACTCTCTTCGCCTTATTGCCGCCCTTGTGACCACTCTCGGAGTCACCGCCTTCTGCGAAAGTACCAATTAGCCATACCTACCTTCCACACTGTTACGCGATCCACATCTATCGGTGCGCGTCTTATACACAGACAAAAATTAGTCTTAAATAAAAAAGATAGATATTTTCATATATAAGCAAAAATATTATAATTTTCTTACACGAAACGATTTTGCTGAGGGATCTAAAATTTTGCTGGATCTGAAAATAATTTTGTTGGACCATCAAATAATTTTGTTGGATCGTTAAATAATTTTGTTGGAATCTTAAAAATAATGAGAAATGCTGCAAAAAATTTGATATTCTAGCTACATAATTAAACGTTTTACATAATTGGTTTGATAATTCAACAAAATTACTTTTCTGATCTGTATCCAGCTAAAACTTTAGATCTTTCAGCGAAACCATTTTTTCCATATAAAAAAATTTTAAGAAAATTTCTTGATTTGATTGAACTTGTATTGATATAAATATCCTTTTGCAAAAGTAATACTGCTTCAATATAAATTCAATATAAATTCAATCAAATCAAGACTAAAATTTTCCTAACAAAATTATAATATTCTTGCTTACATATGAGAATATCTATTTTGATTCAAGACTAATTTTTTTCTGTGTACAATAAAGAATCATGCATAATCACACTTTTATCTATCAAGTTAATTTAATTCGCTGTTATAGCAATTACTTGAAGAAGCGATGTAACGCTAAAGAACAAATTTAATTACTTTTACAGGAACGTAAATAATTTGTATTCTACGTTTTTGAAATCTCATATATCATAAGCGTTTCCAAAATTTTATTTTCACGTTAATACGCCTTGTCGGCATGTGTAATGACATGTTCGTGCGACATTCTCACCATCGGAAGAGGTGTTGTTGCCCTCGACGACGTCGAGATAGTGCGCCTTGCAGAGCAACCGTGCGTCCAAGAGGGCGAATTGCTCACCGGTCGACAGCTGACGCGAGCAAGCGTCGCATGCGAAGCAGGCCAGATGATAAACCCTTTCCCTAGCCCTTCTCACCCAATCCCCAGCACCCACGCTTCGCCCGCATTTCGCGCATTTCGCGCCGAAGGTTCTGCAAAACATGAGAAGTGTAATCTCTCATTTTAATACATTCCATGCCGCGTCAATTTTAAACGACTTGCTCACGCCGCGTGAATAATTTTGTTTATTTATTATATAGTAATTAAAAATTTCAAAAATTATTATTATAAAGAAGAAGGCAATGTATTAATATTGTATCATACATCATAATTATGTATTCACGCATGATATCAGAAGTGAATTCATGATTAACATGGAAAGAATGATTTTGTTGAAACATAATATCTAAAAATTTATATACAGATCTGAAGATAATTTTATTGAACCATCAAAATAATTATGCAAGAAAGTACGAGCAATGGTATAAAAAAATTTTGATATTTTGGCAATCAGTTTGAACATCCTTAATTATTGATAATTTTAATAGTTCAATAAAATTATTTAGTTAAATTTTTATCTATTATCTAACTAAAATTTTTAGATATTTCGGCAAAACCATTTTTTTGTATATGTTTCTTTTTACATCCAAAATAACGATTACTGATGACCCACGCGGCAGGGAACGTGTTAACTGCGTAAACTGCCGTAGGCATATATCATTTATAAACGCAAATATGTATCGTGGCGCATCTCGGATTTTGCGATATACATTATAACGACAGCTAATATAGCCGACTCGCTCGACACTCGATCGAACGAGTACACGAGGGATGTAATGATAACCGCTCGAATATATCTTGGACGGCGAAGGAGAAGAAGAAGCAAAAGCCGACGCGAAGGTAGCCCGAGAGAAGAGGAAGAAAAGAGACTTAGAGAAGAGATATTCGTGTCGCGGAGCGAGCGGTCTCCATCGGCGCGTGTTTCGCGGCCGTTTATTTCTTCGGCTCTCGTTCTTCCCTCCTCCCTCCCGCTACCCGCGAGCTTCGGGAAGAGAGAATCTGCGAGAGAACGCATGACGCGAAGTATCGCTCTCCCCGAGCGATACACCTTCGCGCCTTCCGGTCAATACCCGCGCGTACCGGCGCGCCGGTAATCCGAGACTCTTGCGTTTTAATTAACCCCGGTTGTGCGCGCGCGAGAAAGCGATCGGAGAATTATACAATAGCCCCCGTGCATTAATTAGTCGGGGGAATTATACAGGTTGCGATCGTACACCGTCGAGATCCTCGCGGCGGAGCCGGCTGGATCGCGAGGATCTCTAATAAAACGTATTGCATGCTCGCATGTAAATCCGCCGGATCGATTCTAATAATATCAGCGCGGTAAATGCGCGCGTTCGTGCGACAGGGCCCCGCTGCCCGGACGCCGTAAACCCCGTAAACGGTAGCCGTGTACCACGGCCGTGGACACGAGAGCGAGCACGACCGGATGAATGGCCCGGACGGGGAGGGGAGGGGAGGGGGATTCGCGCCGTAGGATGCGACCGTGAGGATGCGCAACGACGAGCGAACGAGAGGATGTTCCTTCGGCATGGCACCCGTGATCGTGGTACAGCCGGCCCGTGTCGCCGGGAGTGTCGCGGCCGATAATTAAACAACGACCAGACGGCCCATTAGCCCATTATCATATTCATGAACACGGAAAGTGCATCCGATATCCCCCGCTCGAGTTCCTCCCCCCGCGCCGCGCGCTTATGCGATTTGTGTTTGCGAATGCCTGCGGCGTACATCGGCGCGCTTCGAATATCTTATGGGTTGCCACGCGACTATCCCGGTGGTCATCCCCCCCTCCCCCCTCCCGTTGCACCCCGCGTGTTGTTGCCGAAAAGTCTCTCGCTTCGGATCGCGGTAAGGGTAATGCACTTCCGCACGCACCGAAGAAATAGCTTCATTCCGTCTTGCGCTTATCGAAAGAGGCGCATGCGCCCTCCGTCGCGCGCGCGCGCGCGACGAAATCCTGTACGCTTCTTCGAAACGCAGATAGAGAACAAAGGGAAGAAACGCGATGTAGATTCTATCGCGCGACGTCTGGCGAGATTAAACTTTTCTGATCTGCCGATATACGCCCTTAATCCCATTGTCCTTTAAGAGAGGCAGCTAATTCCTTGTCCTGGCGCTAAAGGTGATCCCCCGTCACGCCCACGTCGGAAACTAGGGAAGGATTTGAATTTCGAGCGACTCTTGTCCGCGATTACGACACGCCGGTTTTCGAACAGAGTCACAAAGGGGACTTCGTCAATGCGAGACGCGAGAGAGAAAAAGAGAGAGAGAGAGAGAGACGCGGAGGCGAAATAAAATCTTACGCCCGATACTTTACTCTGTAGATCCCGCTCTTGCTTGTATTTTTCTTTCTTTTTTTTGTATTTTTCTTTCTTTTTTTTTGTCCATTATCGCGCGAGAGAAGACGGGACGGTTCCGGTTCTCTCGGCGGCGGTTGTCGACGGGTCTACGGGGTCCACGGGTCCCGCCGACGACCGGGTCATCGAATGGCAGCGTTACCAGGCAGAAAGCACGAATCAAAAAAATTACGCGGCAGATTCCTTCGGACCTCCCGCATACTGTCGAATCCGAGCTCGCCCGAGTTAGTCGGCGTTGAAAATTCGGAACCGCTCTCGTGTAATTAACGAGGGGACCTCACGTTCAATTCGTGCGGGCGAGAACGGAAATTAATTTATTTCGACGAGCGATTTGTTTCCCCTCCTCCCTCACGCCCCGTTCGCAAGGGATATCCTCGTCGCGCGATAACGCGTGTACGAATTTAATATGAAATCAAACGTCAGACGTTCGCCATCGCCAGATGCGGCGCGCAACGATCGGATATCACGACGTCTCATGTCGGGCTCGGTTGGTGCAAGAGACCCAGGTGACTGAAGTAACTGATTGACAGTTGGATAAACACATTGGGCAGGCTGCGCCCGAAGCCTTCCGTATAATCGACGAGTCACCGCGGGTTCCGTCGACTTTGATCTCCACGACCGTACGTCTTACATCGCTATCGATGCGCATCGCGCAGCAACAAAAATATTCCACTTATTCATTCAGCGACATGAACAAAAAGAAGCGACTATTTTCTCCCCTTCTCTCTCTTTCTCCTCTTCTCTCTATCTCTCTCCATCTGTCACGATCTCTTTCTGTTGACACGTATAACTCGTTGAGCCGATTTAATTGTCCAATCAAATCGTGCAACCAAAAAAAGTCACGCGAGTATTATTTCGAGTAAAAGTGCCAATCGATCGTTGACTTACCGGTCGTAGTCGTGCCTGCAGTAGACCCGCATGCCTCTTTGGAAGCACGAGTGCTGATCGTGCAATGGCCTGGCACAGGCGCTACACCTCAGACACCTGGAGTGCCACGTACGTCCGCCTACGCAGAGGATGGTTCGTTCGCGTACTCGCTCGCCGCATCCACCGCACTCCATTACGCTCGGCGACGTTTCCGGGCCGACGACTATCCCGCTGGTACCCTCGGGACAGGCGAGATTGCGACCGCCGACGCCGCTGTCGCACGCACCATCGCCGCTCGTGTCCTCGACTTCCGTCTGCGTATACAACAAAACAGCAAAATCCAGATTTAGTCCGTAAACACGATCCGAATAGCATCCACAAACATGCCGTGAATTCTGTAAGAATGTCAAAAACACATTAAGCCTACATTATTTGTGTAGGTGTTTTTTTTTTTACGTAATTATATACTCGGAGTATATTTTATCTCAATTCTAGATTTATTACCTTTGTCTGAGTCATTCATTTCAAAGTTGGAATCTTTAACATTTAAATCTTAATTAAAACACTCAGATTTTATTAAATTATCTTTCAATTTTTATAACAACATATTTAAGATAATTAGTTAATGTAAAATTGAAATTATTATTTATTTTCTACACTGTTGTTTATTTATAATCTTTTTGGCTACTAATAATTAAAAAATATAATTCTCTCATAATTATAGAATTTTAATAAAGACTCTTAATTTTAGACTTTCGAAAATAAAAAATAATTTTTGAAATTAAAATCTAATTTGCAAGGAAAAAAATTGCCAATGAAGTGATCTTTGCTTAAATTATTTTAAGGACAAAAGCCTAAAATTTTGTTGTGGTATAGAAAAATTAATTTATCATTCTATAAAAAATATTAGATTTTATTCTTCAACCATCTATAATCATCTTTATTAAAATGTGATTATATTAAAGAATAAAAGTGATTGTTTCATTTTATAATTTTTTTTTCTATATAACTTAAAGCCGAAAACTTTTGGACCTTATGTCTTATATACATATATATTCTATAGAGAGAGAGAGAGAGAGATTATGTGAGTTAAATTAAGTTAGATATTAATTGAACATTGAAGATTAATATTATCTTAATATCTATATATTTTTGTCTATTATATTAGTATCTATATTTTTTGTTATTTAAATTAATAATAATTAAAATATAATAAGGTTAAAATTATTATGTATAAAATTAAAATTCTTATAAAATTTCAATAATTAGAATTGTTGCTTTATTACTCGCGCGGGGTGTATTTTATCCCATGTACTTTTGCATTGATTTTTATTGAATCTGTGAAATACAATATATGTTTCCTCGTATATCCAATAAAGAAACTGTCTACAGTATGCCAGCAGATTGGTAACAAATTCGATCGTAATTACGATAAATTGATATCAACTGATAAGCTTGTTCTGCTGGCAGATTGTTATGCTGCACATAATCTGATAATAATTATGTAGGCGACAGAAACTGTGTAGACATCTGTCGATTACAGCTTACAGATTCCTGCCTTTCTGCCGCCAAATCATAATCTTAAAATCTGATTTTTGTCAGCTTGTTGAAAGCTATATTTCTGCCAGCATTCTGCTAACAGCATTGTATGTATCAGGTCAAATCTGTGCCCAGTAGCACGTGATAGTATATATGCATATATGCATCTAATGTTTTATAACCGTTTAAGAAATGTATGTAAAACATGTTATATGTAGCACATACAATATATGCTACTTAAATAGTGTTTCTGTCGACAAAATGTATAGCGGACATTTTGCAGAATTGTTCTCGACAAATTCAGCTGTCTGGATAGATTAAGTTAGTAACGATCAAGCAAAGACAAAAACATTTGACTGATAAAAAAGTTCTCACAGTCGGTCAATATAAGGAATTTCTAAGGATACATTTTACATCCTGCGAGTAACGAAGGATTAAAGACACACCAGCATATTATGCTGCAAATAATTTATTAACGCAGAGTATCCAGCAAATCGAAAAATAAGATAGATAAATCCTGTTTTCCTTTTTTGCTATTCACTTTATATGTAGTTGAATTTTTCAGTACCAGTGTGAAAAGTGTAGCACTCTACTGAATGAGGTAATCTCTTTCAACGGAATTGACGTCATTGCTATTATAAGGTCTGTTCGCGTTGCTTGCACTTCTTGTACTCAGCATCTTCTCTCTCTTTTTCTCTAACGCTCGATATATATATTTATCTCGTTTTAAGTGCAAAAATTTGTAGAGATTTCAAGCAATGCGAAATCTCTTGTTGTCGTCGTTGTCGTTTCTTTAATATAGTGTACTAATTGTTGTGCAACAGTTCATTGTGATATTAGCTCTATTATAATCGAAAAAATACGTAATAAAACGTGGTTCATAATTTCAAATAATATTTTCTACGTAATCTCGTATTATAATACAATTTATTTTAATTATTCTATGTGTGTATGTGTGCAATATTTGTAATTCATTGTAACCTAAAAGACTCGTTAGATTCTCTCAAAATTTTTATCTCGTTAGTTATAAATTCATTATATTAAATTATATACTATCATCATGTTTATTAATAAAATCGTTTTTACTGATTCTAATTCTGGCAGAATGAGATTCTTCCTTCAAGAATCAAATCATTCCAAAGAATCAAATAATTCCACGTGATAAATTATGTGAGGTGCCATGTTGATTTCTGCACTTTATATTCCTATCCGTACTTTTACACTCTTGTACTTTTTTTTGTATTGAACTCGCCAATATCAGTGCAGTTGCAAAGAACAAGCTAACTGATAATCTTTTTTTGAGACCGTCAAACAGACGCAAGGCCTCAAGCTTGATTTACGGGGACACGCCCTCCTCGTTCGAGAGTCATTTCGCCAATGACACCGAGGGGTTGTGTAGCCGATGACGTTAACACCCCGGGTTTACCGTAACAAGACCGGTAACATAATGACCGAGAGAGATTCGGAGGCGACTGGCTACCCGGACGGCCATTATGCGTCCCATCGTCGTTACTGCAGCCTCCCAGGAACCCTTATTTGGGGGAATGTGTCGTAGGGTGTTGCGGACGCGCGGGGAGTGCGTGCAGCGTGCGTTACCTCGGGCGTGAGAGGTGCCGAGGCGAGAACACGCATTTACACGCGGTGCGCGTACCAGCACAGCTCGGGTTGACACCGACACGCGTGTCACCATTATTGAAAAGAAACGAGCACCGTTTCGTCTACTATATAGGGTGAGGACCACGAATCGAGTGCCGTTAGCTGCCGCCGATCGCGGTTACGTTAGCTCACGGTGGGGTGCCTTTTGCGCTTGACCAGCTGCCTGGCGGATCATTTACCGAGCGTTTTGCAGCTCGCAAACTGGATACGCGCGAGCAAGTCGCGGAAGCAAAGTCGTCGCGGGGCGGGTAAGATATCGATGTACGACATGAGCGATGAATAACCGGTTAAGTAAATGTAAGAATCATTATCTCCCGATGCGCGATCCGCGCGCGACGCGACGGTTTGTATAAATTCAATTCTTGAAACGCAACACGGTTGAACTAATTTGTTTTAACAACATTGCAAATCCGATTAGCGCGCCTTCCGTTCGGAGATTCGAGAAGATAATTGAAAGCACGAGAAGATACGATATCGATGTTGTTCTGCATGTTCGAGAGTTTTACGCTTTAGAAGAGTTCTGTGACGTGTGTAATTTATATCGGTACATTCAACGTACGTGCAACGGTGCTTCTTCGCCGTACACGAATCCGGATGAGAGCTATCCGTGTTCGCGTTCTACGGGATAGCAAACGTATCGGTTAATCCGCAATGTGCACATTGGCGCGGGCCGGGAGTCATAGGTGACAATAATAACTTCGAGTTGCACACGCGAAGCGGCGCGGCGTCGTAAAGCGCGGGATTAGACTTCTTCCACCTAATGTATGTGCCTTCGAGGCCTCACGCAGAAAGGCCATGCGGCGAGGCAACGAAAGTGAACGTCGCTTGAGACGTGGCCGAGATTTGCATAATTAAAGGCGTCCAGTTTTGGATAGATTCGAGGCGCACTGCTTAAGTTTCTTTTTATTTCGCGCAGATGATCTCTGCAGATTTATAATCGCTATATAAACTGGGGGCAAATAGGAAGCTTTGAAGGATTTAGCGGTGATTTAATATCTACACGTATTGTTATCATTGTTATCATACACAGGTTCGATATATCCCCTGTTGTTAATTATTCCAGTTAATTATTATGTATTATCCTTTCGAAGTAGAGATGTAATTTCCGTATTAGTGCATATTGCCGACCCTTCAATCTCACATAATCGGATCTAGAGATTTACCTATTCTGATAATCTCGCTTTTACGATGTTATTGACTCTTACTGGAAGAAAGCTCTCGAGTGGTACATCGGAAAGACGGGGAATCCATAGTGAACTTGTATATTTCGTACCGGTATTGAGTTCTCGTGCACGCCTCTGTTTAGAATAGCCGTGAGGTCCTATTCTTATAAAACTCGAGTGGTTTCGATTTCGGTTTAGGTCCCTTTTTCCGAACTATAGACACTACCATTGGGTATGACTTTCTGAAAGTTGAAAGCCTGTCGACGGGGGGGGGCCCATAGGGGTCCCACTACAAGCTTCCCGCCTTCATCGGCCCTTGCGGCTTCGTGACAGTCCGGGACACAGTTGTGTCCATTGAAATCGATACTTCTTTCCCTGGCGAAACCATTCCTGTAGTAGGTATGCATTTGTCCGTATAATAATCATAATGCGATCTGGCACCGTAAAACCGAAGTTAACCGACACAACGATCTGAGGCCTCTTTTCTTCTCTATCTTTTTACAATTATTAGATTTTAACTTCAGTCCAAATCGTACCGCAAATACATAGAAAAAACGATTTTGTTGAAGCATCTAAAAATTTAGCTAGATACAAGTTTAAAATTAATTTTGTTAGGTTATCGAAATTATTATGTAGAACATGCAGCATTGCTCAAACAATAAGCAATGCTGCAAAAAGTTTTGACATTCTATAATAGCTAACAGTGAAGAGTTCTCTACATAATTATTTTTTATTTATTATTTATTTTTATAATTATTTTTATAGTCTAACAAAATTGTTTTCTAGATCTATATCTAGTTTTCAGATCTGTAAATTTTTAGGTACTTCAGCAAAATCGTTTCATTCATCTATAATTACTTCAGAATAATAATGTAAATAATAATCGACGACAGAGAAAGTCACATGTTTTGACATGAACGAATAGATATAATATTTGGGAAATGCCAGAAAAATAATGATGAAATATTGCAATCTTTGAACTGATTGTCGCATGCGTATTGGATGTAATCAGAATTATATGGACCCAAGGTTTTCTATCTTGTCACACACGGAACGCAAATTCATTTTCAGTCACTAATGAACACGACCGTTAATTAGAAACGAACACTTTGTAGTAGACTGCGTTACTATCTAACAGAATTTGCCTGCACACACGGACTCTCGTTAGAGGAATTTATTAGGGAGGGAGAAGGAGAAGGGGAGAGAGAGAGAAAAAGACAACGCGAGCGAGACAGTGAGAATTATGGACGTCGAATACTCGCGTCGGTGATGGAAAGAACGATTTTGCTAAAAAATCTAAAATTTTAGCTGGATAGAAATTTAAAAAAATTTTATTGAACTATTAAACAATATCGTTAGATAAATTTTGAACTATTAAAATAATTATGTAGAACGGCCGAACTAGTCGCTATAATATCAAAATTTTTTGCAGCATTGCAGCATTGTCTCATTATTTTTAAGGTTCCAACAAAATTATTTTCTGATCTATCCATCAAAATTTTAGATCTCCCGGCAAAATCACAATTCTTTCCATGTATCCCCGAATGTACCAATCATTACCGGGACGGGGTAAAGTTCTTTCTCCTCCTTGTTAACTTATTCCTTTTTTCACGCAAAATCAAACTTGATCTATTTATCTGCCTTCGATTAGGGAGGCGATGTTAAATACCAGAAGAACGGAATGTTGCGCGACGAAGAATCGGGGCTTCCCGGAGTGAAAAAGAACGGGACGCGATCCCGATTTATCTCGAGCGGGGCGCCCCTAAGCTCGTTCTTTTCGCGTCTACGGAGCCCAGGTGACAAGTTGACAAAGTGGCCGGCTACACAGGGCTGACTGTCCTCCCGTCTCGAGACGACGAGCGATCGGAAATAAATGCTTCGGCGGTTTTGTGTGTCTCGAGTACGGCCTCTTCGAAACGGCCGCGGCCGGCGTCGGAAGGGCCGTGGCGAGGGAAGGGCACGAGCCTCTTTCACGCCTTCGTAAAAGAGAAGCGCTTCGCGTGAAAACGGATCGTTGCGCGCGCGCAGGCAGGTACAATAGACCTAGGGTACCGATCCGGGGCGAGAGAGGGGGACGTGGGGTCCCGACCGGCCACTCGAGATCCATTTAAATTGCCATCCGATTTCTGGTTTCGCACGCCACATTGTCGCCGTCGCCGTCGTCTATCTTGGGCCCCCGGCATTGTGCCGCGGGACGCGACAGGGAAAGAAGAGATTCGTTTCACGATTAGTTCGAACCGCTCATTGCCCGCGCGCCGGATCACCCCGAAGTTGACGGAGTCGCCAACCGAGTAGCCGCGGTAGATGTCGAAAGAGTCGTGACAATGGCGTTCGCTTGTTCGCGCGCGTGCGTGAATTTGATGCCCGTTGGTTCACGCTGCCCACGCGCGCGTGAGTGCTCTTGCGTGACGTTGTCGCTCACGCCTGTGCCGTGCATCCCCGGACGCAACGCATAATGGAAGCCTGGCGCTCCAATTGTATTCTGCGGACGCGCATAAAAGCCGAGAGTCATCGAGAGTGTCTCTACACCGGTCTATTAGCGATGACCAAGGGGGGAGGGGTAAAAAATTAAAAACACACTAAAGTTCCGAACTCAATTGAAACGCTGCGTGTTTTTTTCGGGTTCCGGATTATCATGTCCGCGGAATCGCTGCCAAAAGCGCAAACAGGCATCGGCGATTTATCGTCGCTCGGGTCGACCGAGTCGCGTGATGATTTACATAAACGTTCGATTGTCATATTTTTGAATTTGTATATCGTTAAACTAAGATTGCGCGCCGTAGCGAACGGAATATGCAGGTAAAATATTAATTATTCTGAATTATATGCCACGTGTGACTTTGGTTGAATGATAAATCCGCTCTAAGCGAGGCGTGCCTCGCGTTTCCCTGCCACCCCTTGCTTCCTCGCACGTCTCCCTCGTATGTCTCTCGCTTCGTCTCTTATTCGTCTCTTATTTCGCTCTTTTACGCTGCTTCGCTCGTCGCGACAGCGAGAGAAAGACAGACGTTTAAAAAACGGAGCCATATAACTTCGGATCAGGCTGATGCGGCATTTTGCGCGCTTTACGCCGACAATTTACTGGACCACACGCGCGCGCGCCGCGGATCCTGACGCGCCGCGGATCCTGAAAGGATCGACTTCAACTCGCGGCAACAACTCACGACAGTGCCCCTAGGCGTGGGACGTCGACTGTCCCCGCGATGTGATCTTACGCGAATTTAGTTTCGCTCGCGCGTAGGTATGTTTCATGCGACGTCTACCCACAGCCGGATGTGTAATTCATCGGTGTGAGTTAGCGCGAGTTAGCGGACTTATATCCGGACTTATATCCGGAGCAGGGAGAAGGAAGAAATATAAACGAAGATCCTGAATCTCTTTTATATCATCAATACGTCAGGATCACGATTTTTTCATTAATTTAATATAACAGTTCATGACGCGCGATGAAAACGCAGCGGAAGATGAGAGTCTAATTAAACGATTAACTCGCCGAGTAACGTGAAATCAAACGTATTTACAATATTTACAAACAAGTAGTTTTATTTTTATTTTTAATTTAATTTGACTTTCAAATATACATTGTATTAACAACACATACATCAAGCTTAGCCTTTTTTAAACTCTTATTTACAAACAATTTATTAAGTACACTAATTTCGAACGCGGCAATCTTTCGCAAAAATGCTGAGATTTTGCGAAAGATTGCACGACATGCGACCAAACAACTTCGTATTCGAAAACAAAGTAAGGGATTTTACTAACAATAAAACTTTTACGATGTGACGCTGTAACAATTAATTAATAATGACTGCCTCTGGAGTTGCGAGATCCCGGGATTTTATGTACTAGATTTTCTCGAATCCTCGCGATTACGGGGTCAACGCACGAGCTTCAAAGAAGCTTGAGATGATAAACAGCTAAGACAATGAATATATTAAATGAGCAATGGATACATTAGACAATTTTTTTAACATTTTAACTGTGCTTAATATGAAAAATTCACAAAATACTTGCTCTAGTCGTTTCAAATATCTAAATAAACCAGAAACATGTAATAAATACATTTTCGAACTCTGAATGCAGCCAGACCGATATTTACCCCCATTGAATACATCGATGAAACAATTTATACAGTGATTCGCGAAATTGATTATCATTATTACGAATTTCTTTTGAAAATTCGTGAAACAAAGATCGGTAAAACCGGTAGATATTTGTTTGTTTATACCTTATGTTTCTTTATATCTTATTGAAAGGCCGATCTCGTCGATTCGAATCAGTCGTAGGTAGATAAATTATTGTGTAACATATTTGAGATCAGTTTATCATGAGTCATCGTTGATTAATTCAATTATCTATATATTGTATCCAGATTGTTGTAACCGTATGAGAGGTTACAACACTCTTCTCTCCTACGCATCAGTCTTTATACGTTTACGGGTACGCGGTACGTACCTTCATAATCCCCGCGAGCGATCGACGTAAAGAAGGGCTTCCCGTAAACTCGTGAAGATGCACCGGCGCGCAGATAATAAACCTTCGATCGTTCACCGACGACTTCTCTGCGACATCGCACGGAACGTCACGGGGTGCGATCGCGACGGATGCGAAGGAATTATTCGCGAGGTACCGAGCTATCAACTCCGCGAGCACCGCCGGCGATCGTTAAGCGCCATGCGAGGAGGCGACAGCGACGCGCGAGAGGAGCACCATGATATGCAACACAGGAGAGTCGGTCTGCTCGGGGCCCTCTCGCTATAATAACGTAACTCCCGGTCTCGCGCGCGCTCGGCCGGGATGCTGTACGCTACACAGGCGTAGAGCGAACGCGCGGCGCGATCCTAAACTCTCACCCTCTCCCCTCTCGTCACCCCGGTTCGCCGTCGCCGAATGGGCGGCATGGGCGCGATGGGCGGGATCCAACCCCCGTGGTTGCGATTCGCCTGGTTGCGTTCGGCCCACCGATCGCAGGAGAGAGGAGAGAGCGAGAGAGGGCGCGAAGGTGGCGCTGCCACGCGGTCGCAATTCGCACGCGTCTCTCCCCCACTTGAATCGCCGAGCGTGTCAGCGTGGATGAGAGTGATAGGGGCACGGCGGCGCGTCGCGCTGATTGGCCGCGATCTCATCTCGATCCGCGGAAGAGAGCTGTCCCTCTCACGCCTGTCGTCTAAGCGAGAGGCGACGGAACGGGGGGAGAAAGGGAGAAACATGAGCCTCGGGGCAGTTACTCTGTACCGATGCTCACATTATTTACAAAAAAATAATACGCATCATGTATGTATGTGTGTACCATTGATATTATTAATTCGCGCATATAAAATATTTCCTTCTCTTTTTGTAATAGGGTTCTTTCTCTGACATGGAGAACGGAAGCTGACATGAACCAAACCCCCCGATTAACTTGTCAAATATACTCGCAGTACGTTTCGTTAACATAGATAGAATTATTAATTGCTATTAGAATTATTAATTATTAAGATAGAATTATTAATTATTCATTTGCTGCGTTTAAGAAAGCAGATTAGATTAGAAACGATGGATTTTATAGTTAGAAGTTTCGCTGCGAGCAATTTCACCGGAATCGCCGATTGAGTTAATCAAAATTTGGCCGAAGTCACCCTAAAGGGGTTGGTTCGTATCATGCGCGCTCAGGCTCTTCGGAAACTGCTTAGATCGATGCTGCAGGAGCGAAGTAAACTACATATACATATCCCGACGACACGTGTAAAATCTACAAACCGCGGGCACGCAGGACGCAGCGTCCCCCGGGCGCGGAGGGAACGTTGATATGAAAAATGGTCGGTGGGCACTCCCGCGTGCGCGCGGGGCCCCGTACGAGAGCCACGGCGAACATAATAAATAACAATACGGAGTCTGCCTACGGATACGGGGATCTGCATATAGGTCTCGGCCTTATACCTGAACTGCCGCGGCGCGTCATTAAAATTATTTATGAGGAAATAAGAATCCGAAGCGCGCGGGGCCCCGAGAGGAGTCCGGCCCGAGGTTCGCGCGGATATCCCTCTCGCGCCCCACGAAGATGAGCGCGCGCTTATCCTCGATCCTTTTTAGCCGGTTAACGTCTGTGTGCGCGCGCGTTCGACGTTGGTAGATTAGTAGATTAAACTCGGACGTGTGTTCTCTCTTTCGAGCTGCGAGCGCGCGCGCGAACGAGCTATCGATCGCACTCTACAAACGTAACAACATCATCGGGTATTTCATTTTCTATTCGTACTACATGGAAAAAATAGTTTCGCTGAAATAAAAATTTGGCTAAATACAGATCTGAAAATAATTTTGTTTGGACCATCAAAATAATTATGTAGGACGCTTAACTGTTGCTAGAATGTCAAAATTTTTTGCTGCTTTGTCATCAACGTTTAAGCGTTCTTCGTAATTATTTTGAAGATCCAGCAAAATTATTTTCAAATCTAACTAAATTTTTAGATACTTTAACAAAATCATTCTTTTCGAGTAGAGTTCAGAGCATCGGAATAATTAAGATCATTTTCTCCGCGGAGGTAAAGATATAAATTCCGATATAAAACGTCGTTTATATATACGATTTTATTTCGCTATTGTTATTAAACTCGTCATTTTTTCGAATATAACAGCCTTGGCTCGTTTGTTGGCCCTTCTTTTTTATTTGTTTATTATTATACGAGCGACATTCGAAGAACATCTTATTTGTTTTATTATTTATATAAATTCCTGCTTTCTTCGGTGTTACGTCGCTAAAACTTAATATTTTGATGATAAAAATTTCGCGCTATTTAGTAATAGTCTGTTCACTCTCTGTTTGCGTTTTTCTATATGCGTAATAATTAAGATAACAGCGTAATAATTAAGATTAGAGCGTCTTTTGCGTAGGCAAAAGGCATAAAATTCCTGTTTTTTTTTTTGCTCTTATACCGCTATATCTTGACGACAAAAATTTCGATTTGTCTATTTGCACGGAACGATTTTGCTGAGAGATTTAAAATATTTACTGGATATAATTCTGAAAATAATTTTGTTGAAACCTTAAAAATAATGAGACAATGCTGCAAAAAATTTTGATAATCTAGCAATTAGTTTGAGCGTTCCACATAATTATTTTGATAATTCCACAAAATTACTTTTCTGATCTGTATTCAGCTAAAAATTTAGATCTTTTAGCAAAACCGATCTTTCCGTGAGAAATTCGCATTACTCTCACCTGTTCGCTCTCTGCTCGCGCCTCCCCTACGCGCGCGCGAGCGCGTGTTACCCAATTAGCTACGCGCATCTGTTTATCTACATAATCGGCCCGCGGGTATTTAGCGTATCGATCACGTAATTATCGAGGCGAAGCCGCCGGACCTGCAGACCGGAGCTCATTTCGGGCCGGTAAGCTCGAGAGGCGCGAGAGGCGAGAGAGCGAGGATGAAGAGGTAACGCCGTAGGAGGTGAGAAATAAAAATAAGGAGGTTGGAGAATTCTCAGCTGGGGGTCATTCCTGACGGGGTCGATTTTCGTTCGGGGATTCGACGATCGACCACCTGGCCGCACATAGTTACACCTTGTAAACGGTCACTGTCTACCGCGGACCGAGCAATAAACGCGACCGAGTCGCCTCGTGCTGGCTGGCTGGCTGGCGCGTACAACACGGAAAGGTATTCAACTGAGATTAATCGCCGTAGATTTGTCACGGGCATCGTTGCGGGAACGGCTGCTTATCTCTCTCTCTCTCTCTTTTTCTCTTTGTTTTTTTTTTCTCTCGTTCGGCAGAAACGGCGTTCCGGAGTGATCGCGTCGACAGCCGTCGGGTCGAGAAGACAATTTTCAACGATAATTAATCTTACTCCGTTGCAATCCCGTCCATTGATCCCGTCACGGATCACGGCAGTTTAACGAGTTCGTATTTGGACAGTTAGCTCGGGAAGTGTTTTCTAAAGTGGTATCGCGAGATCCAACCACGGTTTGACACCGCGAAACGCTAGTGACGGTTTCCTCGTTATAAAAATTATGTTCTACGAGGTGATCGCGCGATATCCTTCTTAACGCGTCAGGTCTCCATTTGTCCCGCGATCGAGCCGCAATTGGTATCCCGCTGAGCCTCGAGAAGTAGAATCCTCGCGAAGTGCGCGCGCTCCTCATCGCCGCTCATTGTTCACTGCCGAATCGACGGCGACAATTTTTGCAAACGACCGCGACTCGAGAATCGCGCGAAGTGGTTAAACGGCGGGCACTCGTGATCGAACGGTCGCGCCGGCGAATGATACAAGAGGAGCGATCCCCCCATGCGCGAAGACAGCGCGGCTCGAGGTTCGGACGTGGCGTAAAGACAGGCACCCGGCGTTATTAATGCTCCCTCGACACTCCGATACCATAGAGCTAACGATTATTTACTTCGAAATATTTATCCCGTATCCCCGTGCACGCCCCATTATCGCGGCCGCATATGATGAACGGCCCCGTGTGAAAAATCGATTTTATTGTCGGTACGTATACACGTGTAACGTGTACATATGTACGCACGATGTATATACGACGTGTATCTCTCCACAAATGGCTCTCCCGCGCTCTCGCACTCTCGCGGTTAACAACTCGCGAGAGTATGTAACGTTTCGACACGAGCGTCCATCGACGGACCACGGATGATGGATACGCCTACTCTTGATATTTCGGTGATCAATAACGCGGGCTCTCTCGCGGTGCCGTTCGCGCCGAAGGAGGGAACCATTATTCACCCGTGCAGTCGCCGGTGAATAAATAATTTACCTCGTCATACCAGCGGCCATCAGAGGACCGACTTCGCGGCGGCGGCGACGTTCACGCCGGCCGAGCCCTTCCCCGGGCCCTTTGTGTTACCGATAATAAAGGTATGCGCGCGATTCTCTTCTTGGGCCACATCGTCGGAAATGATACGCGTGTAGAGACGCGAGCGTCGGGGGATCCTCTCGGCCGTCGATGTGTGTTCGACGGCTCGATGCGCGTCGAGAGGCCCGGGCAGCCGCGGACTTTGAATGGCACGGTCGATTTATCTCCTTTACGCGAGACCGGGCCATCAACGCGATCGGAATGGCTCGCGTGTGTGCCCGTCCGCCTGCCTTGCCTACCTGCGTGTGTACGTATCTGCGTATGCGTGAATACGCGTCGTTTCGGTTACGCGCGCATGCCTACGGACGAAAGCTGACCGCGGTCGGTCACTATTTGGGAGCATGATCGGTAGTTTCGATTCAGTGCGGCGCAACCCCCCATCCCTTCTCCCCACCTTCCTCTGATACGATTATTATCTTGGACGACGATAATTAGCGCCTACTTAACGATTGGCTTGCGCGCCGCTTTTGTACTCCCGACCGAGTCTCGATTGGGATTTCTCTTTCTGCGAGATGTGGTTCTTACAAAAAATTACGCGTTGTTAGACTCATCTTGAGTATGTTTTAATTAATTCTTTTACCATCTCGAGTGTCTCGTACGCATCGACAAAGCAATGTCCATACACGGAAAGAAGGATTTTGTTGAAAGATCTAAAATTTTAGCTGGATATAGACTGTCTAAATTTTTTGCAGCATTGCATTATTCTTAAGATTCCAACAAAATTATTTTGATGATCCAATAAAATTATTTTCAGATTTGTAGCAAAATTTTAGATCTCTCAGTAAAATCGTTCTTTACGAGCGATTGATATATCTTGTAGCGCAGTAAAAAATGAACGAGTCAACTTGCAAGGGCGACGATCTAATGTAACATAATAATAATTGAAAATTGGTAGAAAAATAAAGGACTCGCCAAATTTAAAAAGTTAAGAGATTCGGGCTAATGGAAGTGAACGTTAGTGCGCGAGATTGAAATAATTAATTTTTTACTACACTTGACATAGATGAGATGTTGTCTTCTCTTGATTTATTGATTGTACGTTTCGGCTCTGCTTCAGCAATATTAATACATAGATGACATTCTCAATCATGGAATGGGCGCAGTTTTTTAAAAGAGACAAAATATGTTCATCACATTCATAGTTCGCCAATTTTCACCAATATTTGTTGCCTGCCTAAGCAACAAATAATTGGAGTTTACAACTTGATGGTAACATTGCAATTATGCGGAGATTCAACGAGAAAATCCGAGACACCAAAGGCCCAGTGTACACAACAGATGAGTATAATATTTGAGATTAGGATCGACTAAAATAACAGCTTGTTAGCATCAAAAATTATTAAATTGTTTATCAATTTAATATACGAGTTGATTGTTTCCTCTTCATGCAAAGGACTTCAAGACCGACAAATATGCGGCGCGCAGTTCGCATGAGCAGGAGATGTAAAAATTCACAAATTATAATTGGACACCAAGATCCGCCGTAGTTTGTACTGCAAGACCGGCATTTGGCCTCTTTGATATTTGTATTTGATCTAATGTAAGTAATCGTTCGCCAATTATACTTAGACCGCGGTATAGTACCGTCGACTGACGACGTCCAGCTTCAGGATGCGGAGCATTATCTCACAGGACGGGCGCACTCAGAGAGAGATCTATAAAACCTAAGCAGCCATAAAACAGTCTCCAAGGTGGCCTTGTCTTGATCCTAGATTTACGCGTATTAAAAGGGAATTACAATATTAATAAGGCCTTTTTAATGGGCGAGCGCGGCCTTCATGTCGGAGCCTTCGGCTAGGAGATCCTCGTCTTCCTTTGAAACTCGTTACGATTTCAAGAGGGGTTTCTAATGCCGACCGGGAACGGGATGGCCGTAAATATCGACGAAAATATCGTTTATCGTTATTCACACGCCGGCGATATATCATTCCGCTCGTGTCCACACTTGGAAAAATCATTCCGATGCCCCTTTCTCTTTCTCTCCCTCCGTCTCTCCCATTAATAAAGTCGATACAGATAGTCTCTGTGCAATCGGTAGCACTATTTGTTCTTCCATGTGGCGAACGGAAATCATGAGATGTTCTCTAGGAGGTAGCCGAAACAAAAATTTTGCACGCTTACTCTGACGTAACGTAAAGTCTTGGATTTCTGTTTTCGTATTATAAAATAGAGTTGGTCTTATGTGCCGTAACAACCGTTCCTTCATCATAACCTCAGGCTTCGGAATTCTTTTTACGAACGGAAGAGGCGACTATTAACCGGGGATGCAGACGCCGCCTCGCGACCTTTTAAATTTTAATCCGGCAATTAAAATATGTTAAGCAGCTACTTAATATCGTGTATGCACGTGTACGTGCATATAATATACTATAGGGCCGGGCTCGCAGTATTTCATATTTAACGCGAAACCGTAACTCGCCGCGGCTGCCGCTTCTCGCCGCTATCCTTTTACTCCCTTTTTGATTTATAGGTAATTTATTATGGTTTTCTTTCTCTACCCCTTTCTCTCTCTTTCTCTCCTCTTTCGTAGTCGCTGCGCTTCTTCGAACGTGTGCGCTCGCGCGTGAAACGCGTTACACGTGTAGATCGATGATTTTGATGACGCAGCTATGTAGTATATAATATATAGTATATATAATAGAAAAGAGATAGGTTTGAGAAGGAATCTCCATGGAGACAAGATAAATTATCCTTTCGCGAATATTTTACGTTTACGAGTTCGAGCAACGCGGTCCTCGCGCAAAGCGAGATTGAAATTCGAATTGACTACTCGACCGAACAGGACGATAAACAATGATTTTGCTCTTTAATTTTTTTCTTCGCGAGATCGCACTTCCCGTGCTATAAGCTCGGAACGAGAGACAGGCTCCGCGAAATCACGTTGATCAGGCGACGTTGCGCATGCCGTAATTATCATTAGCGATCATAAGGCAACTAACGCGCGTCTCTCGAGACTATGGTATAATGACAACTAACAGCGTGCTTGTTGCAAACCGCTTGTTTTCACCCGGTTCCGAGTAACGCGGCGACGCGGTAAGATCGGTAGCATTAATGTCGTCCGAACATGCTCGCCTCCATGAAGATATTTCACGACGCGCGTTTCCTCGCAGAGTGAGTTGATGTATAGCCGAGTCGTATCGTTTTTATCGCATTTCAAACGGAAACGCACGTCTCTTATGTATCACGGTGAAATTCGGGTGCTCGTGCGCGCGCTCACCGGACGGCATTAATGCTCCCGTGCGTACATCCGCGCGCACACCGGCAAGACGCCGGTCACTACGAAGCCGTTCCCGGCCCGTTATTAAGTGCGTATTTCACGAGAAACGTTTACGAGCAAAAACCCACCGACGCCATTATAGATACTTCCATTTTTATTGCGCCTGAGGATCGTTTGCATAGCTGATTACGTGAGACGGAGAGCGGAGACGGGCGCGCGTACCGCGACCGACGGGGCTGAGGAAAAGGGTGCGCGCATTTCCTCTCCGTTTTACAATCGCGACGGAGAAGATCGATGAAAACGAAACTGCGACGCGCAGTTGGCTTGCCCAAACGGGAAAATTTCCCGAAACTCGCAAGGTACGAGAGGAAGACACGGGAATAATCGGGGCCGTCCCCTCCCGATTCGCAATCTCGAGCGGAGGGTACTTGGAAGCGAAATGGCAAAGGAGTCACAAACGGCAATCACGGCGCTAAGTGCTAACCCAATCAAGCAACCGCCCTCTCGCTGCTTCGGTCCCTCTCTATCTTTCCCCTCCCTAGTTTCCGCGATGCCTACTTGAAGGAGCCTCATTCTTCCCTTAAATTATGTCTCCATCTTAACGTTTGTCATGAAACACGGGGATTTTTTCTCGGGATATTTTCTTGAGACATTCGCAGATAACAATGGGAAGGGCTCGCAGGAATTTACAATTAAAAATGAGAGGGGGAGACAGCGGGAGTTTAGCAACGTGACTTTTTTCTCCGTAGACACATCCGCGAGAGTATTAGGTAAACATATTTCTCTCTCCTCTTTGGGCTTTCCTCTCTCATTGTCAAAAGAACATATATCGCGAGGCGAGGCAGACGAGAGCGGTCCTCCGTCCTTGCTCCACTCCTATATCATTCCTTCTCCCCTTTCATAGTTCATATATCAAACGCTTAGGCAAGGCGGCGACACATAAATACCGGTACGCGGTGTATAAAAGCCCGCACCTCGGCAGGATGTATCCTCGGCCAGTAGATAAAATATATTAACCCACCTCGGGAGAGACCGCGCGACTGTTGCCGCGTGGGTTTCACGATTTTCGGGGACACTTCCCTCTCTCCGTTCCCGCCGTTTCTCGCTTCCTCGCCTCGGGATGACTTACGACGGGCGGCGCGCTTTAAGTTCTCCATTTTCGGGTACGTATGTGTATGTGTGTGTGTATGCATGTATATCCTACGCGTGCGCGCAAGATTACAGGATAAATCGGAATTGTAACGATTCGAGAGGCGAGAAGAAAGATTCGAAAGGACTCGGTGAAGAAAAGGATTCGTGTCCCTCCCGTGCGCTTCAAGTCAAATTCGAGTGAAGTTTGTAGACGAGGCTTTTCCCTCGAGTCCACCCCCATCCGCCTTATCACGACGGCCAAATTAGATCGTTTGTATCGTTTGCGACGGTACCAAACTCTGCCACGTGCCATTCTGAGGACGACAATGGATTCTCGCAGCGAGAGAAGGCTCGGGGAGCCGGCGAAGATGATCGGATTATACCGGAAACTCCAGGAAACGAGGAACACGTTCCGCCGTCGAATAACTCACGCGCGTACGCGCGTGACACGAGTAGCGAAACGCCGACATAAGGCATTGTTAGTGTCTCCCCGACAAACCGGGAACAAGCCTCGGTCCCGGGGTCAAATGCTGTTAGCGCGAAACTATCGAACTACCTCGATACCGTCGTACTTCTCCCGGTTAAGCGCGTTATCTCACCCTATCTGGATGCCGAACGATCATTATCGCCGCGAATGTGGTACGATTGATCCTAGAAAGGCTCGATTTCTCCGTTCCATAAAAAAACCTTTCTTCCTTCTTTTCATTCGTCACTCAAACGCGATTCGGATTGACTTAGTATTACATCTGTCCAATCGAGGTAACATCAGGAGCAACTGCGTGCAGAGTTCTTTCCGAATTACCCTAATATATAGATGCTGAGAAATGAACTCGTTAATTTTCTTCTACTAGTTGAAATCGCTACTCGAGATAATAACGGAGAAAAAAATCGCGCTTATCGTCGTCGAACCAAGGTGAAGATAACGAGGCGCCGAGGTGCAACGTCGAAGGATCGTGAGGTAACCGCGAGGGAGAGATCGCCAGAGATCGTCGGAGCGCGCGATGCCCGAAGCGGCAATTAAAACCGTTTGTCGTTTCATCGCCGAAGATAAATTCATAAGGGAGTTCGCGTAAAAAAAAGAGGGAAAAGGGAGGAGGAGAGGGAATCCGAATACACGTCGGTGTGCGTGTGCATGGCGTGCGCGCAGCGGCGCACCGAGCCGGCTATGATTTACAATAACCGTATGCCCGGTATATACGCTGTCTTAAGAATGACTATAAATATGCCGAGAGGGTGGTTTAATATGCGGTAGCCCTTTAATTTATAACAACTTATTAAATAAAGCCCCGCGGCCATTTACGCGCGACCGTGAAGGCGAAACGGCCGCCGGGCGCGTCGATCGGTCGCGATAAATAAACAGAGCTGAATCCCTAGTTCTCGTTTATCGAGCCATTTATCGGCGCGACTCGATACGCTGCTACCACTATCGTTTTCGCCGTCGAGGTGTTTGCACTCCTCGATATACCTATAGCTGTAGCTACACCGCCTCCCAACGATCTGCGCATTGACGCTGAAACGTGAGAACGCGAGAATGATATCTCGTTTTATCGTACATACGTTATACGTACGTACGAGCACGGCTCGATGCACAATCGCGCACTGCCTGCGGCTATAGAAAACTATTTAGTCTCCCCCGGGATTCTCTCTATTCGGGGCGCGTGGCCGCGTCGCTTAATAGGTGCATTCCGCTTCGCGGCACAGCGGAACGTGCGACCCGAATTATTTATTCTTCGCCCCCTAATCGCGGACGAGATGCCTCCGCTTTGGGCGAAATCACCGCGAACGGATCGCGATCGGTGAGAACAACGGTGGCGGAGAGACGAGGAAAGGCTTGAGATCGAAAGGCATCGGTGAATGAAATTGATGAAGCTTAACAATGACGAATCCAAGATACACCCTGTATATACGCGAGCAGCGGAATATCTCGGGTGAGCTTGAGGAGAATTAACCGACACGCCGATTAATTTCGATACGTCGATGCCGCAGGCATTCGGGGCGGTTGATCCCCCTCAACGCTTAATTGGCTCGGCTACGCTTGTTTCTCGCTCCCGTCGTGCGTGATCGAGGCGCCTCGTCAATGTAACAAACATTCCTTTACGAGCCCGAACGAGATTGCTACGGAGAGAGATCTCGGAGGAGACTCGCGGCGGATCGCGCGTGGCGCGAATCGCAAGAGCGGACGATCGACGATCGCGCGATCGGGATCGTTTGTGAGACTCATCATCTTTGTTTCGTCATCCCCGCAAACGGGGACTAAAACTCAATGCGGAATCCGAGTCGCGTATCCCACGACGAGTTTCCATCCGTCTCCCTCGATGAGACGATCCAACTTGACGACTCTAGATCTCGGCTTCGCGACCGCGGAGATCTCGTGCACACGTGCACACGGCGCGACACAAAAACACCTTACGCGGTGGCGATTCTCTCCCTCGCACGTGCACGCGTCGCCCCTCGGCTTCTTCAGCCCTTCGGAACTGTGGGGCGTGAACTCACGTTCACGCACGCCCACGCACGCGGGGAAGATAACTGTTGCGGGGTCATTCGACGGCGACGAGCGTCGGACGCACACACGTCCGCCGTCATCGTTCCCCTCTTCATCCCCTCGTCCTTGGCGGGCGATGTCGATGTAACAACCCTTACCGACACGGATGGCTCCCTCTGTTGGGGTTGCACAATCGCGCCCTGATTGATAATTTATACGGTGCGTGCAGGTTTATTTGATTATCCGCCTCCAGCTGGGCGACTTGGCTCGCCCGACTCGTCGACTCCTTTCGCGCGCTTCTCCCGTCGTCGCTCCGTTTTTCGCCTTCTCGCCGTCCTCGCATTCCTGTCTCTCCGATTATTGAGAGAATTGAAAGCACTGGCATAGTTTTATATCCGATATCACAAATACAGCAAGGAATCCATAGACATTATCGTACTTATCATTTCCATTAGTATAAGAATTCAAATGAAAACTCAAATCAGTGAAAGTATTTAATCAGGAGGGACAGATTGAGAGAGCGGGTGGCACCGTCGCGAAACGACAGAACGAAAATATTTGAGCGTGTCCGGATTAAATCGACGTCGCGTCTGTACGGGGGTGTCTCCGAGGGGGTGTTTCGTGTTGTTGTTTGAGTACGCTGCCGGGTGCAAGGGTAAATATGGACAATTACATATTTCTTTCCCGTTCCCCACCCTATCCTGATCCTGAGATCGCGCGCGCGATGGACCCCAGCGAGAATCGCGACGCGGTATTATACGAGGCGCTCCACTTTAGGGTGGTTACGCAAGCGGGGGTTGTGACATGCGGGCGAGGTGGCTGTGCTGTGACAGAGAATCATCGACAAGGGGGAACGTACGCGTGGTACGTTGATGGCATAATTGGTATCATTCGGGAGGGGTCTTCTTTTGAGGTAACCCAACGGCCCCATTACGCGCGCACAATTATGCGCGTCTCGTTCCATGCGGTTACGTGTTCCCGATCGAGCCGGGTTTTTTTTCTTTTTCTCTTACTCGACCGAGAGGCGCAGAGACGATACCGATCGAAAAGTTGCCGCGGAGGGCGATCAAATCGTGTTGCTTTATTTTTCCCAGTTTCACCGCACGCGATTGATCACTTGCGACATGAAAGTAGATTAAATCTTTAATGTAGGCATCGATTGAAAGTATAAATTACATTTCGTGTTTCATCCCGAGATCTCGTATCTGGTGTTTCTACTTGACGCTCGTTCTCTTCTTCCGTTGCTCGTGTGTCCCCCTCGCCGCTTTCAAGCCCTTGATTCCTTTTGTGCTCTTCAAATCGGAGGAAGTTAATCCTGGTTTATCTGCACCGAGCAACCCTGTTCCGAAACGCTCGTTCCATTTTACATCGTTGCGATTTGCGGCTGCACGATCTTTTCCGCGGACGTCATCATTTTCTACCCTCTCTGGATGATCGTTCGACTTCGCAGTCTCGTTTTTCACTTCCCGAAGCTTTCGGTTATTATCTTCGTTCATTGCGCCGCTCTCAGGACGCAATGCGGCAGGTTCTTTTGTTCTTAGACGTTTCCATGTTCTCACGGGTAATTTGGAGAAAAATTTTCTCTCCTCTTTTTTTACATCCGTGCGCGGCGCGGAAGCGCCCATCATTCTCAAAGCAAATGACCTCTCGTTCTTCGTTACCTTCTCCCCGGGTGCCAATCGCGAGACGTTGATTCGATCTATTTTACTATTTCCAGAGTTTCCAAAATGTGAATTCGTGTAATCTCTCTCGTTCGTCGGGTATATCCGTCCGCTGCTTGTCGAGTCTGCGACGCGATTAAACGATCTTGTCGATCGATCTGTTTTTTTGGGAGAATTATTGGAAAGTTTGTTGACGAATTTGTCACGGTATCGACGATCGTCGACGGTCGTTCGAGTCGCATTCATGATTTCTTCTCTCCTTTCAGTCGCCGAAATCTCGTTCTTCTTCCCTTCGGTTGCTGATTGCGGCTTCATATTAATTGAATCTATAAAAAAAAAGTGCAACTTGCAAATAAATTAATTAATTAACAAAATATTTTTATTTCTGTTTTGTGATACAAGATAAGATTAAAAGTTAGGTATTTAAGAACATTCAAAAGAATACGCTGTGAAGAAATCTTTTTATGATATCACATTATTTAATAATAATAGGTGGAGAAATTATAATTAATAATTTCTTTTAATTACTTTAATTTATGAAGAAACCTAATACATTTTCTTGTATCACATTACATACATCAATTAAAAAAGACTCAGTCTATCTAAAAATATTGCAAGGATACAATATTTTTAAAATATTTGCTAAAAAACGTGATATTTATAATGTGCAAATTATGTAATTGTAGAGATATCTGCCGGTGCTATGTGAACTACTCACAAACAACATAGTCGGTAAAGAGGATCGTTAAAAAGGAAGAGCGAAGGAAAGAAGTCTACTTTTTTAGAAAATTAATAATAGAAAATTTTTCTTTATAATTCTTACTTTTGTCTGCAGGATACATGTTCGAAATTTGTTCGATGGACGCCCTCGTCAATTGACTTCGTGAAGAAATCGCGTTCGGCGTGTTTAATCGCAAAATCCTGAATTTCTCCTTTACCGCGTCGTCTTTCGAAGTTCGATATTTCGCGCTGTTTATCGGGCTCTTGGGTGATAAGTTTTTTCGACTGTCTTTTTTTAGCGTTTCCTTGAACTCTTCTTCTGCTTCCGAATCGACAGTATCTACGCGTTTCGGTTGCGAATTGAAGATATATGATCTTTTCCTGCGCGGCGCCATTTTCTGTAATCCGCCGTGATTTTTCGTATTGTAAAAAGTTGTTTCCGCATCGTCTTCGAATGAAATAAAGTCCCAGAACATATTTTTCGAAGGCGCGACGGGATCAGCGGCGTTGAGAAGATCATCTCGTTCGCGGTGCATCGCTGTTTCGCGAGTCTTTTCGAATTCTGCAGAAGTCGATAATGGAATTAAAAGGAGTTGAGAAATTCTTTTGTTAGATAATTAAATTAAATATCCTGCTCGTTAATCTAATCAATGTAATTAATATAATAATAAGGAGCCAAAGACGAGCAAAGAAAATTTGGATGTTAACTTGATAAAAAATACAACATTTCAATTGTCAAGGACAATAATGTAGCAAGACAAGTTTCAACTAAGTCTTCTTCAGTCGCAATTACGTAAATAAGTATTACAAGCACGAGAAATAAATTAGAAAAAACAGACGATGATAAAAAACGAATTAAAACATAGCCATTGGAATAATAAAATTTCTTTTGTTGGCACTAGAGATCATCCCTAATTCTTAACATTCGTTTATTTTTAGAAAACGTACCAGTCTCGCGATTGAAGCTTCTATTGGTTCTTGAAAGAATCTTTGTTCGTTTTTTCCGCTCGCCCGATTGAACATTGGTATCATTTATTTCACGGAGATTCTTCTCGTCGCTCTCGGTGTGCCATTGCGGAGAAACATTTTTCCTTTGAGGTACGCGAATACTTTGCGTAAATGGAGACTCGAGATCTCTCAAGTAATCATATCGGGAGGGATGTGATTCTCTATGAGAACGTGCAACTGTATTCTGGGGATTAATAAATTGGATATAGTAGTCATCTTCTTCTTCAATGTCGAGATCGTTCTTCAATAACTCGTGATCATCATAGAGATTCTCCGCATACGAATCATTGGAATTTAGATCAGGGATGTCATCATAATCGCGGATGTCTCGTCGCATTTTGCCTCGGATGTAATTCCCATTTCTGTCCTACGAACAATCGGAGGATATCTGAAGCGTCGGTTCGTTGATCCACGATCATATTTGCTTACTTCATTATTATTTATATCTCTAACTCTTCGAAATTTATTTGGTCTGTCGTTGAGCCATTTGGCAATTCTGCGAGTCGATCTAAGGCTCTCGGCTCCTCCGCGACGCCGATCGAACGCGCCCCGTGGAAATGTGATTTCCGTGTCGCAGCCGACGTCTGTCAGTTCCACAATTCTGCCGGTATCGCCATACTCGGTGGATCGGAAGATCGGCAAAATGGGTTCTGCGTCGTCCACAAAAAGGAACATTGGATTCTCGAGGAACGCGCCCATATCTAGTCGCGTACCCATCAATGCGATCGTCACGCGCCGAAATCACGCGTCTCTGTAAAATGCAAATCACGCGAAATCCTGACGAAAAATAAAAATTGGAATGTAAAAATGTGTCAAAGTGGAAGAGAATGTAAAAGAAGCATTTTTTAAGTTTCGTTTCTCTATTCCAATTTATGCTTCCTAGAAGTTTTGTTTAAGATTCTGTCACTTTTCCCTTACTTACGTTCCGATCTTTATTTTCACAAGAGAAGAAAATCATTCCCATGAGTATATCGAGTATTACAATCATTGGAGAGATGATGTTATCCCATTTCATAATTTAACAATACGCAAAGAATTTTGATCAAATACGTATTTTTAATTTACCTATTTGTAATTTTCAAGCGACAGAATGTCGTGGCTTACGGCGGCGATGATCTTTTTCTCTCTCTTTCCCTTATCGGACATTATTTACATATCACAATGCAAATCATTTTTTTCAATTATTGCGAGACGCGAATTTCGACATTTTACGTGAAAGATTTTGATTTTGACATTTTTTACCTTTCCATCGTCGAGGAGGTTTATACAATAAAGTGAACCGTGCGGTTCGAGATATCGCAGAAATCTAAAGTTTGAAACATTTCTACAATTTTATATCTTCGTGAAATTTTTGTTGTTATAATTGCGATGGCAATCTTTGGGGTCGGCAGGAATAATAGGGTTTAATTATTAATTGCGTTTTATTTAATATATATTTCTTTGATTTCATAAATATATATTGTAGATAAAATGTTAGCGATTTTATTTGCTGTGCTGAATTGTGATTACGAAGTTTCAGTTCTAAAGCGAATGCAGATGGCGTATCCCTTCAGTATGTAACCCTGTAATCAGAGACTGGCCATAAGAGGACCACTTTTGATTGGTCCAGCATTTTTTATCATACAACTCCCGCTCAGATTTAAATTTTATTCTATTTATTTTAAATATAAATAATATTTAAAAATAAATATTGTAAAAGTTAGTAAAAATTAGTTTTTTATGTTAATCTAAATAATACATATTAAAATGATTTTTTATATTTAATTTTTGATCTCTTAATTCTACGATATCTTAAATGATATCTTAAGTGTAAAGGTAAGAAAAGAGAATAATTAATGACGTTAAAAAGACTTTTATAACATTGGCAAACAATATATAACAAAAATAAAGTTTATTTTAGTCGGTAGAAAAAAATTGTTTATATATAGATTATTATACATAATTATATATGAACAATTTTTTCTTATCTCTTCAAACTTGATTATTTGTAAAAGAAACAAGCAAAAATTATCCTTTTAATTATTTTTTATGTTTTCTTCTTATTATTATTTTTCTTGTATCAAACAATAATTTTGTTAAATAAAGAAGGATATATGAACATATATGCATATATTTCGTATATTTATAATTATATACGTTTATATATGTTTATATATATATATATATTCTTATATGAAAAATTTTTTACCGGGTATACATATGAATATATATCAGTATATACATGAGCATATCATGACAAAATTAATTAAGAACGTATTGTTAATTTAATTAAAAGTGACATTATAAAGTATTATTAAATATATTGTTTTGTAATATATTGCTGCAATGCATTACAATATTACAATATTGCATTATGAATATTTCTAAAAATGGTTGCTGCAATGTTACAGCGATATTTTGAAATGCTGCAATCTTGCATGAAATATTTCTGCAATGCTTTGCAATTTCTCTATGCACTGAGACACGGCTACAAAGCGAAACATGTATAAACGCACACATTCGTGTGAGTGGAAGAGTAAGACAG
The DNA here is from genome assembly GCA_037157785.1 of Cephalotes varians. Lineage (NCBI taxonomy): Eukaryota > Metazoa > Arthropoda > Insecta > Hymenoptera > Formicidae > Cephalotes > Cephalotes varians. The sequence continues at coordinate 238,344 of JANQDE010000017.1, read as the reverse complement.
CCTATATCTCTTTCTTACTCGCAAAATTTTGCTGAAACATGGTGCGTTTTCCAGCAACAGATGACACAAGGTACGTTCCACTTGACGCTCATAACATTCGCGGGCATCAATTGCTTTGTTTAATATTTGATAAACAACAAGGATAAAATGATTCTAAGAACGTCAAGTGGAATGCAGCCACAGTGTAATGTATAGTGAATCATTTCATTCTTTTTTAATAATAAAGACTGTGTTACACTGTATCATCTGTGTCTCTTGCTGAGAAACGCCCACGCATGACACTGCTGTCATGAGTATCATGTATGAGCGTCTCATGATCAGTCTCTGATAAGAGGTTCTCTCGCACGTTCGTGGTGTTCTAGAACGAGTAATGTTTTGCGAAATCATTCATCTTTCTTGGCATTAAATGTGGAACCATATAATAACGTTTACAGAACATTGTTATTTGAAAGAAATAAAGAAATCTAGAGATATTTACTGTCGAAATCAAACGTGTAAATTATATCGTTAGTCAATCTTATTTACAATGATGAACGATTCTATAGGTGATGATGATTATAGGCGCTTTATCTGTCAATTCTCTAGATTTTGGAATAATAAAATTATTTATTTGACATTGCAGAAAAGAAATGTTGTCCTTTTAAGGAAAAATGTTACCAGAAAAATCCGACCCACTTCGGTAAAATGTCACATCCTCATTGTAAGTATCTTTAAATTATATACATCTTTCAAAATATTATATTATTTGTAATTACATCATTATAGAAGATTAAAATTTCAGTGGAGAAATTATTGGTAGATCAGCTGGATGGTACGATAGAAATACCAGAAATGCTTCATTTTGCATGTAACGATCGTTCACAGTTGATGGATCAATTGAAAGTATTGCAAATGGTGCTTAGAAAGGAGAGAAACGAAAACAGAAACAACCAATCTATAACTGATAATTCATTTCCTACACAAACACAATTTTTATCTACTGCTACATCAAGTACTAAAGAACACTCGAAGGAAAAAGTAGAAAAACATAAGAAAACAACAGCACAGAAGAAACAAGATAAATTCAACCAAATGGATGTAGAAGCTCAAGCTAAACTTTCTAGAGCTCTGACCGACAAAGAACGTGAGGGTTCGGAAAGCATCAAGGTTAGTGAAACTGAGAATAAATTTGTGAATTGTTGATCGCTTTATTGTCAATGGAGAGCACACATTCAATGTTCGCCGCAAATGTTTATTACAATAAATTCGAAAAATCGAAAGTTTATTGCAATAAATTTAAAAAGATATAAATTTTTAATATGATTTATGGCACTTGAATATAAAAATAAAATTAAATATGAATATAAATATGAATATATAAAATTAAATAAGAGAATATTAAATATGAAAACTTCTCTTATTTAACAGACAAATCGAAGTATTAATGTTCTCGCTAAGCTCACTTACGCACAACTGGCTAAATCAATTCAATTTTGCTTAGTCCACATATCTTACACCATGTATCTGTAACATATCATAACATATGTCATGAATTCACATCTGTCCGCACTCTACATTAAATAAAAGGTAATATTTCTTAGTGCTTTCAGTTCGAATTGAGATTACCTTTAACATGAATTTTAAATTATGAAAGATAAATTATAAATAAATGTAAATTTTTTTATTAGGCAAAAAAGAAAAGTCAAGAAGCATCAGAAGCAAATTCTTTTGTTACAAAAAAGATGGAACAGATGAGCATAAAAAGCAGCAGTTGTACTAAGGATAATCAACAAAATATCGACTCTCAAAGCAGTTCTAGAAGCAATGAGCAAGATGCAAGATTAGGAACGTCTATCATGGATGTGTACCAAACATGTGATTCCGAAAAATCAAGGATGGAAGTTAGGAAGAGAGCCATTCAAATAATGAGACAATTTGGGTACACGGTATCCATCGTAGAACCAGGAGAGTTTGCCATAAAATATGCCTCTTCAGCACCTTACCACATGTTCTTTACGAGAATCGAAAATTCCAAGGAGACTTATAATCAACAGTTCTCCATAACTTTTCCCGAGATACTCGATCGTAGTCTTGGAGAGATTGTTAACAGTCTTCATTTAAATTTTATGGTAGACGTCGGGTGGCTGTGTTTGCAGTATCTGTTGGCTGGTCAACGTACTGACATGACGATTCTGTATGGCGATAGAATAGATGATGAAAAATTAAGTAACAATATTACCATGATGGAAATAGAGATGCCGGAGTTTGGTTGCCATCATACGAAGATCACGATTCTGCAATACAAAGATAATGGAATCAGAGTAGTTGTCTCCACTGCTAACTTGTATTTTGACGACTGGAAAAACAGAACACAAGGGTCTGCTAAATATTCTTAGATATTCACGAAAGTAAAACAAATTAATAGTTAGGATTCTCAGTTATATAATAAATGATCAACAATGAGGGCCATAGAGATCAACGCAATTAGTGACGAGCAAATATAATGTCATCAATTTAAAATACATAGATATATTCTTCAATAAGGTATCGTTTTGGCCATCTTTAGCGTGATGTACAATAAAAAAATGAAGAAAGAAAAGGTTTTTATTTCACGTTCATTGGATCATGAACTTGATAAAGTGTTAAAGGAATCTTGGAATAAATGATGCACATCTTATTTATTTTTTAAATCTATTATGTTATTATTTTTTATCAAATTTGCAATGTAAATATTAGTATAAAAGTCAAAAGTCCATCTTGAGATAAAATGAGAATTATTATATAAACTGCCGATATAGAGTCTGGTAGAGAATGAATGCAGTCATTTTATTCCAAGACATTTGACTTTTTAAGACTCTCTTTGGACTTTCATAACTTCATAATCATTTACATTGACCAATTTTATAAAATTTTCTTACGTTCATGAACTTTTGCCAACTTCTCTAAGGTAGAACTTTTTGATATGACAATTTGAAGGAAATCATCATATCACTTTTATAATCCAGTGAACGTGAGCAAAATCGTTTTCTTTTATCATTTTTTTTTATTGTACTTTACGCTGAAGATAACTCAAAGCGGAGCTAAAAGTCCATTATTAAGGAATGTATTTATGTATTTTATGACAACGTTATATTAATATTTGCGCATCACTAACTGCTAAATTGACTCTTATAGCCTCCTTATCATATTATTGATTCCTAAATGTCTTTGGTAATACAATATTTGTTTATAAGTACCTTTTTATTGTTTTCTGATTAGATTGTGGATCTCACCTCATCTGCCTCGATTATCAAAATCCGCAAATCCCAGGAACGGGGAATCTCCAACGGGTTTTAAAAAGGATCTCGAGCGATATCTAAGTAAATATGGACATTCAGCTTTGACACAGTGGATATGGGCGGTACGCAGAGCAAACTTTTCTGATGTAAACGTGTTTCTCGTCGCTGCTGTTCCTGGAATTCACAAAGGCAACGAAGCCAATTTATGGGGGTACAAGAAATTGGCACACGTTTTATCGCGTCACGTCACATTGCCGGCAAATGCTCCTCAGTGGCCTATAGTCGCGCAGAGTTCCAGCATAGGCAGCTTTGGACCAAATTTCAAAAGTTGGTTGTTGAAAGACATAGTTCGGTCTATGTCGAAGGAGATTAATAAGGATTTAAAGAATCATCCGCACTTCCAGTTTATTTATCCGTCGATACAGAATTACAAGCAGAGTTTTGATTGTCAAAATTTATCTTGCTGCTTGCCCTACAGTGCACAAATGCATTCTAAGCAGCAGTGGATAGAATCATACTTATAGTAAGCTACAATCCTTCATTTTTACTTCATTCAAATCTTTATGTCTCTGTCTTTACGTCTTTGAAGCGTTCATTTTTTTCGCAGCCAATTTGATATTTATTCTTTAATCAATAAAAAGTAATGTAGGAAGGCCACTAATTGAGTAAATTAGAGTAAATTATGATGTGAAGACTTAAATTCTTTATTGAAACAAAATATTAACTGCGGTACGTTTCGACTTGACTTAGTTTTCTTCAGCCGCAAAATAAATAAATTTATTCTTTAGCCAATGGAAAGCTGAGCGAACGGGACGAGATCGTGCGATGCCTCATATTAAATCGTACACGAGAATTTCACCCGATTTGAAAAGCATTCCCTGGTTTGTGCTCACCAGCGCAAATCTGAGCAAAGGTGCATGGGGAGTTCAACGAAACAGTTATTACATAACGAACTATGAGGCTGGCATTGTATTTATACCAAAATTTATTGTAAGCACCATATTATTATTTTAATATAGTTTTTTATCTATTAATGAATACATATTATCGAAATGTATCAAAGGATGTTTTAGTCGCTTAATATTAATTATATATTTAACTCATTTGTATTCAGACTGGGACGACGACATTTCCTATTGGGGTTGAAGAAAATCCAACCATCCCGATATTTCCGATTCCATACGATCTTCCGTTGTGCCGATATGAATCAGGCGATAGTCCTTTCGTCTGCGAATTTTTCGATTCTTTAGAGAGAAAGTGATTTTTCAGCTAATAACACTAATGTTTTTGTTACCTCTTTTAAATAATAAATATTTTTGTATCTGTATTTGTATATTTAATGTTACGGAAAACGAGAGTGCCAGTAAATCGATTTAGTTTTACTTCAATTTTACGTCGTTGACTGAATCTTAGTTCAGGTTCAACAGTAGATATATTTCACAAGGAGAAATTCTTCGATTACACACGCGGTATAAATCCAAAGGAAAAAAGTACGACACATTGGACGTGACTGTTTCGCGAGAGTTTGCGCACGCAGCTCAATTCAATGATTCGTTTGATGCTACAAATTCGAAGCATTTTTTGGTCAACTTATAAAATTTTTTCTTCCGATTAATCAGTCAAATGGTTCGAAGCATTTGTAACGTTAAGTGAACTGCAGTTATTCAGCGGTTCTTTGAGCCCTCAGGTTTATCGCGTATTTAAAAAATTAACTTTTCTTTTTTTAACTTATTTATACTTTTACACTTATTCATACATGTATTTTTTATAAAATAGTGAAGCATTAAATATCAATATTTTTTGTATCAAAATTTTCCTTTCGTAACTTATATAAGTGAATAGGAAAAGTAAGTTTATACTTTTGATTTAGAGAATTCAAAACTTTGATCACAAACATAGATGATGTAACTATTATTTTCATTATTCATTGAACGATGAGTTATTATCTTTAATAACTCATCGTTCAATTATGAGATATATGATATAGGAATATTTACACAGGAAAAAAGAAGCGATAAACTGTTAGAGAATTTTCCACGGCGCAGTGACTTTTTCCTTAGTCTCGATTTCGCGTCGAATTCATGCTAGACACGTTTTCTATAAAACATCAACATGACAGCGCGATCCTCGATGTGAGGATCGAAACGTAATATTAGCGCTGTCCGTTCATGCTCAGCCTTCAAAGCTGTTAATTAAATCACGGAACGCCGCACAGTAATTATCGTATGCACTTTGGACAACACGTTTACCTTGACACAATTTATGAGAAAAATACGCGGAAAATTTCAAATTACGTGATTAGACATTCTGAAGGCAACGAGCAGAGATTCTATTTCCATGTGAAACAGTTTTCTTACACGGAAAGAACGGTTCTGCTGAAAGATCTAAAATTTTAGCTGGATATAGATCAGAAAATTAATGTTGTTGAACTATTAAAATAATTATGTAGAACGTTCAAAGTAGTTGCTGGAATATCCAAATTTTTTGCAGCATTCCTCATTATTTTTAAGGTTCCAAAATTATTTTGCTGGTCCAACAAAATTATTTTTAAATCTGTATCCAGTAAAATTTTATATTCCTCAAAATTATTTTTTCTGTGAATAAATCGTTTGTTAACTTTACGATATGTAAAAACATGCAGATTAAATGGAATTGTGATTCTTTTTTTATGATATATATATTTCTGTTGGGCAGTTTTGCTAATTAGTAAGTATTCCGCGATTACTATCATCAAAATCATTTCTTTTTGTAAGGCTTTTTCTAAAAAGAGGATTGTCGAATCTCCTCTGGAAATTTCTGAAAACTAGAGGAAATTCAACGCGCGTGTATATCTTGTACACTGCCATTTTCAAAAAAAAAAAGATCATCAAAATTTTAAGTGGTTTGCGAAGATTTCTTCCGTTGAAGATTCCGTCCGTTGAAAAGTCGGAGACTCGTTCAAAAAGCTGAAAATTGCGGAGAGCAACTATGACTATAAAGAGAGAGTGACAGAGGCATAAATTTTTAAGAAGCGTAAATTGGAACGGGAGAAAAAGTAAACACCTCTTTTACGTTTCCAATTTAAGCTTCTTAAAAAGTTTCATTTCAGCTTCTGTCACTTTTTCTTTACGCTCAACTTACGCTCCGATCTTTATTTTCACCAGGGAGACATCGAGAGATTGCTAAATCATTGAAGAGATGTTACTTCATTTCACAGTTTGAAAAATCGGCAAAAAATTTCTATCAAACGCATATTTTTAAATAGATAAATAAGTTAAATAAATAAACATTTTTAATTTTCTTATTTGTAATTTTCAAGCGACAGAATGACGAAATGTCGTGCCTTGCGGCGGTGAATCTCTTGGACGTTATTTACATATCATGCGAATCATTTTTTTCAATCAATAATTGCCAGGTGCAAATTTCGATATTTCTGAAGGATTTTGATTTTTCATCTTTTGACAGTCGAAAAGGATTATATGTTATAAAATAAAAAATGCGATTCGAGATATCCATTTCTACAATTTTATATCTTCGTGAAATTGTTATAATTGAGAGAGCAATTCGAACGGAATTAATGGAAAAAGAACTAATTATTAATTACGTTTTATTTAATTAATCATATTTTTTTTCACAAATTGCAAATAGATTGTGGCGATTTTATCTGCAGTGCTGAATTATGATTACGAAGTTCCAGTACCTGAAACTGATGGCGCATCGCTTCAGTGCGTTACTCCCATATGTTCATGAAGTTCTAGGCCAAGTAACGTAACGTCTTGTGAAATCATCCATTGCTTTCTTTATGTACAACGCCATATGATTACGTTCAATAAACGATATTATTTGAGAGAAATAAAGAAATTGAGAGATATTCTGACGAAAGCGGACGTTTCCTGTAAATTATTTCGCTCATAATACTCAATCTGATTTACGACGATGAATTCTATAGGTGATGATAATTACAGGCGCGTTATCTGTCAGACCCTAGATTTTGAAGTAATGAAATTATTTGTTTGACATTGCAGAAAAAAAACGTTGTCCTTTTATGGAGAAATGTTACCGGAAAAATCCGATTCACTTTAGTGAGATGTCACATCCTCATTGTAACTATTTGTATTCTTTATTAATTATATGTGATTATATCATTATCCAGGCTCAATAACTGTGACTTGAATTTCAGTGGAGGAATTACTGGTAGATCAGCTGGATGGTACGATAGAAATACCAGAGGTGCTCCATTTTACGTGTAATGATCGTTCACAGTTGTTGGATCAATTGAAAGTATTGCAAATGATACTTAGAAGGGAGAGGGACAAAAACAAAAACAACCAGTTGTCCATAACTGATAGTTCATCTTCTAAAACACAATCTTCCTCTATTGCTATATCAAGTAGCACTACTAAGGATGTTTTGAAGGAAAAAGTGGAGAGACACAAGAAAGTGACAGCACAGAGGAGGCAAGATAAACTCAAGCAAATGGATGTAGAAGCTGAGGCACTTTCTAGAGCTTTGACCAACAAAGAACGTGAGAGTTCGGAAAGCGTCAAGGTTAGTGAAATTGAAAATAAGCTTATGAATTTAAAATTGAACTTTAAATTGTGAAAGATAAACGCAAATTTCTTTATTAGACAAGGAAGAGAAGTCAGGAGGCATCGGAAGTCGGTTCTTCCGTTACAAAGAAAATGAAACAGATGAGTATAGAAAGCAGCAATCGTGCTAAGGATAATCAGCAGAATATCGGCGACTCGCAAAGCAGTTCTAGAAGCAATGAGCGAAGTGCAAGTTCAGGAACATCTATCATGGATATGTATCAAGCATGTGATTCCGAAAAGACAAGGAAGGAAGTTAGGAAGAGGGCCATTCAGATGATGAGACGATCTGGGTATACAGTATCTGTCGTGGAACCAGGAGAGTTTGCGATAAAATATGCCTTTTCAGCACCTTATCATTTATTCTACACAAGAATCGAAAATTCCAAAGAAACTTATAATCAACAGTTCTCCATAACTTTTCCCGAGATACTCGATCGTAGTCTTGGAGAGATTGTTAACAGTCTTCATTTAAATTTTATGGTAGACGTCGGGTGGCTGTGTTTGCAGTATCTGTTGGCTGGCCAACGTACTGACATGATGATTCTGTATGGTGATAGAGTAGATCATGAGAAATTAAGTAACAACATTACCATGATAGAAGTAGATATGCCGACTAGCTTTGGTTGTCATCATTCGAAGATCATGATTCTGCAATACAAAGATGATGGAATCAGGGTGGTTGTCTCCACTGCTAACTTGTATTCTGACGACTGGGAAAACAGGACACAAGGGTCTGCTAAATATTCTTAGATACTCCTTAGTGTGATGTTTATCCATAAATATCTTTTTATTGTATCTTAATTAGATTGTGGATCTCACCTCATCTGCCTTTGCTACCAGAATCTGCAAATCCCAGTGACGGGGAATCTCCAACGGGTTTTAAAAAGGATCTTGAACGATATCTGAGTAAATATAGACATCCGGCTTTGACGCAATGGATATGGGCAGTACGGAGGGCAAATTTTTCTGACGTAAACGTGTTCCTCGTCGCTTCTGTTCCTGGAACTCATAAAGATAACGAAGCCGATTTTTGGGGATACAAGAAATTAGGATACGTTCTATCGCGTCATGCCACGTTGCCGCCAGATGCTCCTCAGTGGCCTATAGTCGCTCAGAGTTCTAGCATAGGCAGCCTTGGACCAAACTTCGAAAGTTGGCTGTCGAAAGATATAATTCCGTGTATGTCGAGGGAGACTACTAAGGGTTTAAAGAGTCATCCGCACTTTCAATTTATTTATCCGTCGATACAGAATTACAAGCAGAGCTTTGATTGTCGAAATTTGTCTTGCTGCTTGCCCTACAGTGCAAAAGTGCATTCTAAGCAACAGTGGATAGAATCATATTTATAGTAAGCTACAATCGTTTATTTCTTATTTTATTCAAATTTTTATATTCGATGTATTTACGTCTTAGAAGCGATCTGTTCTTTCTGTAACCAGAATTTATTTTTATAGCCAATGGAAAGCTAAGCGAACAGGACGAGATCGTGCGATGCCTCATATTAAATCGTACACGAGAATTTCGCCCGATTTGAAAAGCATTCCCTGGTTTGTGCTCACTAGCGCAAATCTGAGCAAAGCTGCGTGGGGAGTTCAACGAAACAATCATTACATAATGAGTTACGAGATCGGCATTATATTCATACCAAAATTTATTGTAAGTACATATTATTATTTTAATATAGTTTTTGATCTATTAATGAATATATATTATCGAAATGTGAAATCAAAGGATGTTTTAGTCAATTAATATTAATTACACTTTTAACTCGTTTGTATTCAGACTGGGACAACGACATTTCCCATCGAGGATGAAGAAGATCCAGCCGTCCCGGTATTTCCGATTCCATATGATCTTCCATTGTGTCGATACGAATCGGGCGATAGTCCTTTTGTCTGCGAATTTCTCAATTCTCTGGGCAGAATGTAATTTTTCAGCTGATGACTAGTGTTTTTTTTTTACCTCTTTTAAATGACGGAATATTTTTGTATCTGTGTTTATATATTTATTTACATGTATTTTTACAAAATAATGAAGCATTAAATGTCAGTATGTTTTTGGATCGAAGCCTTCTCTTTGAAATTCATGGAAATAAATACAAAAAGTACTTCATAGTTTTGATTTAGAAAATTTAAAACTTTTGATCGCAGATATTAAAAATTAGCTTTCGACTTAGCTATATAATTATTTTTAGTATTCTTATCTGTGAGTATTATTTTTAACTAATTGCTCAATCGGGAGATATAGGATTGCACAGAAGAAAAGGCAAACGATAAGTTGTTAGAGAATTCTAGTACGTTGCATAAGGTCTTCCTCAATTTCGATTTCGCGATGAATTCATGCCGGTTGCTTCAAACGCGTTTTCCATAAAACATCAGCACGAAAGCGTTTCCTCGAAGCGAAGACCGAAACAATTTAGCGTTTGTCTGTACATGCTCAGCCTTCAAACGACTGTTAATCAAATCATGGTATATACAGAGTAATTATTGTACATACGTTGGCTAAAACGTTTTGTCTAGACACGTACATAAAATTTATAAGATAAATAGATATGCGTAAATAGAGGAAAGTTTGAAATTATGTGATCTGAACACATACACACGCGCGCGCATATATATATATATATATATATATATATATATACGTCATTCTTATTGCAAGAAGATTGCGAAGATAGCAAAGATATCATCCATTTTATGCATAATGATTTTATTAATAAATTATTAAATAATTTTAATGTATGTAAAATGTGGAGAGAAAATAGATATGTGATACATTTTTTATGATACATTTTTATGATATTTCTGTTAAGCAGTTTTCGATTGTTTACACCGATTTCGGAATGTACTCTCTTATCTTTTGTAGTATTAAATTATCATGAAACAACGTAAACATCACTTCCCTCGGCAAACAAGAAACGCTGAGCGGTTCCGCTTTGCATTTATAACGATAATATTGCCTGGTGATAATCGTGCTACGTCAAACTTTCCAAGGATATCGATGGAAACGGCATTAAAATCAATAACAAAGCTGACAAGCATAGTCTTTAATCGAAGTTCGGTAATTCATCATCCATAAAATTACAATAAACATATTTAATAATGAATTCGACGATTTATCATGTGTGAAATTTATTCAGAAATTCCATCCTGACATATGTTTTTAGTTATAAAGTTTATTTTATTTCTTGTTATTTATCTATTATTATAGAATAGTGAAATAATTACAGAAGAGGAAAAAATTTATTAGTTCATAAATTACAATTAATCTTTTTTAAGTGTAATACCCATTTTTTCATTTTTTGAATTTTTTAACATACTAAAAAATGATTTTGCAAAAAAAAATAACTGTTTAATATTGATTGTAGCACTTGTACATAGTGTACTCACTTTTAATAATGTAATAAAATACTTCGGAAATAACGCATTTCCCAAAAAATGTTTTTTTTTGTTTCCCAAAAATTTCTCAAAAAACAAAAATTGTTTCGTTTTCAAAGAAATATAAAATGATGATCTTTATTTGACTTTGGAATTTCTGTGAAGGTCACATCAAAATCAATTAATTTAAAAAAAAATAGAATTATATGATTTTTTGACGTAAATCGATTCTCCTCGTCACATTTTGTTTAAAAGTATTAGAGTAAAATGATTGTAAAATAAATATTTTGAGGTATTTTACACTTTTTATAAGCTATTTCTTACATGTATATTTTTTACATCAGATTATATATATATACATATATGCTGAAATAAAAGAAACATTTTTTTAAAAGTAGTCATCTCTTGATAACATAACATTAAATATATGTATATATAAGATGTCTAATAATTACTGTACCATCTCTCGTGAGGAGGAAAAATAGGTTAAATTGAATAGAAAAGTCTTTTGCTGTTTTCTGAATTTCTCAATAATTAATGAACTTAATTAATAAAAATCTATTAAGTGAATCAACATTACGTTCACGCGATTTAATGAAAAGAAGCAATGATTACTTGACAATTGCGATTGTTACACGCACAGCGAGACAGGGGGAATAATCACGAATGCATAATGCTAGATTTCTTATCGCGCGAATGTATATAAGAGATGATTGCTTTAAAAGATATTTTTTATAACAGCATATGTTGTAGAGTAAGACGGCTATACCGTTTCAACCTTAAAGCGATGTGAATCAAGCATGGCAGCAAACAATCTTTTTGCAATGACGTGTTTACAACTATCATTACATAAACATGACTGCTCTTTTTCAGAGCGTAAGTATAACATCAAATGTTCAAATGTTCAGAAACGTTATCGCTGGCCGTGAACGAAAAAGTTCCGCTCTACATATATATTTTATTATAAAACTACATATAAGAAGTATCTTTGTGAAATAAGAAATATTTTATATAGAAAATGTGAAATACTTCGTAAAATATATATTTTATGATCATTTTTTTATTCTAATGTATTTGTATGCAGAATAACGAGAAAAATAGGTTTATGTCAAAAGATCATATAATTCTATTTAAAAGTTATTTAAAAAAGGTATTTAAAAAAGGGCTACGTGTTTTATTTATATTTTAAGATAACAAACGTTTCGATTCTTATCAGGTTCATTTTTAGTGTAAGATTAACAAAATAAATAAAAATTAAAAAGAATCAGCGACCTTGCAAATCTTACATAAAGCAAAATCATTATAAAATAAAAGTTCATTAAAATAAATGTTGCAAAACCCTCAGAAGGGGAAGTGGACGCAAAATTTTACTGCTGCAGTATACGCACAAGAAGGATGTATCTTCGTGGTAGGTTTCAGCTTAGCATTGACAGCAAGAAACGATAAATTGTTGAAAGTTTAAGCAATTTGTAGAAACTTGATTTATAAAAAGCCGGTGATTGTACAGTAACTTCTCAATAAAAGCAATATTGTTGTTGAAAATTTGTTGAATATTGCTTGAGAAGAAAACGATGGAACATATTCAGAACAAGAATAGTGATGAAGCAGTTCAGTAGTCCAAGAAACAATCGATATACATAATTATTAATGATTAATGAATAGCTTTATAGACTGAACATTAAATGAGCTTTAATTGATTTTTAATCGTTTGTGCCTATACATATATTTAGTTTCTATGTAAAAAATTAATTGCTTTTGACCTTCGTAGAGACTCTCAAGATTAAATAAGAGATTATTTTACGTTTCTTTCAAAACAACTTTGTTTAAAACACATTTGAAAAAATACATTTATTTCTATTTTATTCCTTCACTATTTTGTTCCTCATCATTAAAAATGAGACGCCGTAACAATAAAATACCACGGTTAATATTAAGCAGTTATTTTTTGTATAAAAATTCATCTTTTAGTATCTTAAATCAAAAAATAAAAAAAATTAGCGTGTGACATTTGAAAAACATAATTTATTGATATAAACAAAATTTTCCAATATTAAGAATATTAAATGCCATACCATATTTGGAAATATATTTTTTTATTATTGCAACATTAAGTAACAATTTAAGAGAATTTGAAACAACATTAAATAAAAAGAATTTAAAATTTATTAAAAATGCGAATACGATAACGTTTGTTTTTAAATACAATCCTTATTGCGTGCTTGATTATTAACGTGATCATCGGTGCGCAGATCGCACCATTTCATAATCTTATTTTTTTAAATTAGAATCTTTGATTTAATTAGAATAATTGACTTTTATCTGTGATTTTCGTTATCGCGAATCAATCATTCCGGTAACAAAAGTTTATGTATAATCAAATAGAAATATATATATATATATACAAATACAAAGATAAAAATGCTAATATATAACGAGAATGAGAAGCAAGTAAAAAATGCGGATATTTAATGCAATTTAATAATGTTTTGACGGAATGTTTTGACTTACCTGTCTTTTTTAGCCGCTAATACCAATTCAATAGACAAACATACAATAATTAATAGCAAAAAGTTAAGGCACGCAAATATGTCGAAAGAACACATAAAACGTAACATAAAAACGAAGATTGATTATTTAAATTAGGAATTTAAAAAAGTCAATCAACATAATAAATGACGTGTGTGGATAATATTAAAAACTTATAAAACTTATAAAAATTTGAATATTTGTTTATTCGTTTTCTAAAATAAAATTAAAACTTAAGAGGCAGCGTTTCGATACGATCAAGTCAGATTGAATTGCGAAAGGTACTTGAGACAATTCGAAACAAAGATTTTCAGAGAGCATTTGAGGCATGGCGAACACGGTGCGATTGCTGTATAAATATAGAAAGCAATTACTTCCGTTGCGTTTCATTTGACGCTCGCAACGCCTTTGGAATCATTTGAAATTATTTGCTTGTTGTTTAAATGTCAAGGACAACATCCACGAGTGTTTGCCGAGTTGAACGCACCTTTTGAAAGAAATAGGGATTAGATATTTAAATTAGATATATTCAAATTTTTATAGAAGGTTTATTTCCGGATTTCTTTTTTATTGACTTATGTATATGTAGTAATAATACTGATATCGAAAAGAAAAGGTGTATATAAATATCGGTTTTGCGGTATTTATACTATCGCTTTTTTATCGGTATTAAAAAATTTTTGATTTTCCCAAGAATATCAGATTCATGAGTTAATTTTTAAATAGAAATAAAAACTAAATTATACTGTAACGCATTTCATCTATTTTTACCTTGGAACTCAATTTCACTTTATCTATAATTTTTTTTTCTAGAAATTTGACTAACTTTCTCATATTCTCCCAAGAATTCCATTAGGTTCCAAGGTAAAAGTAGATGAAATGTGTTTTTACAGTACAATTTAGTTTTTATTTCTATTTAAAAATTAATTCAAGAATCTGATATTTTTGGGAGAATATCAGAAAGTTAATCAAATTTTTAGAAAAAAAAAATTACAAATAAAGTCTTAAAAAAATTTTTTTAGAAGAATGTAATAATTTTTTTGTATTTTATAATTATATAATATTTTATCCATCTGAGTGTAAAAAATCAATGTAAGATTATGTTAAAAAAATGTAAGATATTATGTTATCTCTACTGTTATTACTAATTGAAATTTGGCACATATTAAGAAAATTTAATTGCATAGATACGTATAGATAATATGTAAATGATAAAAGAGTATCTTAAAATTAAAAGTGATGTGGATTTTTCTATGTATTTTGTTACTTGTCTTATGAACTGAATGTCATTATCATTGTAAAAATATAAAGTACTCTCTTTTTTAATATGCATTAGCAACTATAACTAAATATCTTACACTAACGTTATATGCATCTAAATTTTTTTCTACATAACCGCGTCGATTGTGAAGTATTATATATATATATATATACGGCAGGGAAATAATGAATATTAATTTATTTATATTTATTGTAATGAGTAGATGCCTGTGTATTTTGTTAAGTGCCTTCATATTAAAAGTCTGACTATTAAACATGTCGTTTTGTCATAATTTTGATTTTCTTGAAGAAGTCGCGATTTTTAATTTGTTTTTTTATTCTCGTGCGTTTCGCAACTGCAGACTGTATTTTGTCACTGATATATACATAGGTGAACATAAATTTTAAATAATTTTCGAATTAACAAAGTATATATATATTCAAATTTTTATAGTCAGGTTTTTAACCTTTACTTTTGATTCATGTATATGTAATAGTAATAATGCCGATGTAATGCCAACAAAGATGAATATGTAAAGATGAAGATGTAATGCCAACAAAGATGTAATAGTAATAATGCCGATGTAATGCCAACAAAGATGAATATCGGTATCGAGTGTCATATCGATGTTTATAGCAATCGGTTTTTATTTCGATTATTATATAGTACCGAAAAATAGCATATATATAGCATTGATGTATTATTAATATTTTTATGCCTATTTTAGCTCCTGTTATAAAATATAATATCGGACTTAATTAATTCTCGGACATAACAAATCGATTAAGGATTTTTTTTATTTATATAATTTCTTATTATCAACACACGCGATTATTTACTGGCATTTTAAACGTCTTAATTTAATGACGATCTTTTTATTAATATCTGACAGTTAAATATTCAATGAAATATATTTCTAAAATTCTAAACACAAATCTCAAGAATATTTCGACATATCTTCTGATCTATTTATTTAAGTAGATGTAAAAACAACATACAAGTGCGTTTGTAAAAAAATTCGATTTATTTTAACTCTTAGGAATATCAGATTCCTGAATTTTTTAAACAAAATTAAACAAAATTGTAAAATCTGTAAAAACACATTTCATCTACTTTTACTTTGGAACTCGATTTTGGGAGCTTATCTTGATCTTATAATACTATGTCTTTTATTCTATTCTATATTTTATTTACGAGAAATACAGCTGTCCACTTCGCAGGAATGCGTACTGTTTGTGGTGAACGATTTTTATTATACATACAAAGAATGTTTATAAAATAATCTGAACATTCCATTAACATTTATACATTCTGTGAATATTTTTCTATTATTCTGGAATACACCATTCGGAGTATAAATCGAATATTTTGTGAATATTTAACGTTATCAGGGTTTCGCTTTTATGTTATGTGTTTTTCGACCTATTTTTAGATACGTTACCTTATTATTATTGGATCTATCGGATTGATATTAGCGATTGAAGAAGATTCAGTTAAGTCGAAACGTTCCGCGGTATTAAATTGCATTAAATATTCACATTTTTTATATACTTGACAGTTGCTTGATATTTTTTGATATGCTTCTTATTATATATATATATATGTATATGTGATTATATATTTTTTCCTTTGTACAATCTCTGTTTGTACATATAGAAAAAATAATAATAAAAAAAATTAAAAAATAATCAGAAGGATAATTTTTGCATTTTTTTTGTAAAAAATAAAGTTTGAAAAAATGATAAAAAATTGCTCACAATTGTAAAGAAAAACAATGCAAAAATTACTTTCCTAATTATTTTTTAATTACTTTTTTTATATTATTTTTTCTATATACATATAAACAGAGATTATAGAAAAGAAAAAACATATATATGATTATTTATATATATATATAATTAAATATTTATATTGTTTAATTATATATAAACCTTTTTTCCTGAGATGTTAAAATTCACTAACCGATGACGTCAAAGTTTTCTGAACCCCTCTAAACCTCCCACTCAGAAGCGGACTTCCTAGTTGGATGTCCTCGGCGCAGATGCGGGAAGGGACGTCTTTCGATACCAGCGACGGCGGCCAGCCAAGGACGTCGATCATCAGTGCGCGAGATGTCATCGGCAGGATAGGACCTCACCACCGGACGCGTGCGTACGGCGTTAATCTTGCTCCATGTATTCGTCCGTTTGGTGTCGGGTCCAAGTCTCCGAAGAAGATTTCGCTGAAAGTTTAGCGTAATCTTTTTGTAAAATCTATCCGAGGATCATTGGATCATCGTTATCTCGTAAGTGTTGACCGAACGGAATACGAGGACAGTGACACATTGTGCAAATGTATTACATAAAACAACGGATTTTGTGTGCAGACGTTAAATTTTCGTGGGAAGAGAACAATACGCGGCGCGATGGGTTGGGGAGAACGTGTCCCGCCTGATAATGCGATGGTAAACGCGAAAGTATCGAAAGCGAGTTCTGTGTGGTACAAAATTCCATTGCTTCATCTTGTCCAATTTTTTACTGATTCTTTCGAAACGATCAGTTAACATACTGACGTTAATTGTGTTCGATTCAGTTTTCTTGCTCTATTTGAACAAGATAAACGTACACTTTGTACATATGCTTATGTACTATATTTCGACAAGTTGAATGCCTTTTTCTCGACGCTCGGAGTTCTTAGAAATTTCTTAAGATACGATTTGTAAATAAGTCTCGCTTAAAGTAGACAATTGTTTAAATAAGACCATGTCTGCACATTATTTCTTATTATGCTGTGACTTTTATTACTCTTCAAAATTTCTTACAAATTGACAATATATTGAAAACTCTGATCATATTTAGCGATTATTAACGTTATATTATATTCTGATATGAATCTCGCGCGCATGGGAGAGATCGCTGTCAGTCAGCTGTCAGTTGTCAGTATAAAATTATTTAGCGTCAGTGTATGCGTCAAGCTGTAACTTTGATATTTAATATTTGCGACACGCGTGCCGTAATAAAATTCGTTGTAATCGAGAGTGTATGATTATAAAAGAAGATATTATTAATTTTTATCGCAATGGAACGTAAGACTTGTCTGATCGTTAAATCTCAGTTTAAAGTTCTTTGGAAATCAAGTCCAAGTCCGCGATTTTCATTTCTGTTAACACACAAGAATAGTCAGAATAACGTCATCTAACGTTTTAAGATAAATCGTCTTGATGCCGCTGCAACTCAGTCCTTCGAAATGATGCGAGCGCAGCCTGTGTTCTTATTGACGGGACGAGGAATGCCGTCGACCGCCCAGACGAATCGATAAACTGGTGCGAGCAGTGTTGCGGCAGTGGAGGATATCCAAGTCTAGCCACCCTCGACCGGAGAGCTCGTCCGGCTTGTCGCCGGATTGATTTTCGTGGAGCGGCAACGGCACAGCGCGATCAGGATGATGACTTGTTGGGTCCTGGTTGGGGTCTTCGTGGCCATTGTGCTTATTTACGGCCTCATCGAATTTCATTACTTTTTGCGGTTGTTTCTTACCGTCTTCCTCGCACGCTACTGCAAAAAAAGGGTGCATATTCTCGATGAAACCGCGATTTACGGTACGTGAGAAATATATGTTGAGCTTTGATTGATAAAATTCAAAGGCATTGTTTCATTAGCATCATTAGTACATGTATTTATTAGAAAAAATCGATTCAACCGCAGTCAAGTAACAGTCACATAGATTAATTACGCTGCTAATTAAAATCTATTTTTATTTTTTAACGCACTTGATTAATAAATAACTAATAAAAATCAACTAATAAAATAATTAATTTAGATTTATTTTGGTTTTTACTATAATTTTTTAAATCAAAGAATAACAAATAGAAGAATCTTTTTGAAAACACACAAAACAAAATACACATTTAAAAACATATTTAATTTGATATTAATATATATGTTAAAAACAAGAAAAAAAAATTTTATATCGTCTTATAAAAAATCCTTGCAATTTCTAATTAATAACACGTATAAAATTGAATATACAAAAAATTTTGTTTTATCTATAATTTTCAATGTGATCATAATGACAACTTAAATTAACGAGGTTAAGCTGATTACGTTGAAGAATCATCATATACGTCGTTTTGTCACTACGATATAATCTAGGAATCCTTACGATCTCTCCTGATTATCTCCCTTGTGTAAACCTTGACCTATCGTGTATTGAATCAGCCGGCTGATAAAATGTCGCAAATCCGGAGTATTGATTGCGCACCATAACGCGCTTAAATAGCGCAAAATGTCAATCTCAAAGCTCTTCGGCGTGAGAAGAGTATCGTCTTCAAATTTATAGATCTTTTGACGGATAGCTAGCAGCACTTGATTTTATTTCGATATTGCACGCAAAACGATTCACAGTTTTTCAGCGAATGCAGAAACCGATTAGTATATACTTAGTACATACCTATGCAAATGCTTGGCTACAGTTACGCGTCCCTAATTCTTTTAACTTCATCCGAAGTTAAAAATCAATGTCTTAAAATCATCATGTTCCGTTATATAACGTCATTATATAATGTAACAATGTTTTGATCAATTGTACGGAAATATAGTTATTTTATTATGCATGAAACTGAATTTTTTGTTCTTTGAAAGAAATGAGAATTTTATACTTATCTTTAAGCTTGAAGTATTGAATTATAATCATCTTGACCATTGTGTATATCACTTATCATAATATTATATCGCTAACATAATATATATACAATGCGTTATTTTTACATAATGTACGTGCATTTAATCGCTCAAGAGTTATCTATCCACTTTAAATCACGTAATTTCGTTCATTAATCATGAACTAAGATCATTAATTTATCACACTTTAAATCACAATTAGTGAACAAAATTACGTGATTCGAAGTGCAGTAGACAGATAGTTTTTAAATCAATTTTAAAAATTACGACGCACACAATTATCTTATGTTAATTTTTGCAGGAATTTGCACTACCAACGACATAGACGCGCTTTTGTATCACATGAACAACGCGAGATATCTTCGCGAGCTCGACTTTGCGAGGGTCGATTTTTACGAGAGAACTGATCTATATCGAGAAGTTTGTTCTCAAGGATCAGGCGTCGTGCAAGGAGCTGCCACTATACGCTACAGGCGTTTCATCAAGCCGTTAACGATCTTTAAAATAACGTCTAAGGTAATTCAAGAAAATTAAATACGTATAATTCGAATATTTTTCAGAGGCGAAGAAGGAAAAATTCCTGCACTAGACACAAGAAAAAAGAACGTTGGATTGTTAAGAGATATCAGTTCATAATATCTTTTTACAATAATAACCCAGTAAACATCCATGACATAAGATTGAAATTATGTAATTGCTATTTTTTCAATCCAATTTATATTAAAATTAATTAAAATGGATTACAAATTTTCAATCCATTTCCGGGAGATAATAATTTAAGAATTTTTTTTAACAATAAAGAGCTACGTTTCTGTTTGTTGATGTTGCCATTAAAAATGATTGACGTTAAAAAAACTATCACATTTGAATCATTTTCTTCGAAACATCTTTCAATTATGAATACAAGATATCAGTTGCGTACATTGATGTATCACAATAGAAACGTTGCCGGATGCGTAATAGCAAACATGTCAATAGACAAATACAATAGTTATTTTTTTTCAAGGCATTCATGATCCCAAAGTAAATGCCATTTTGATTTTGTAATTTCAATTCACCGCGCGATCATATGACGCACAGTCTCGAAACTCATGGAGGTTCTCCTTATGGAAAACCTGTTCTTAATGTCCTTGACAGACGCATGAAATTATCAAGAGACAAGGTCGCGTTTCCATATCAAGTAAAAGTGCGGCGGTCGTGTACATTTACGCAAAAGCAAATACAGACCAAAATTACAACGGATTGAGTTCCGATTTAATTCTTAACTTCGATACCCTGCACAAGAAGAATTTCTATTCTTGTCTAATAAAAAGATTGTAATGCAGTCCAAAAATCGGTGAATTCGATGAATTACACCATTAGTATTGTTATGTATTATTATCATTATCGTGTTCCATTCTATCACATCTCGTCCTTATAAAAATTTCAATTTTTTTTAAATAAAATAAAAAAATATAACAATGCGTCTAGATTAAACATGAGAATATGAGATAATAGGTTGCAACACAATAGAAAAATTGCGCTGATATACACTACCGCAAAAATTTGGAACATTAGTTTTTAGAGATAAAAACATGATTCTTTATTGATGTAATTATTATTTTATTGAAAATATTAATTTTTATTTTTGAAACGTACATTAGTAAAATAAAATTTATGATTGAAACAATATAAAACCATCGTACATTTATATGTTAGTAAATAAAGTTTAAACTATCTTTTCAAAATTTAGAGATGCTTCTAACCTTTGCTCCTAACTTTTTAAAGATAATGTACACAATTATGTTTCCATGTGCAAATTGTTACATAACTGTCTGCAACTTTGTGAAAGTCAAAACGGTTAAAAGAAAAAAACATTTTTGAACCGGTTTTTTCGCATTGCTGTACAAGTATTCGTGATATTGCGAAAATTTAAGTAGAATAAAGAAGCATGTCTTAAATTGGTAATGAATTTTATTTTCTTTCGTTTTTATATTTATTCATTTTATTCAGACAAGTTATACAGATTATACATATTACAGTTATACATATTAAAAAGATATATCTTGGTATATACGCAATCTTACGTAGTATAATTTTGTTAACTCCTTTTTTAGATTATTTATTGGGATGAGAGAAGTTTTTTCATGGAGCATCGATTTATCACGCCGAGCGACGGTTTCATAAGGGCAATCGCAATTTGCAGACAAAGACTTCTTAACTGTAGCGCCGACACTGTCATTGGCGCCCTATTGAACCGTGGAGTGAAGCAGAACGGAAATGTCGAAGCAGGTATAACGCAGGTAAATTACAATCACACTTAGAGAACACTGCAAAAATCATTTTGAACGATTCAACTGTTTTCAAAAATGTACTTATCACAATGGAAAGTATATAAGTTGATTATAATGTCAAATGAAGAATCTGTTGCAACTGTTTAAGTCACTTTGGTCCCTTCACAACGACTGTTTAATCAAACTCGCATAAATTAAACGACGTAACGTGCCGCTAGATATCTCCTGCGCGGCCAGAGATGCCACCCGAAGTGAGCAGGTGGATAGAAAGCAACGAGATATCCTCAGCGATGTTGAGGCAGGAGCCAGTCACGGTGACAACGCGCTGCTGACAAACGGATGCCGCGACGACCAGCGGTGACGTCATTTTGGCGCCGATATACACAACTACGACTGTGTAATATGTGGAATATCGGAATACGATCTCCATCCTTAATTGACAGGTGTTGTTATAGAGAGACGTAGTTTCGTAATGAGGTCGATTAATCGTAATGGTTCTCATGGCTTGTGCGTTTAATTATCTTTGAGAGGCGGAAACTTAGTGCGGCCTTACAAAATAAATGATATAAACGACCTATATGACTGGTGTCCGTAATTGAAACGGAATAAGAATAGTTAATTTAATCGCAGTGAGCGAGTATTTCTTCCTATTTCTATTAGTCGAATTTAAAAGAAAAAAATTATAGATAAAGTAAAAAGAAATTTTTAAAAGAATGTAATAATTTTTTTGTTGCTTTCGTATTTTATAATTATCCAGCGTAAAAAAATCAATGTAAAATTATGTTTAAAAATGCAATATATTACGTTTTTTAACATAATTACCGAGGTATTAATTTGAAATTTGGCATAGTGCATATTAAGAAATTTAATTGTATACGTGTAATATTTAAATGATGTAAAGAGTATCTTAAAATTAAAAGTGCTGTGGATGTTTTCTTTGTTATACGTTGTGTTATCGTTGAACTGAGTGTTAATATTGTAAAAATAGAATACTTTCTTTTAATATGCATTAGCAACTAGAACTGATTAAATATCTTACACTAACGTGATATATACATCTAAATTTACCTTCTACATAACTGCGTCGATTGTGAAGTATTGTATATACGGCAGGGAAATAACAAATATTAATTTATTTACATTTATTGTAACAACGGATGCCTGTATTTAGTATATTAGGTGCCTTCACACATTGAAGAAATATATCTGACTATTAAACTAAACATGTCTGTAAAAACTTCTTCTTGAAGAGGCCATCGCGATATTTTAGTTTTCTTTTTCGCTTTTGCGCATTTTGCACAACTGCAGACCACGTTTTGTAACTGATGACATGTATATGTGAGCATAAATAATTCGCGAATTAACAAGGTCACTGATTTATTAACACCGATGGTAACTCACGTATTTCTATAGCCGTCAATTTCCTTTGTCGTGCTTATCTAATGTTCGATGAAAGTTGATAAAATTTTATAAAAATATGAAAGACTGAAAAATCTCATTTTTGTATCTTGATTTAAGATTGACAATTAGTCAGCGAGACAAGATATTAAAATTTAAATAGTTACAAATAAGATATATATATATATATATATATATATATATATAATAAAAGACATATAATAAAAAATTTTCTCATTTGTCGAAGTTGACTTTACATACATTAAATAATATATTTTTAGAATTTCACATTAAAAAGAAAAAAATTGACAAATTAATGTAGCATTTATCTTGTACAAAGTGATTAATTTCTTTATTTTTTTTCCGACACAATAAACTTGTTATGTCAAACACATTTATGCATAATGTTTTATGATAAATCTGTACATTTATTTGCAAATCTTCCAATTTGCAATTCTAATTTTGGCTGTAATATTTCAACCAATTTTACACGTTAAAATATGTCTTTTTCTTTGGCGCATCTGGAACCGGTTCTCCGGAGACCGCAGGCAAGTCAGAATAGCGGTCAGTTCTCCGTCGACCGTGAAAAGGCGTGCGTCGAGTCGACATATTTTCGAGCCGTCGTTCAGATAGCGAGAGATACGTCGATAGGAAGCTAACAATGTTGTGTTCTTGTTGCGTGGCGATAATCGCCATTCTTTACATCCTATTCGATGTAAATTATTTTCTGAGAATTATCTCTACTATCGTTTGGGGCAGACTTTTTGAGAAGAAGAAGAAGCTTTTCGATACAACAACGATTTATGGTAAATTCACACATCAGATCACAACGTACTAGATTAAAATATATATCATATAAACGTTATATTTAAGATTGACAATTAGTCAGCGAGACAAGATATTAAAATTTAAATAGTTACAAATAAGACATATAAAAAAAAATTTTCTCGTTTGTCGGAGTTGACTTTACATACGTTAGACGATATATTTTTAAAATTTCACATTAAAAAAAAAAATTGACAAGTACGAATTAAAATATCATTTATCTTATACAGAGTGATTAATTTCTTTATTTTTCTTCGACGCAATAAACTTGTCATGTCAAACACGTTTATGCGTAATGTTTTCTAATAAATCTGTACATTTATTTGCAAATTATTTCTCTATTAATTTAGGAAACGAATCTGCAAAATTTTGAGATATTTTTAATTGTAGAGATATTGATAAAAAAACTAAAAAAAATACGTTACATAACAAGAAAATGAATAAACTTGCTGAGATATCAGCAATAAGTAAATACTTTATGAGAAAAATTATAAATAAAATAATTCATTGAATGTTCAAGAAACGAGATATAGATCGTACAAAGTCCTTATATCTGTATCAAAGATCAAAGTTTGTGAATAACTTAAAATATGTTGTGTAAACGATAGAAGATTATCCTGTTAATTTGCTTGGGTAACGAATTTATCTGCACTTGTGCAAAATTTTGAGATATTTTTAATCAATAAAAATATGTTAAAACATTTAGAGACTAAATACAAGTATTGTTCGACGTGTTCGAGATGTTCGAGATGTAATTTATCAGAATTAATGCACTTATTTATGATGACACATTAATGTGCATTTTTTTAAATATATGTATTCAATATATATTCAGTTACATTATGTAAGTCAGCAAATAATTGTAATATGAGGTGCCACCGGTGCAATATCGGCATATTTCTTCATTCTGGGGAACATTACATTTATTCAAAAAGATTTTTAAACAGATTTTACGTACATACAGATTGATTTTTGTAATAACTGTTATAAACTTTAAAAGTTTATTTCTTTATTCTTTGTCTTTAATCATTTCTCTAATGAAAATCTTTCTTAGAATTCTTCATATAATTTTTCAGAATTAAAACTTAACAAGAACAGATAATAAGCTAAATCTGAAAAATAAATGAATAAAATTAAATAAAATATTGATTGTATTATTTATTTAAAGGTTTTTAATAATTATTCTTTTAATATAATAATTTAAATGTTATACGTATATAAACTCATTAAAATAATTATGAGATCTAGTTTGTCCGTTTGCGTAGGACAATTAATTAATCTCTTTCAGAATTTTTCATATAAATTTTAGAATTTTTTAGAATTTTCGTATAATTTTGTAACCTTAAAAAATTTTTCAGACTCTTTATAAAAAATAGGATACTTTTTAGATGTATAAAAAAGTCTGGAATCTTTTCTGAAATTCTTTATATTCTGAAATATATATTCTAAGATATATTTTCATGATTTTTTATTTTATAATTTTATTTCATTATATAATTTCATTATATAATTTTCGAAGAAGACTTATAAAATCTAAAGAAGTTAAAGTTTTTTTTTTTAAATCTTGTTATAAATTTAAAATATAAAATATAAAAAATTTTTAAAGATATTATAAAATATGAAAATTTTTTAACCAGAATTGGTAATATTTATTTAAAAACAAACAAATCGAATGAATTATGCAAATTATTCGAAATAAAACTGTTCATGTTTCAAACGACAAGTGCTTCAAGATATAGACACATGTTTATATCTAATATACAGTTTCGAGAGAAAGCAGAGTAGGAAGTCTAAATTCTTCGGCCAGAAAGGTTTATTTGCTCTATCATAACAGTAACTATAAATTAGATTTATAATTAGTTTAACAATTATTTTGAAATGCTAATTTATCGAATTTACAGTTATTATGATTGTTAAATTTGTTTACTATATAGGTTTAAAATTATTATACTTCATGGCTGATGATGGCTAAGTAAGCTGAAACGTTCCAATTTTAGATTCTCGTCGAATTAAAAATTGATTAATATTATATCTTTTTCTTGTTTGTTTGTTGGTCTATTAATTTATTTATGTCTTTTTCTTTTATGATACATACGAGCGTTATCTTTTGAATAACAATAACTGATGAATTTTTATTATTTTAGGAATCTGCAGCACTCAAGATGTTGACTTGGTTTTGAAGCATATGAATAACGCGCGATATTTGCGCGAATTGGATTTTGCGCGTTTCCATTTTTACGATAGATCAGGAATTTTCAGAGCGATCGCAAAAAGAGGCGGCAGTGCTGTTCAAGGTGCATCTTCTATACGATATCGCCGTGCGATTCCTATTTTTACACCGTACAAGGTTACAACGAAGGTATGGTCGATAATTTTAGCATTTTGTTTTTTTTTTTTCTGTTTCTGCGCATGATGATCGTGTCGATCCAATTTATATTGTTGCAGCTCATTTACTGGGAAGACAAACACTTTTATATAGAACAGCAGTTCATCAGTCTCACAGACAATTTTATTCGCGCCGTTGTATTGAGCAGACAAACTGTAACTGGATTGAAGATTCCCGTACAGGATATAATCGCCGAATTAGAGCCGGAAACACGCAGGCCAGAGCCCACCAAAGAACTTCAGTTCTGGCTAGAATCTATGGAAGAATCGTCTCAAAGTTTGAAGAAACAGAAATAAAATTACTTAAAAAAATTTTTTTTTATGTTTATGTTTATGTTTGTTTGACATGTTATTTATTTAATTTTCTTTTAGAAACTTTTATGTTATGGTGAATTCTTTGTCTGTTACAATATATGTAATTTTACATAAAGTCTTAAGAAGTGTATTTGATTTTTTAACTTTATAAATAGATTATAATATATAGTTTTATATCTTTTTTTGTGATATAATATTATTTTTCGAAGTTTTTTGATTAAAGTGTTATTTTTAAATTAAAAATTATAATATTGAATTATATATTTTTTGATATTAATCTTTATCTAGGCAATCTATTTGATTAATTTATTGTCCTAAAACAGATAATCCATTAGATCTCATAACTATTTTAATGATTTTATATATATATATATAACATTAAATTATTATATTAAAAGAATAATTATTAAAAACCTTTAAATAATATAATCAATATTTTGTTTAATTTTATTCAATTATTTTTCAGATTTATTACTTCTATTCTTGTTAAATTTTAATTAATATAATATATTTAACATAATTGATATATTTAATATATAATTATTATTAACTGTATAATTATTAATATAATTATTACTTATTATGTAATTATTACAAATAAAACACTTTGTGTTGCTATTATTGTTCATTGCACAGTTAATAACAACTCAATAATAATATCAATTTAAATAGATGAAGAAGAGAAGTAATTAATAAATTAAATAATATACTATTTAATAAATTAATATATTAATAAATTAAATAAATTTTCTGTAAAAAATTAATATTAAATTTCATATCTAGGTAAGTTAATTTAAAAAAAAAACAAATTCACGATTTTTACTTGTATATTATATTTATCGTTAACTAATATTTTTCAATAATGCAGTATACAAATATAAATGCTAAAAATTAGTTTTTAAA
The DNA here is from genome assembly GCA_037157785.1 of Cephalotes varians. NCBI lineage: Eukaryota > Metazoa > Arthropoda > Insecta > Hymenoptera > Formicidae > Cephalotes > Cephalotes varians. Next base: position 210,595 of record JANQDE010000017.1, on the reverse strand, counting down.
TGAAAATCACCAATAAAACAAGATAATTATATCATGTTGCCAACTTATAAATATACTGTCATACTTATTTTAATAAATAAATGTATGTGTATATATATATAAAATTTCTTAATATATAACGGTCCATCAGATCTCGTTTGCCCAATTGAAGTTGTAAAAGTAACAATTTTTAGAAATATTCAAATAATATTATAGTTCTTAAAACTTTTTATTTTTTATAAAAATAATACTAAAAAATAAACAAAGTTAAGTTAAATTTCACATCTGTTAAAACTATAAGTTTCGTTTAATTACATAAGAAAAATTGCTTCTGGGTCTATTGGACCTAGCTTGCCCGAATAAGAGTTAATTGAGTCTAGCATAGAATCGAATTTAATTTAGGTGTATATATTACAAGATGATCCTTTTATTGCTCTACAATTAATGAGTGGAATTTTACTAAAATTTCATTAATTATTTTTTATTTGTAGAGTCCGCAATTTTATAGACGCAATTAATTTTCGTAATTACAGGGCACTTCATAATTAATATAAAAATCTTTATCTCGTGTTTAAACGATAATGTTTCTAATATTTTATTATAACGTATGTTGATGAAACGTTGATAAAATTCTAATGTTTGGCCATTAAATTTTCATTTAAATAATCTATAATTATCTATAATTGCATTCATTATATAGACTCAAGATGATTTCGCCAACAAACCAATGAAATTTTTAACACTTTTCTTAATTGACTTTTGTAATTAACGAGTAATCCCGTCGCGTTACTTGTCACGAACCGTTAGATGGCGATCCTGGTATCAGCTCAGACAAACGGAGAACGGATGTTGCTACGGAGCTGATACCACGCAGTCGATCCGCGAACTCGAAAGCTGCCGCGAAGAGTCGACCTTTGACTACGCTTTCCATGAACTTTTGTGAGCTACTCGGTGGCGAAGAGCTCGCGACGGGTCTCTACAGAGAACAATACGGATGAGCATCTTTATTCCATCTGTGAGTGACAAGTGCATCATTACGTTTGTTGAAAATATGCACGTTTGACGGACCATCTGCTTTCCTATCGTTTTAAATTTCTGCTCTTTAAAGCATTTATTTTAAATTTCAAATTTTTAGAAGACGTTAGGTCTATCGTTTAAGATTTTCTCATATATTATTGTTGTTTAAATAAGAATGATTAATTCGACAAAAGTGATTCTGTGGTGATGTCAGGATTAAAGAGAAGAAGAAATGGTAAAAGCGATAAAAAATCGGCAGCAAATACGCTTCAAGAAGAGAAGATTTTTCTTGAATTCTAAGAATTGCAAATTGTAGTAATTTACGGGACTTTAATTATTGAAATAATCGCGTTTGCATTATATATTACATTTTGTAAATATAATATAATATTCCATCATGTGTCATGACAATGGCACGAGTAAACTAGGTTTTGTAACGTAAAATTCACTTAATAAAATGTGAATGTGATTCATTTGCGTCCTGAAACTGGCGAAACGGAGTTATGAAATGCTTCGCGAATTCAGCATATGAAACTCACGTATTTCTGCTTACAAACACAACCTGGATACGGTCGGCGACGCGCTCGCGAACGAGTTAACGATAACTGTACGATGCGTAAACGCACGCGCGGGTAAAATTACGCGATTACATCACAAGATATGTTGAATGCATAAATCATTGTTCAAACCTATTACTCATTACCGATAACGGCGTGCTATTTTCTATATTTCAGAAAATAGAGTCACGAATGCGCAATTTCTTTTTTATTAAGTTCTTCTCTGTGATATAATAGTATACGAGTGTCTAAAATCAACAGATGTTCAGCAGATTGTACTATGAATTCTTTGACCGAATTGGGCCTAATGTTTTCTTAACGTGATCGTCTCTCTAATTAACAATTAAACAAAAATAGCAAAAGAAAACAGACAAGAAAATCTTATTTTTTTAATTAATTTAAGACATCTGTTTTTAATACAATTTTACTTATAATTTTAATTTAATTGTAGATTGAAGAGATACAGGAACAATGATGAAAATTCAAAAAAATGTAGGGAAAATGATTTTTTTATCTTCGTGAAAAAATCTTTTTAGTTGTAAGAAGTTTCGGAAATTTTATTCGGACGAACTAAAAAGATGATTAGCAATTCTATATAAATACGAGATATTCCTCTATGCTGTGTGTGTGTGTGTGTGTGTGTGTGTGTGTGTG
>JANQDE010000017.1:192146-208193 GCA_037157785.1 Cephalotes varians | reverse complement strand
AATATTATTATTGAAGGTCATATTCGAAACGTGTCTCCTTCCCGCTTCATGTGTTAGAAGATGATCACGTTAGTGGTCGGATTAATACTGTCGCGTGTATCTCATGGTCTTATCAGTCTCGACGGGATGATTTAGACCTCGGCGGAAAGGATTAATATGTTTTCAGCGAATTGTCTCGAACTGACGACCATGGCCATTATGCGAGTTTACTGCGATCCTTTATGACATATTTACAAATTAGACAGTTTATGTACAATAATCGAGCGCTACTTCGTAGCGCGTACGAGCATGAGATCCATTTCCTTCCCTCGACACAATAGAGAGAAAGTTTTATTGTCTTGATTTTCTCACGTATTTTAAAAATTGAGAACATCGCTTTCTTTCAACAGTTTTCCACTTGAAATGCGCATGCTCCTTTCCGGTCGTGTTTAAGCTAGAAAACATGCTGATAACGCACGCGGTTATCCCGAGTGCCAGGAAATCGATCGTGCGAACAGGTCGCTCGTCGATTTCTCTTCCCATGCACCAACATTTAATGGAACAATGAATCGGTACTTTCCTCGGCGAAGATATCATTTCTTTTCGGTTTATTATTCTTCCTCATAAATTCGTGAGAAATTGTGTGCATTCCAAACTCGAGTACTGAAATTGTTCTGACAGTTTTATAACGCTATTTATTTGCCTTTTATCAGATGCATCGTTCATGCTCAAAATTATTAATTGTGAAATAGCTTGGATTTCTGAATTAACATCTGAAATTCTTTGAAATTAGATCTGAAAGGCGATTATAATCAGAAACGTTTAATTTTGACTCTTAGGTGTGACGCATTTGCAATATGATTGTTTTCAACGATGAAACAATATCTTCCAACAAGAATTTAAATTTAATGTTGTGTAATTTATATTTAATGTAAATTTAATGTTGTGTTTTTAACATTTTATTTTTCCTGTAAAATAAAAATGTAAAGTTTGTATAAATGCAAAATTTTACATTTTGAGTCTTATTTATAACAAAATAAAAATATTATAAAATATATAGAATTTGAGTTTACTTTTGCTGTACATTTTTTCGATGTTTTCTTAATTGTTAGTGAAAAAATACATATATTTATATTTTCTAGAATGTATTTAAGAGGATGTTGTTTTCGAGAAAGGATTGACAACATGCAAGCGCTCGAAAGACGACGTAAGAATTTCAACGACGGGTTTTGTCGGGGCCGAAAAAAGACTTTCCTAATACCATGTTTAAGAAACCGATCACGTATGCGTGTGAAGAGTCGAGAAGGATTAAACTGACTGAATTCATGTTTGTTCGCGGCTTTGTTTGACGAAGGATACGCATGCTTTGACATATCATCTTAGGATTAGCGATTAATTTATCGTACGTAATACTTTGCATTATGTAAGCGTGATTTTTATTCGTCGATTGCAGCAGGAAATTAAAGATCGTCGTAATAAGTGTGATACTATAGCTCGCACTCCATTGCAGCATGAGAGCTCTCTTCAATAAGCTCGTTATGACCGATATTCTTCCCGCTCTAACGCGACATAATTATAGCTTTTGCAGCTCACATTCTCGACATGTAACTATCCTAACTTGTGCAACCATTTTGCACGCAGTGGTTAATGCATCCTGTAAATCCTAATAACGTGTATTTTACATGTTATAATTTACATAATACATATAAAGACAATCGGCAGATGAAATCTAAAAGTTGGCTGTTTTAATACGTAGCAATTTGAGATATTTTTTGGCGAGAATAAAGAATTAATATGTGAACCGCCGAATTACAGCTTAGCGAGATTGTACTTTCGTAACAAGAGAGAACAACCGTGTATTCTATACACGTATGCGATCACCGGAAGACTGATAACGTGTGAGACACGCGTGCGAGCTTCTTTCCTCTCGATTACATCACGTGGGAAGATGAGCGCGTAGGACGCGTCAACGCGATCGCATGGCACATAAAACGGTGAAAGAGACGGACGGGTTCTCTCTCGCAGAGAGAGAACCGAGTCGTGTTAACTTTTACATTTAGGCACCACATCCACACGTGACGACGATGGGCGTCGGCGAGTGGGGAGATCATAGATGATCGCAAATTGTCCGCAATTGGCAGGAAGTCGAGGCAGGGGGACCGTTTGTGCGCCCCTTCGCACTCTAATGTACATTATTTTCGCGCAGCCTTCCATTTCGTCCGTGAAAATTGATCTCGGTGTCGATTAATCTCTACATACGCTCGCACTTCTCCAAACATCTTTTTATCGCGCTTAAATAAAATAATAATTGATTCTTATAAAATAATAATTGATTTCTTTTGAAATTGGTTTAAAAAAGAATTAGCTATGTGTTCTAAGAATCAAATTTCTTGACACACAAAGGACTTAAACTGATTTCTTGACACACAAGAGATCTTAATTGATCAATTTCTTGATACACAACAGACTTTAAATTGATTTCTTTTGAAATCTCTTCTCTCGAGCTCTTTATGTTTTGAAGCATCTTGAATGATATTAACACAAAATGTTAAATGTTATAACGATAAAGCAACTTGATGTCATACAGGAATATCGGAATTTCTATTATAATGTAACAGCCATTTAGGATAAAAATAAGAGCACATCGAGGTGTATAAATATATCTTGTACTGAAATGCACGGTGGGGATTTTCTTTTTTTTACCTTTCAGTACGCGCTATAAATGTCACCGTGTTCTTACCGCGTGATGCGGCCGAGAGATGGAAAAGACGTGACCTCAGCAAGGTGAAGCGAGCGTCTTTTGCGAGTTAGATCAGCGATCGAACGTTCTATTTTTTTCATCAGATCCGCGTCCCTTCCGTTCCACTCTTCATTCGCTTTTTGCATTCACTCACGCTTTTTTTTCCTCGTTCTTGTTTGGCGAGCGACCGTGGCACTTGTCTGCGACAAGTGGCACAAATATTACGACGGCGGGTGGAGTTCTGCGTGAGAGCGTGCATAGCTCTTGATAAGGCGAATCAATATTATTCAATTCTGATAACGGCTCTCGTTGCGGCAAGTACGGAGAGAACGCATTAATCGTGCAATGAATTGAGATAAGAGATTTTCCGTTAACTCGCAGGTGCTCGTTCAACGCGATGCTCGTGTTCTTTTTTTTTTCGCTAAAAAGTATCGACATCCATGGAACGGATGCTGCGTTAGATATACGAAGATTCCAAACACACGGAAAAATTATTCGCACTAATTGCGTCGATGTGCGAGTGTGTGTGTATGATCATTCTATTTCCGCTGTTATTAAAAATTAAAAACTTTTGATACGTTCGAATTACTATTGGTGTTAATTATGTTTTTCAACAAATAAATCTTTATTTAAATTTATTTAATAGATGTCTATTTTGTCATTGACGTTTTATAATACATTTTAATGAAATAATAGAAGTTTTTTATAAAAAACATGGAGATTTTTACTCGTAAGTCATTGAATTACTTTGATTAAGCATAAGAAGAAATCTTCTTTTAGTCATAACTTCAAACAATTATTTATATATCTTATTTTTTTATTTTGTTTTCTTCTTAATGATACAAGAGAAAATTTAACAATTTAATGAAAAATGTTCGGGCCCTACTAATTATGTTAATTACAATGTATCGCGAGTAACCTGGCGAAAACAATCGATGAAACGAAAGTCTCGTGAGACCGTAGATGATAGTGTCCGCTGTAGCTGATGTGAGAAATAAGGATATAAGGATGATGTTTTATTCAACGGCTTCTTTCGTCGTGTATTGTCCGATCAATATTATTTGCATAGCTATTGCGATGACTTAACATAGGAAACTCACATGGACCGGTCGCTGCAATTTGAATTTCCGATTTGAATTTGCGTTAATACACGTTATAAATCTCAATCTAGGTGGGGTTATTTGATTCTTTAATGCAGTTCACGTTTTTCATCGACGTATTAAAAAGTTGTTGCTGTCTTAGGAAAATTACACGAAAGATAAATTAACATGTAGTTAACATGGAGATATACAACAGCTGACCTCGGGACGGAGAAAACAAGGAAAAAAGAAAAAGTATATAATTTTATTAAAGTATATAAAAATTAATCTGGAAACAGATTTTTAAAAATAATTATGTTGGACATCAAAATAATTATGTACGATGATTGCTAGAATATCAAAATTTTTTGTAGCATCATGTTTGAGCATCTTTAACATAATTATTTGGATCAACTATTTTTAGATCTGTATCTAATTTTTATATGCTTCAGTAAAAAAAAAAAAACGTTCTTTTCATATATGAACTTGTCGTAGATTATATGCACAGATGATTTTATTTTTGGAATCAAAAGGAAGCGAAACACCGTGGGAAGTGACTTAAGGTGGCATAGTTATTATACGCCTGAATGCGAGTTTCTAGGAAAGCGGAGATTTTTATATACGAGACCTTTCGGCGAAAGTTACCTTCACCTTTGCACCTTAGAGTTCTGCCTGTTTCTCGTGTGTATATGTGTGTATATGTGTGCGTAAGAGACTTCAATCCGGATGTAAAAGGTTAACGAAGAACAGTAATACGCGATGGGAATAACGGGAGAACGAGACGTCTTGCAGCGGCCTTGAGGATGTCTTTTTTTTTTTTCTCGTCTACGGCTGTTTACTACGGGAAAAGTGACGTTCGATGAGCAATACCCTCCGTAGGTGTCATTTCCACCTCTTCTACATGATCGCGATCGCTTATGAGTGAACGGCTTCGCCGTGGCTGTCCCGTTAGCGGACCTAGAAGGCCCAGAGAGCAGACCAGATCGCAGCCAATCGTATCGGCCGGTTTTTCAGACATATCGGTCCTCGTCTGACGAGGATTGTGTCTGGTCGAGTTGGCCGGTAGTCAGCCGGGACGGTTCCTACAGATCTTCCTCATCGGTGCATCTGAGCGGGATCCTCGCTCGCGTAGGTCGCACGTCGATCTTCTCGTTCTTCTCCGCAATCTCCTTCTCCTCGCGCTTCTCCTTCCTCCTCCTGTTCATTTCTCTCTCTCTCTCCCTCTCGTCGCGGCTTCTTTCCCTTCCTCTTACGTCCTGTCCACCTCAGGTTGCTACTCCAACGTAAATGTAGTATTTCCTGGTGATCCGTGATGCGCATCACGAGGCTCTTCCGCTGATGCGCACGGTGAGTTTTTTATCGGTGATATAATTATCGTAATGATATTTGTGATGTAAAGAAGAGTTCTCTCAGACTTCTCCGCGTGTTCATATGATGGAAGACGAAAGTTGCTGATTGAGCCGATGTAATTAATACCCGTGAATAATCGCCGAGGTAGTAATACCTCGTAACCTTGAACGGTCAGTTCGCGATGTGATGCTAAACTTAAAAGTTTTCTTGTTTTCTTTTTTTCAAACAATACATTCTCTACCCACTTCCTGCCCAAAGGGATCACGTTGCTATTTCTACGTTTCCAGGAAACGTTGCCAGTCCCATCGGAGTAAGGACCTGATGAAGGATCAAGTCATGGGCCGCACAGGTTACACATGCATCAGGCATGTTTTCTGCTCCCTCAACGTTTTAATCTGGGTACGTAGAGCCTCTTTATCGGTTGTTCTTGATGTTGCGTTTTGATTCTATAAATCACGATGTAATTTTTTTTTTCGAAAAACAATAGAAGACTTGGATACGTATGCGGTATCGGGAATTTTATCTGTTATATTTTATTACGAGATCGATTTGCTTTGCGAATTATTCGAGAGCGGTACTTGAGTTATATTTAAACGTCTCTCGTTCGCGATGGAAAGATATGTGTGAGAACATTTCGGCTTGAATGAAACATTTCGCTGTGGCGCATTAATTCGTAAACACGCGTATACGGTGCAAGTGCGCGGCTCCAATTGGTCAGAAATGACAGAAATGAGACAATAGCCGGCAATAACGACCTACGCGGGCCGGCGATTAAACTGACGACGCGCTTTTGTAATTCGCGCCGCATTCCGCCGCATTCACCGTTCCCCTGGCTTTATTATTCCACTTGAAATCGTCCGCGGCGTCTGTATCACGATGGAAGCCTTAAATAGGGCGTTGAACCGTGCTCTATGAGCTATAAACTTACGGTACCCGTAAGTCGACGATAAAGCCCAGTACCAGTTGCTCTGTACTCTGTAAAACTGTAAAGTACACGTGTCCTCGTGTTTGTTACTGTGAAACGCGTCACTCTTATCACCCTTATTATACTTCGATGCTAATCGCGGTTCTGGACAGTCTCTGGATGAGACAGTGGTTCATTACGGACTTCAAAAAGTTGAGAAGACAGACCGGATGAGATTTTTAGAGATAAGTAAATCATATCTTAATTTATTAATAATTTTAATGTCAATATTTAATGTAAATATTTCCGTCGACGGTACAAACTGAATATTCAATGGTCAACGACACGTATTGTGGATTATATAACGTCGTTGCAAAAACGTCCGTCCCGTTTTCGCGCACGCATCATTGACGGTAATTAGAAAGTACGGACGCGCTCTTTTGTACAATTAGCTATCGGGGTCGTGTAACAGTGCATTAATTTCCTAATCATACTGCGTCGCGCAAGTTGCAATTTATAAATTAAATTGCGGTTCTTCCACGGATATTACACGCTGCATATGCGCGTAAACACGTTCGTCTCTTCATTTGCGATCGGACTCGATAAGGAGGGACGTCGTTATCGCGTGTCGGATGTACATCGCGCGATATAGAGAGGACTCGGATGAATTAACCGTAAGGTCAACATTCACCTGGTCGCTCGACTGACTTCCTGTCATTGATAGCACGGCGTGTTAATCGCCGGTTTACCTAGAAAATCTGTCTCGTGAGCGTAGAGACTCGAGAAGTCTCTCTATTTGCGAATAAGTTAGCAGGTAAACGATAAACCGTTAAATGTACACGGGTGACCGCATCGACATCCGATACACTTTGCTGATTAGCGAAATGGCGTCGCGCAGTTTCGATGTTATTTTAATTTTTAACGCGAATGCGAGAAATGCCACAGTGTGATTTTGCCATTCACTCGTCACACATTCGTTGGCGCATTGACCGCCGATGTGCCGACGCATTGACCATGAGTCAAATAAATTTCGCGACGGCTGTCAACCGCAGCTATCGATCTTCCTTCAACGTTGATGACTCGAAATGTGCGCGTCGCGATACTTTCTAATCCACGGCCCACTTTCCACTTTCCGATTTTGCTTAAACGCTGCATAACGCTCAACGTACCTTTGTTGCCGAGCGTAAATTGTTGGGGACAGTCGAATGAAAATCACGCGGTATCGACCCAGTGAACTCGCGTGCTCGAGTGTCGTGTGATAAGAATTTCTCGATGCTTTTAATTATAATTTTCTAGATCTTTAAGTAGAGAAGATCTAGAAAATTATAATTAAAAGCATCGAGACTACATTTTTTGTTGATAGATTTTTTGTAAGCAATCTGTAAATCGGATAGATATCACAAAAATGTTTATCACAAGCTGTATATATACCTCATGTACAATTAGATTCGATCTCCTCTACATACATCGCGGTTTATTGTTATCTTATAATAACGCGATCTCGCGATAGCTATAGAATATTATTTCTTTAATTTAATATCATTTTTCCCTAAATTTTGCATATTTTAATTTTAAACAGAATATTATTTGCCACTAAATTACATGTACTTGTAAACAGAATATCCCAAAAGTATCGAATGTCGCTTTCGTTGCATTTTGATTTGAAATCGGAATGTTTTCATACTAAAGATCGTAAAATCTGTGATCGAAAGACGTTTAGTGGACGTTCAGGTTTTGAAATATTCAATATAATTATTTGTCTATGTAAAATCATGCTATAGGATGGACCAAAATATATGTTACAATTGAGAAGGGGGTGATTTTATGGTTCAAAATAAGTCAAAATGATACAATAATTTTTTTCGAATAAGGTCTTATTTTCGAGAAAAAAAACTTTGAAAGTTAATCTAGTACACGTGCACTGATATTTGATGTAACGGTTTTCGCTAGACAGACGATATGTATGATTTGTTTATTATATTGTCAAAATAGAAATTAATTTAATCAATTGACTCTGAACGAATGAATTTGTGTGAGACAAAAAATAATTTTATTTCTTATACATTTATTTCTTAATTCTCTCTCTCTCTTTCTTAATTGAGATATTGTTGAAAATTATTGGTGATTGTTTTGTCATGTACAACATTGTATTCTGCGAATACAAATTTAATTAGAATGGATTCTGGTTAGAATAGTTTAATTAGAATAATTTCTAATTAAAATGATTCTTTTAATTCCTTAAATGCAAGAATAATTTTTCCTATTATTGTAAAACAGATTCAGAGTTTTTTTTTTTAAACAAAGCCTTATTCAAAAATCATTTGTTCTATCATTTCTCCGTAGAATCTCACCCTTTTGCCTTACCACGTATTTTCCATCCTGTATGCTATAATTTCGACTTTAATGGATCCGGTTTCGAATACGTCCGTCGAAAGTCAAACGTTTATGACGCGCGGCGCAACTGACGCACGTAATTTGTTTTACAGTTATGCGCTTGCGGAATTTTGGGTGCGGGCCTTTGGCTGCGACTGGCTTACTCCGGATACGCGACCTTGGTACCGCAGTACAGCTTCGTGTCGGCGGACTCGCTGCTGCTCGCCGCGGGATGCGTCACATTCGTCATCGCCTTCTTCGGATGCTGCGGCGCGTGGTTCCAGTCAAGATGCATGCTAATCACGGTTGGTACAACGTGATCCATTGTAAAACATGTGCCTCGCAAAAAGCGCGTGTGATACAATATACGGATCTTTTGTGATACGCACGCAGTATACTATACATGCGGCGCACGGACTGAAGTGTATGATCTGACTATCTTGAATATCTTTGTCGTCAGATTCGTCGGTAGATCGTGATTTGAATTTTTGCTGTCTTTTGAATAATTTGTCACACAGCAGTACGCATACTGACGCTATATATTTTGAAAATCGTCTTTTTCCTCATTTATTTTGCTCATTCTTAACTGACGTTAAAGCAGATCTGACTGCTAAGCAAAATAAAATATTCTTTTCCTTATATTATACTAGTGGAATTTGTGTAGTGGCGCAGTATGTGACGGATCGATGAATTTGTTTGTACAGTACATGAGACCTTGCGTGCACAGTAGTAATTACATAGAATATAAGATTTTTTTTTCCCCGTACACTTTCAATACTCGTTTTCTCCCGGTCTGTGAAAGAGATCAATGTTAAAACAATTAGAAGACTTGTTGAAAATCTCAAAGCTCCTAGAGAGATTCCCCATGTAATTAATAACGGGAAGAGAACATTTATACGTCCCGTAATTTTCAGTATTTCAGTCTGGTAATACTCATGTTTCTCGCCGAGTTCATGCTGGGTACCTTGACGTTCGTGTTCAGAGAACACCTCGCGAGGAGCTTGAAAGAAGAACTATTGTACGGCATTGAGAAACACTACAATATCACGAGGGAGCCGGGAACACTTTCTGCCATGTGGGACCATATACATACAGAGGTTTGTTTAATCAAGTTTTATTTGTAAAACACGTCACACCGGCTGTTATAAATTTTTGCGATTTATTAATTTATTTCAAAGAAGTTTCTTTTAAAGAAACCTTCTCACAGTTTCGCTAAAAAATCAACTTCGTTACATTGCGCAGGATATTAAATAAATACTTAATATAATAAAATTTTAAATCTTTTCCAGTTTCATTGCTGCGGCGTACGCGACTATACGGATTGGTTCCAAATCGAGGCGTGGCCCGAGGAAGATCGGGTGCCGGATTCCTGCTGCATACAGCGGGAACGATACTGCGGACGCCTAGATTCAGAGGGTCGTAACAAGGAGCTCTGGTACAAGGAAGGATGCGCGACCGCCATTCAAATGTGGCTCTTAACTAGACTCCACGTGGTGGGCACAGTAGGCCTCGTCGTTGCTTTCTTCCAGCTGTTCGGCCAGGTGGCCAGCATGATTCTCTTCTGCACAGTCAGGCACAAGAGATCCTCTCACACGTACAAGAGTTACGACACTACGAATACCTAGAATTTCAGATCGATCTTAGACGAGACCACCGTCTAAGATCGATAGTACCCTCCTCGCGAGCTTCCGATTCCCGTTGCATGCAGCAGGGACGAATCTTTTGGAATCGTATTGCTCTTCCCCTGAGGATTTTCATGGAGAATCTCGCGAATTTCAATCGCATCGAACTCACAAATTCGTAGGAATATAAGTACAACGAGCGAGACGAAAATTTGTCAAGAAAGATTAGGGAAATAAAAACGTCATGATTACGTTGTCGATGATTATTGAATATTATGCTATAAATACATTTATATGAAATAATTTAAGTAGATAAAGATATTTTGATGTATAGTTGACCAAAAAGTTTCCGCTGTGTACCAAAAAATAGGTATTCAATTGATGAACTTCCTTCTTATTGTTAGTCTGGATCTTGATAATGTTTCCTGTAATCTCCAGTGACTTATCGCGACTTCTATCGATTCAATCTTGTCAGCTGACAATTATTTATATTTGTAATTGTTTTAAGAAAGAGCGTGAGAAATATATAACTTGTCGATCATTTTAATGTTTATAGATAGATAAGAATTCATAGGCAAAATCTGGCAACAGAAAAGTTGATTTAAATATGAGAACAAATTGTATAATAATGAAGACAAAGATTATATGATCGATTATTAAATTAATGAAATTAATTAAAGTAATTTTCTAGTGGAACTAGCTTAGCCTGCTTTCATGGAGATTATTCTTATTATTATACTCGATATTCATTTATAAGAGGTAATCAATCTATTTTACGACAATTATAAAATCTCTGTTTTATGCGTTGTTATATTCTCAACAATTGTTAACAATTGGGAGCAGTTAGGTAGATAGTGTGCATGATTATGTGATTTAGACCTGAGTACTCAATAGAGATTCTAGATCAAATTATTTTCAATGTCATAAGCATGAATAATTTGTTAAGATTTTTGTATTCAACATATATATATATATATATAGTAAATTAAAAATCGTTATTCTCATATATTATTTAATATCGAAGAAACAATCGATTAATTAAGTTAAAACAATGTTAAAGACTGTACAATGTAGAACCGAGATAGTAAGATGATAGTATGTATTATGTGTATTGAACAAATTATTATTAATAATAAAGGATATATTTATATGTAATAAAAAAAGCTGATATATCATTATATTTAGTTCCATTTTTCCTTTATTTAATCGAAAAATGAACTAATTATAAGTGCAATTAAATATAAATAAATAATATCATATGATAGTAAGAAAGGCATTTATATTTGAGTTATATACATATAATTGCGAATTACTTACCAAAATTTGAAAATTTTTTAATGCTATTATCTTCAAACAATATTGAAAAAACGTAGCAGCCATTCTATCGTTCTACTTATTATGTTTAACGATGTCATTATCTGTACACATAAATAGACATAAAATGTAGTTATTTAGATATTAATAATTATATTTATAGTTTGAGACAAAATTAAATCTTGATACCTCGAAGGAATACATTTATAGGAAAAGAAAAACAAAATAATTTGATTTTGTTGAAGAAATAAGTAACTCTATGCTTACCGGTTGCATCATATCGCGTAGCATAAGATCGCTCGTTGAATTTGTTATTTGTACAATCGTCAATAAAGCTTTGTACAAAGTTAACATTGTTGATACAACAAACTGGAACATCATTCTTATCGAAAAAGCTAAAATTTTATTTCCACAATTAATTCCATTACATATATCTGTAGTACTGTTTGTTGTCGTTATTTCATTGTTAACTTCAGTAGTTGGAAAAATGGTTGGAGGTTCTAATGTAGTCTGTGAAAGAATAGATACACTGATAGAATAGAGATACTGATAAGAATATGTAGAAACTTTACTTATATAATACCCTTGAACATGGAATAAAAAATGATATGTAAAATAACTTGAGCCGATGAGTCGATGAGTAAACGTAAACTGTATAAAATATTTTGATATAAAAATATTAAAGAAAACTAAACAAACATTTTTATTTTTTAATTTATTTTGTATGATAGAGATTCAAATATGAAAATGTAATAATATATAAAAGATCTCTTTCGTATTTTAAAAATATAAATAAATTTATTATAAGTGCGCGGTTATTTTGTTAAAAATTTTAATGTAATAGGCAATAAGATTACTAAAAATTATTCTATATTATGAATATTACTAAAACTAGCTATATTTATAGATATTCGCTCGATGTTATCATAAAAATTATCTTTTTAACGTTAGATATACTAACAACAATAATTAGAGGTAATTAATGTAATTTAAAAAGGTTTATTAGAATATGAAGGATACGTACCTCATTATCCATTCCATTTCGAGCACTTCGCGCTAAGATAGTGCTCGCGAAGAATAGGATCAACAGCAAATGCGCACGCATTTAGACTCGCGATTGAACAACGATAGATTCTTTTTTAAGAAAAAAAATTCAGGTTTTTTTAGGTTCTTTAGACTGAAGCACACTTACGATGAAGACCAACTTGCGAAAAGTGACGTTGGTCATACTTTCTTTTATAGTCGAGTGTTGTTCATTTTTCCTATCTGATAGTGGATAAAGACTAAATATTCCTGTATTTGCAATTTGCATATCGCCAATATACTTTCGAGTGACTTAAGACATGCGTAATTTTGTGTACGACCTCGGTATGCGTTTAAATTTTAGTGTATCGATGAGTCAATGATAATAACTTAGTGTTATCAAGAAAAATAATTATGTGTATACTTTAACCATGACGACATTTTGTTTTGACGAAATTTTTTCATGTCTAATTTAAACAAAACTTATGAATATATATATATAAATACATGATAAATAATTGATCGATTTTTTAATTAATTTTCTACCAATGCATGCGATTGATACAATATTTTGTTCTTTTAAATTAAATACTTGTTTTATAATAATTTCCTATTATTCATAGACAATTTATGAAATATATAAAATAGTTTACAACAAAATTCAGTTGTTTAGTACATTTATTGCATAATACATGCAACATTTTCATATAATTCTAAAAAAATTTAGCGTTTATAGAAAGAGATAATACATTCAAATTATATAAGTAAAAATTAATAAAATAATCAAAATACATTTTCCAGAGTGTTTAATAACAATGTATTATGACAATTATATCGACAGAAGTTATCCTTCCTAGAAAATACAAAATTATTGTAAAAAATTATTTAATGCAATGTTTAACATTAGAAATTCTACTCATAACTTACATTTTCTTGCTTCTTTTATCTAAAAACATTTTACTTCATTAAAGAAGTTGTTAATCCCAGAATCTTTCCAAAATCTTTTTTATTATACTACTCATGTACTGTATTATCCTAGAAAATATCTTAAAAAACAGCAAACAATTAAAGAAATTTTATGTACACAAAAATAATAATACTAAATAGTTTATATAGAATAAGTATTTAAATAAAAAAAATTTCAAAAGACACACACGCACACACACACACACACACACACACACACACACACACACACACACATTAGTAATCTAATTAAAAGAAAGATATAGAAGATTGAAAGAGAGAGAAGTTATTATTAAAAGAAGTTATTAACGGTCAATTTAATTAATAATTTCATGCATAAAATTATAATAAACAGGAGGGTTAGACAAATAACAAATTTTAATAAATAAACTTAAACTGACGCGTTTCTGTGTTTATAAATAAATTTTAAAATATTGCGATTATTATATTTATACTAACAAAATATTATTTTAAATATAATTTTTTAAATAAAGCAGATTTTGTTAAATAAATCGTGGATTATTCTGTGAATAATTTTGGACTAATCATATAATAAAATGTTCTCCTTCATATATGCTTTTTTATCTCTTTTTAGAATATTTTCTGTATTTTGATAATAAATATAATTTATATTTATATCTGATCTCTACCAAACCATCGCCTTCTTCGTCTATTTTTGATTCTTTACTTGATGATTCCTCACTTGAGTTAACTTTATTTGACGATCTCTCAGAAGTTGAATTATCAATCTAATTAAAAAAAAGATTGATTTAAAGAAATAAAACAAATAAGGAAAAAAGTTTATTCGATCAAAGCAAATCTTGGTGCTTAATAATATTTTCATATAAATTTTAGGTACATTTTTTTCAATTATTGATGCAAAAATGTATCTATAAACAACGTGTCGATACAATTGTCGTACTTTCAACGCAATCTTATTCATTAGTTCCTATGCTTCAATTTAGAATTGCGTTACCTCAGTGGTTGAATTGGGAACGCTCGCTTCGGATAGGCAGAAAGGTTTCAGGATCAAATTCTAGCTGAAGACATATTTTTTGCAATAAATTTATAGCAGGTTTTTAAGATACTTGTTGGCACTATAATTAAAAATGACAAGTAATTTAATTTGATATTACTATTCTAGCTTTCTGAAAGAGAAGTTATAATTGAATCCCATTAGTTTAGGAGTATAAGTTCGACAACCATTGGCCCGTAGTTTATAGAACTGAAAAATGTATCTAAAATTTATGTGAAAATATTATTAAGCATCAAGATTTGCTTTGATGAATAAAGATACTTTTTCTCTTATTTTATATGTTATTCACTTGTCGGTTTCTTCATTTATTATTGAATTAAAAGAAATTTGTCAGTTATCAATTTAATAATTAAAATAGATAATAAATTCTAACAACCTAAAACTAACAACATAAATCTAATAATAACGTAATAAATTTTATAACGTGTTTTATAATATTATTTTATAATATTGATTTATGTTGACAAAATATTGTTTTAAATAAATTTTTTCAAAAAAGCAAATAAATGTTTTGTTTGAAATGTTTTATGGATTATTCTGTGCATAATTATAAATTAACGGTATAAAATAAAGTGTTCTCTTCTATATATTAAAAAAATTTTTTTAAAAATATTTTCTGCATTTTTATAATAAATATAATTTATTTTAATATTTAATCTTTACCAAGCCATCGTTTCCTCCATCTTCTTTCGATTCTTCACTTATTGATGATGTCTCACTTGAATTATATTCATATGACGATCCATCAGAAGACAATGAATCACTCTAATTAAAAAAAGAGTAAATTGAATTAAAAGAAAATTGTTATAGTTATCAGTTTAATAATTTTTAGAATTACAAATAGATAATAAAGTTTAACAATACAAAATCTAATAACGTAATAAATCTTATAAGTTTAATACCAATTTTTACATTTATGTTGACAAAATATCGTTTCAAATATAATTTTTTAAAGAAACCAGATAAATGTTTTGTTTGATAAATGGATTATTTCAATATATATATCTTTTTAACTCTTTTTATAATATTTTCTACATTTTGATAATATAATTTATTTTTAATCTTTACCAAATCATCATTTTCCGTCTATTTTTTATTTACTGATAATGTCTCACTTGAACTACATTCACTATATTCACTATATTCACTATATTCACTAAATTCACATGATCCATCAAAAGATGATAAATCAATCTAATTAAAAAAAGAGTAAAGATTAAATCAAAAAAAGATTGTTAATTGTTTAATAATTTCAAAATTTAAGTAGATAAAGTTTAACAACACAAAATCTAACGTAATAAATTCTTGAAATAAGCTTGATTTGATATTAAGCATCTAGAATTTTATTGTCTTTATATTTTTTATTACTAAATTTTCAATTATAAACATTATTTAGATGAATATTATTTTCAATATTAAATTAAGTATTTATTACTACTTTAAAAATACAAGTATTAAATACTATTACAGGATCTATTTTTTGCAAAATCCTTCCAATTTTTTACTTATGAAAGATATCTTTGTATCTTTTGTGTTTAGTTTGTTCTGACAAGCTAATATATGCAATAACAAAATACAATAACAAAAATTATTTAAAACAAATGGATTATAAATATTTAAAACAAAAATGTATTTAAACTTTTATTATGATTTTAACTTTA
>JANQDE010000017.1:78680-192123 GCA_037157785.1 Cephalotes varians | reverse complement strand
GAGAGAGAGAGAGAGAGAGAGAGAGAGAGAGAGTGTGTGAGACTATATATATTGTTATATATGCCGTTATACATACTGTTCTTCCAAAAACGCTTCTGCTGAAGACCAATAATAGAAATACGTACATTACATTCATTGTCATGGTCAAACGCAACAACTTAGTATCCAAAAACTTATAAAATATTGATATTCGTTCACTTTGAATAAAACCTACTTGGGCGAGTTAGTAAGTTTTTAAGGAAATATAAATTGTGCGTTTAAATTAAGAACTTATAAGGGAATGTCACATACATATTATTTCTAAAATTAGTGTAATTATTGTAAAATACTTAATAGAAGTCATTTTTGTTATTGCGACATTTCTGTATATAAATTCCGTATAATACTTTTGCATACAATATTAAGAAATTTATAAATATTATAATAATTCTACTTTTATGATTTTTAGAAAAAAGCCTTTTATATAATATATAACATTTTATTTAATTTACGTACATTTGTTTGAATTAATTTATATTTGTTTATATTTATTATTCCAGTCCAATGAGCCGTGCTCCTAATCCATTCAACGTTTTCGTTATTCCTAAAGAAGTTCGTTTGACGATATTAACAGGGAACTGAAAATACAAAATTTTTTGCAAGTTACTGTATTGTATATTTAAGGTAAATTCAATAGGATTCTCTTTTGTTTTTTAAACTTTTCTCATTATTTAGTACATTGACGTATTTTTATTATTTTATAATGCACTTACCTCTGCAACGCTATTCAAAAAACTGCTAAGATTCTCGTAACCATTAATGATCAGTCTTCCGATTCCGACAAATTGATCTCCCGTATTACCATATTTCTCTTCTTCCTTAATTCGATCAACGAGTGGCTTTGGAGTCAGGAAGCTATCCAGAAGTCGTTTGATGTTATCAGGTTTTCGTTTTTCTAAAATGCTTTGAGCGGTCTCATTTTCTAAACGATAAAAATATGTTTCTTGCGGGTTAAATACAACTATTGGTGTTGTACTTTGTATAACAGATGTACGACTTTCAGGTTTGTCAGATTTAATATTTAATGGATTAAGATTATTTCGGGATTCGTTGTTTATTTGCTGCAAACGAAAAAAATTTGTAAGTATGCTAATAATTTTTAAAAATTACACAAAAGATTGGCAATAGCTAATATAACCAGCGAAAATGAGAAAAAAAGGAAATGCAAAAGAAATAACGGTAAATTCTATATATGCATCTTGCGTTAACACAAGAACGTTTTGATATCATTTACAATTTTACAATTAGATTTTTTTCAACTTTCTGAATTCCATATTATCGATCAAAAAATGTAAAATTAATATTACAACATAATGACTTCCTATATAAACTAATGAAGATATATAGGTCTCTGCGAATCATCATGTATCAGAAGCAAATTGTTAAGAAAATGCTGGACGGCCGAACTTGAACGATGTCGATAATACAAACATATCTAATTCAGAACTAAAAATGAAATAACAAGGATAACACAATTGTCGATAATGAAAATGACAAGGACAACACGCTTTGTATTGTTCTACTATACCGATATCGCACACATCATTCGCACAAACTTTCATGATCGCACAGTTGATCGTACTTTTCTATTTATTTCTCTTGTAAGCTTCAAAATCATAAATTCAAGGTCTCATAATATTCTTCTGCATTATTAAAATGTGGGCAAAAAGGGCTTTTATTTTGATTATATACTTAGAATCATTTATATTATGCAATGAAATAATCTAGGTGATAACAAAGGAAACTGTAATTTAAAAACTTTTTTTATTTTTCGTGTTATTTTGTATTTACTCACATTTATTTGCATTTTTTCTCTTATTCTGGAGAAGGATTTTTCATTCTGTATAAGGAAAGCAAAGAAAATAAAAAAAGTACGAAATGTGCGTTTGGTCGGTAATACAGACAACTCCAGCATCCTCTTAAATGCTATAGTAAGATTACCTCTGCTCGATTGACAATGATGTTTGTAGTCAATATTATAAAATTGACAAATCTTCCTCTGCCAATTCTAATAGCATCACTGACACGTTCTAATATTTCCTACGAAATATCAATTTTGACTTCGCCTGCCGATTATAGTGGCGAATCATGAGGATCCAATTAGAATTTTGTGTACTAATTAAGAGAGAGAAACTAAGCAATTTTTTTTAAGTAAACTTTTGGATCAATTCAATTTTACGACTTTCTGTTTTATTACCTTCAGTGAAATAGAATAATCTAATATACGTATTTTTTCGAATAGTGTTTTCCAAAGATTGCATTTCCATTTATTTTCGCGAACAAATTTTAGAAGCGTAAAATTTTACCTTTGCTTCTTCCAATTTTGAAGATACGATGTTTTCTGTATTATTTTGTATATTGTCAAAAGTAAATTTTGTCAGATCCTCCGCAGGACGGGCACTCAGTAAATCCAGTGAGCAGATAAACGATAAAATCATTAAAATTCGCAACATTATTTTTTTTAATGCACACACAGTATGAAAAAGATTCTAAATGTATCTTTCAAACAAAGAGAAGTTTAAAATTTATTTTTACTACACTTATAAAACTGTTAATCTAAATAATTAGAAAAATTAAAAAATAATTCTTTTTAATTTTACTCTGAAGAACACGATAAATATCTGCAACAGATTGTCACTATCGACGAGCAAATCATCGACTAACAGATTTCGCTCTCGACGATGACGAACTTACATAGCGGTTTGCGACACTGCGTTACTTTCACTTTCTCTATATTGAAAATTTTTTCACGAGTGTGTGCTCAGTCGACAACAAAAGCGAAAACTAAAAATTAAAAATTTATAAGATTATTTATTATAATATTAAAAATTTATTTTTGATTACAAAAAGACGGGTAAGAAATAACATTCATTACATTCATGACATTATATATTTATTAATATTATTATATCTATTATTAAAAATGCAAAATTACTAAGAGCATAAAAGTGAAATATGTTTCTGCTTTATTATCAATGTCTACAACAATGTCTGTTATCAATATATAGAAAGTAAGAGTTATTCGTGTCGTTAATGCTCGTATCAGACTAAAAATTGAAATTGAGATTGGATTAGAATTAGACTAACCAAAGCAAAATTCACTAAACTTGAGATTGATTGAATAAACTTGATTTTTTTCTTCTGATTGATTAAATTTTAATCTAATTTCAATTACGACTTCTTAATCTCAATTTCTAGTCTAAACAGGGTTGTTATCGAAGATAACGGAAAGAAAAAGAAGGTAGCGGCGGCAGGTAGACCAACTTTCATAATTGTCGAATGATCTCGCAACAGTTATCTTTCCGTAGAAGATGTATTATGAAATTGCTCGGAATTTCTGATCGGAATTATTCCGATTATTATTTTCCTTAGAAAATCATCTAAGGAATAATTGAACAATTCCGACCGAAATCCATTCTGAAAAGTTCCATAATATGTGTCCAGTTATCACCTAGATGTGTGTGGACATGATTTCATATCTCGCAGTTCAGTACGATTGAGCTTTCCTAGATGTACGTACGTATATATGAAAAAACCGAATACCGAATTGACATATATCTCAGCGTTAATGTGTAGATTTGATTGTTGGGAGCGTAGCTAAATGTATGAAGAGAAGCGCCGAACATCTCGAAAAACTGGTCACAATAAAAATAATAACAATAGCAATATATCGAATTACGTTAATAAATAGCTCAATAAAGAATCAGGCTTGTTTATTTATCAATCGATGTGGCCGATGGTTGTTTCGCCTTCACGGTCGCGCGTAAATGATTGCGGGCATTTATTTAATGAAATATTATATATTAAGTTAAGCTGTATATTAAACTCTCTATATTTATAATATTTATAATAATTTCCGAAAAGAGTACATCCGTATAAATTGGATGTACAATCATTGTAACGCCGGCACAATGCGTTTCTAAAAGCACACATTCATCTGTATATTTTTTCTTTTTTTGCATAGATTTTCTTATAAATTTATTTCTCTGGCAACGAAACGATAAACAATTTCAACTGATATTTTGGGTATCACGCTCTCATGATGAAACAATCTTCTTCGCGTTTACCACAGAGTCTTTCGACACTGTCTTAGCATTTCACTTCGAATCTGGTTTTATGACGATGAGTGTGACTTTTTTCTTCTGTGATTATGTCTCAAGTAACAATTTGGGTAAATAAAAATAAAAACAAATGAATTAATAACAAATAAAAATTCCATTAATTTGGTTGCATAAAACGTAATACATGTTATACATTTTAAAATTTTCAAATAATTTATTTTTTATTTTATATATTTATGTTTTTATCTTATGAATATAGACGATAAAACGATATAGTTTTAATTGTCGCATCATATATTGCGCGTTGGCGATCTCGTTCGCGATTGCTGAAGCATTCTTCGATTGCCCATTATTTTTTTATTTTTATTCGATAACTAACTAATAAGTATACTTGTGTGTCTTTTCTTATTGCTTCAGAGAGTAATTTGAATAACCAGAAAAACAAACAATTCATTTTTTAATACTTATTAAGATAATTATTTTGGACAAGATATGTATGCAAGAAATGTCTTTAAAAATGTTACTTAAGACATCGATACGATATGAAAAGATATAAAAAGACATTTTGATCTAATAATAATGTCGCAAAAAAAAATTATGCATGTTACTTTAATTGTGATAATTTATCGTTAATATATACTATATTTATAAAGCGATTAACTTTCAATTTTTTAATAATAACAATTGAGACAATTGTGTACAATAAATTTATTAATTATTGTGTTATAATTTTTTAAATATTTATAAACAATTTTGGATATATGAAACTTTTAAAGGGAACTATTTACATTTTAAAATAAAATTCAGTTTAACGTATTATTTATTTATTATTATTGCAAAACAATTTTATTAGTATATATATATATATATATATATATATATGTATATATAATAAACATATATAAAATAATGTACTTATTACAATTTTTATTACACATTTATATTTTTATAAATTTAATTTTATAAATTTAAAATTTAACATATTTATGATACATTTAAATTGTGTGATAATAAAGAATTGTAATAAGCATATTATTTTATTATATTATATATGTTTAATAGTGTATTATCATGATATCAATAATTCCACCTGTGTGAGAAGTTATTCCACCTGTAAAAAGAATTAACTTATAATTTATCTGTATACAAAACTCTAAAAATTATTAAATTATAGGTGACAATCATTTAATATAATGTTTAACGATAGAAAAATTATTTATAACTTACATATGTTTTTATTTTAAATTCTGCATAAAGCTTATAACAAACCCAGCGTTTTTAATAATCTCAAAATAGTCTTAAATAATTGTGTTATAAGTCCCTATAAATATTTAAAGAAATTTAAGTAAACATTCAAAAATAATATAATATTGAATGGTTTATATCGATGTGTATTATATCATAAGCATGATATAATATTGATTTTCAAGTATTTATGTTGAAGAAATATAAACTTCAAATATCAAGAAAGTAAATAAAATGATAAAAGTCTAGAATCATTTTGAATGTAAAATTGCAATGTAAATTAACCATATAATAAAATATTTTTGTTCACATCCTTGATATACTTTACATCTTTTTATAATACTTCTTATATTCTTCATAAGAAATATAATTTACTTTGTGTAATTTATTTTTATATTTAACTCACTGGCTTCTCTTTATTTAAATTTTCTTCTTGGGCTCTAGCCTAATTAAAAAGAACATGAAAGATTCAATTAACAGAAATTCATCAATTTTTAGCTAATAATGTTATACACTAAATTAAGTTAGAGTTGTTAAATAGATAATAAATTCTGATAAATAAGTTTATAATGTAATTATCTCATCTTAAGATTAAATTAAAATTTAAAAATTAAATTAGAATTTAATTGCCTTAATATTGTCTTTTTTTATTGGAATTAGAATGTGTTTTTTTTTTGCATTATAAATATTATTTTAAAAAATATTAGTTCTGAGACTGAGCTATATATTATACAGGATATCTCAGGATTTATCGAACAAATGACAGTATATCCTACAAGTTGAAACAAGAAAAAATGTTACATGAAGTTTAACTAGCAATGCTTTATTACTTATTAAAATTTAAGTAAGTATATTATCAAGATCCATATTGTCAAGCTCTGTATTATTGTTCAAAAATGAAATTTTGAAATGCGTTACTAAATTGCTCCATTAATATTCTGGAAGCAATGGAAAATCCATTGTTTCTTATTTTCGTTTCAATTGTTTATAAATTTACAATAAAGCATTCTTAAACATATTTCACAACATTTTTTCTAATTTTCACTTATAGAATATGCTCCCGCATTTATCTGTTAAATTCTGAGATATCCTGTGTAAATTGAATAGATTTATTACAAAATTAAAAGATTTTTTTTTTAGTATTTTTTATTTACGGTAACTATCAATACCTTCTATGACTTCATATTATTTTGCTCTAGTGGGCTAATAAGCATGATATAATGATCAAAATTATTTATACTAAAAAAGATAAAAACTATTATAATATATCAATATGTATACATACTATTCCTCCAAAAATGCTTCCGATGACGATCAATAATAGAGATACATACAACGCCCGCATTGTAACAGTACGATAATATGATTTGTATTTAGTGTCTGAAAATATTAAGCTTCTGCGAAGTATTTCTTTACTTCTAATAAAACCAACTTGTGAATGAAGTATTTCTGAAAAAATATTTTTTAATGCGTTTGACGTATTGTGAACTTCCTTATTTAGAAAGCTCTTAATGTGTCATATCTTATCGTTTCTTGAAAATTGAAGTATAAGTATTATTGCGAAACTTTTAAAAGCAGTCATTTTTGTTACCAAGAGTAAATAATTTTGCATATACGTATGTTTTTAAAAAGTTTCATAACTCTAAGCTTTTATATAAAAAGTTTTTATGTAATATATAAGGTTTTATTTAGTTTATGTACATTCAATTAATGGTTTATTTAAATATTTGTGAAATATATTTGTTTAGATTTATTATTGGAATCTCTAAAAAAATCATGATTTTAATTCATTTAATGTTATTCTGAAAAAGTTTGCAATAACAATGGAAAACTGAAAACATGTAATGTTTTTGTTATGTAGAGTTTTTCTCATGTAGACGTATTTATAATAATTAGATTGTTCAGGAAAATATTTTTAAGTTTTTTTTAATTTTTCTTTCTGATACTTGTTATGTTATGTACATTAAAAATTTGTATGTTTTCAGTTTTCTATCACTAAACAAACTTTTTCAGAATAATATATAAAAGAATTAGAATCATGATTTTTTGTTCCTAGATACTAATAATAAATTTAAATAAAGATAAATTAATTAAGCAGTTAAATGTACGTAAATTAAATAAAACGTTATATATTTTACAAAAACTTTTATTTAAAAAATTTAAAATTATGTTAAAATTATGAAATTTAAAATTATGAAACTTTTTGTAGATATACGTGCAAAATTATTTACTCTCGATCACAGTAATGACTGCTATTAGAAGTTTCGTAATAATAATTTTACTTTACTTTACTTACACTATACTTTAATTTCAACATAATTTTCAAGAAATGATATGATATGACTTTTTTCCAAGGAAAAATATATATAAAAGAAAAAGGTGTAAAGACAACCTTTGCTGCTGCCTTGCACTCTCTTAAAAAGATATAGATTCTAGGTCCGTTTCTCGAAACCTGGGATCTAGCAGTAGAAAGGGTGAGCAATCTTCTAAGCCTGGAGTTGAACACTAGGCTGGAACTGCTAGCCTTGTTTAACCAGCGGGGTTACAGAGGATCTTTCAGATCTAGGTGACACTAGGGCATTTCGTAGGCCCACCTGTCAACTCGTTACTACTACTACTACTACTACTACTACTTGCAATAGAGATTATTAATTTTTATACAAAATAGCCTATTTTAAATAACGCAAGTACATGTCTTGAAAAATATATGGAAGATACCCAAAATTGTTTCAGACAAAAGTTGTATGGTTTGAAGGGAGACCAATAATGTGATAAATCAATTTTTTCCAAAATGCGAAAAGACATGAAAAATTTCGGGATGCAAAAACCAAGTAAATTCAAAGTAAATTCAAACCGAGTAAATTCAAACAAATTATGATTTCAAATCGCATTCAAATCCTTATATTTTTACATTTAATAAAATTTATTTAATAATAATTGACATAATTATTAAAACGCAAAATTTTGAATTCATAACTGTAGAACAACTGTAGAACTTTTAAAAAACTATAAAAAGATATTTATTAAACATGTTAATTTAATAAATTTTGTATTATTGTACATGTTCTGTCGGTTTTGTGTAATACACCTGACATTAGTTATTATTTACAATTTTATTATACAATTTTTCTTATACAATTTTTTATTATAAACATTTTATTATAATTAATAATAATTACAATTAATATAGTTTTATTACAATTATATAAATCAAATAATAATACATAATTTTAATAATTCATGTAATTTGTTCTTTCACGCAATTAATGTACAAACTGCAATAATTGCATAAAAGAACGAATCACATAAATTATTTGCACAATGGTATTTATAAAATAATGTCGCGTTTCTTCATGACTAGTGTGATTACCGTTCAAAATATAAGAGTTACATTTAAGCAAAAGAGAAAATTTATATTAATTCTGTTCTGAATAGTATACATAGACTCAATTATATCTCGCAAATAATAATTGCTGCTTGTAATAGTTAGCTATCAAATGCTTATATTTGACGTGAACATGATAACGTAACAACAAAAAATATCCATGATATTACAATTAACGCGACCCTTGATTTACGAATTTCGCGATATCTTGTATCTCCTGGATAATTGCATCCATACCTGGATTGATCAACAGTCATTTTGGCTAAAGTGCGACAGATCTACGGATTCGAACTCAAAATACTGAAACATTCACATACATTTATACATCACATGCATGCATTTACATTTTACACGATTTTATGAATGATAGAACTTTACGTACTATTTATAAAACACAATTAATGAAGCAAACCTTCGATTGATATCTTCTATGCTTTGACTTTTCCTCAACGATGCTTTCTCGATGAATTTATTTAATTTCCGTCGTTATTATTTGAACTAATATTCAATAACTTGATCTCGAAATCATAAAAGTCAACCTACACGGTGGATTCTTTATCCTTTCATTCACCCAACTATAAAAGTCAACCTACACGGTAGACTCTTTATCCTTTCATTCACCCACCCATAGAAGTCAACTACGGTGGACTTCTTATCTTTTTTTTATTATTATTCATCCAGCCATCTTCTCCCCTTTGTCAATATCCATTAGAATGTTTTAGCAAAACACTCATATTTCCCGAAATTAAATAACCGAAATTAAATAACCTCTTATTTCGATTTTATAAGTCCTTGAGAAAAATAAATCTCAGCAAAATGCAACCAGTTCGATTATCCCCAACAATGTCTTTTTAAATATCGACGGAATCAACGGAACAGGCCGGCCCTAATAAGTTTATTAAAATGAATTAGAATATTCGGAAATGTTAAATGAATTATCACATTTCAGTTTTCCTTCCCCATTCTCCTATCTCTCATAATTTCAATGTGATCTTTTTTTTTGAAAGTTCTTTCCTCTTTCCTCAGCCACCTTTTCGAAGATAATCAATAACCTACAAATGAATACAAATATATATAAATATATTTTTTCACTTTACTCCGCTCCGCCCGTACTCTTTCACACATTTACACATAAATACGTTTTAAAAATCGCCTGCTTCTCTGATAATGTATTGTGGATACTCGATAATTACTTATATTTCAATACTGATTGTTTTACTCAATAAATTTTAAATGTTAGCAAAAATCGTTCTCGCTTTGTATAATTAAATCCAACGACCTCGCCCGTTGTCTTTTCCTTGCCCTCGGAGATCGCACGTGGTCCAGTCCCGAGTTAAAGGGATTAAGTTCCTTGACTCGAATTAGGACCGACGAGCGCACTGCTCTCGGAAAAAAGTGTTATAGCGTCCTTTCGGGACGTTGACCCATATTCCGGAGCCATAAAAGTGCGTTCGACTTGCGGCACGCGCCACTGTGTGCATGCCTGCGAGATAACGGTTACTGAAACATCCTTCCATACCCTTCCTATCCTAAATTCCTTTTTTTCAAAATAAAGAAAACTAAAATCCTGGGGTCTGGACGTAACAATATATTCTGTCAAGTATTGTAATCAATCTATGAAAAATAGTTAAGTTCTGTTAAAAATGAAGGGATTCTGCTGCAGGAAAGAACAAATCTCGAGTCTTTTGAATTGTCTTCGGATAACAGTTATTTCGGCAGTGAATCAACGACTGTCGCTGTTTTCTATTTATCACTGCATGATGCACTGCAATATATTATGCAACAAGATAAACTCATTATCAGTACTAGCATTAATGGAACATTTACTGAGTAGAGTAAAATTTTTTTTCATAATTCACAATTAATTTTATGACTTAACGACGACTTAAAAATTACGTAATTGTCGATGTTAATTCATGCTAAAACCATTACTTTCAAAGATTTTGTTTAAAACAAAAAATCCATAGTTGCTTAACATATTATTTATTTATTACAATTGTAAAACAATTTTATGGACATATATATATTTTTAAGCAATTTTATAAATTTAAAATTTAATATTTACAATACATTTAAATTGCATAATAATAATAAAGATTGTAAAAAGTATATTATTTTACATATAAAGTGCATTTAACAATAGTGCATTATGATATCAATAATTCCATCTCTGTGAGAACTTATTCCATCTGTAAGAAGAATTAATTTAACTTATCTGTATAAAAAACTTTAAAAATTATTAAATTATAGCTAACAATCATTTATTGCAATGTTTAATGATTGCAAATTTATTTATAACTTACATGATATTTTCTTTTTTTTAAATTCTCCAACTTTTAGAAATGAGAAAGACATCCATAATAATTTCATCACAAAAGTAATATTTTTATAGGGTAAAGAAATATTTTTATAAGCAACACCTATTTAATTAAATATTTAAAGAAATTTAGATAAACATTCAAAGACAAGTAATGATACTAAATGATTTATATTTCTGTACGTATTGTATTATAAACTTAATATAATATTGATTTTTAAATATTTATACTGAACAAATATAGATATGTTATAAATGTGATCTTCAAAAACGTCAATAAAATGTTAGAAATGTTGAATTATTTTGAAAGTGAAATCGTAGTGTAAAATAATTGTATAATAAAATTTTTGATTCACATATTTGATATACTTTCTTTTTATAATATTTCTTGTATTTTTATAAAATATATCATATTTTCATAAAGAATATAATTTATTTTTATATTTAACTCTTACTCTCAAACATGATTCATCCTCTTCTGATTCTTCACTTAAATTCTCACTTGGATTCTCAGTGTTGTTTTTAGAAATATCATTAGCGATTGCAGTCTAATTAAAAAGAACATATAAATCATGAGATTTTAATTATTATATTATTTCTGGCACTTGTAACTTATAACTAATGCTAATAACTAATAACTAAGCATTAGTTATAAGTTACGTAACTACGCATTTCACTTAATAATAAATGAAAAAGTAAATAATTATAAA
Source organism: Cephalotes varians (assembly GCA_037157785.1). Taxonomy (NCBI): domain Eukaryota; kingdom Metazoa; phylum Arthropoda; class Insecta; order Hymenoptera; family Formicidae; genus Cephalotes; species Cephalotes varians. The sequence goes on along the minus strand of JANQDE010000017.1, from coordinate 180,366 downwards.
ATTCTAAATAATAATTATTGAAGATGTAAATGAGATAATTGGAGAAGATGTTGGGTTCACAAATATCAATGGATACGAGACTAATTAACATTAAATAACTTTAACATATTAATTTATGAAGATACAACGGATTTTGGACTCTACATTTAAGCAAGACACGTATTTTATAATATCGAATACGTCCTGGATGGAAGATAAATGGCTGAAGAAGACTTTTGGAAGTCAAAACATGTACTGCGGAGATTTATATCGAATTGATATGATAATTAGTAAGAATAAAGATTATTGTCTTTAACATCGATAAAACACATGAAATTTTAATAAACGCTTAAATCTGCAAAATTAGCTCGTTAGTTGGGCCATTATTAAGTATAATTTATTTTGTATATAATACTGTAAGTGTTAACTATTACAATTTTTTTTTAAATCTTTTATTATGTCGTCTTTCATTTATGTCGTCTTAAGAAACTTTGTTAAAAGTGCTAGCTTAATTAAAAAGAACATGAAAGATTGAATTAACAGAAATTCATCAATTTTTAGCCAATAAATTTATATACAAAATTAATTGAAGTTATTAAATAAATAATAAATTCAAATGAATAAGATGAATGTAATTTTCTCATTTTGTAAATTAAATTAGAAGTTAATTGCTTTAATATTTCTTTTTATTGCAATTAGAATATATCTTCTTTGCGTTATAAATACTAATTAGAAAAATATTACTTCCGACACTATATATTATACAGAGTATCACAAGATTTAACGAACAAAATATGCTGGAGCATATTCTACAAGTGGAAATAAGAAAAAAGTGATATATGAAGTTTAGCAATGCTTTACTACATATTGAAATTTATACTGTAAGTTTAAGTTTAAGTATTAAATATTACTTTAAGTATTAATGTCAATAGAATGTTGTTAGAAATGTTGAGTTATTTTGAAAGTGAAATCGTAGTGTAAACTAATCGTATAATAAAATTTTTGATTCACATACTAGATATACTTTCTTTTTATAATATTTCTTGTTTTTTATAAGATATATAACATTTTCATAAAAAATATAATTTATTTTGTGTAATTTATTTTTATATTTAACTCTTACTCTCAAACCTGATCCATCCTCTTCTTCACTTAAATCCTCACTTGAATTCTCACTGTTGCCTTCAGAAGTAACATTAAAGACTGCAGTCTAATTAAAAAGAACATATAAATCATGAGATTTTAAATATAATATTTCCTGTATTTTCGTAATAAATATAATTTATTTTGTGTATAATTTATTTTTATATGTAACTCGTTCCGCACAAACGAGGATATTTCAATTTAGTAATGCACAAACAGGGTCCGGGGATATATCGATTTATTAGTAATTTCGATTTAATATAATGTATCAAATGTATCAATTTATACAGGATGTCTCAAGATTTCACGAACAATGCAGGAGCATATTCTATGAGTGATAATAAGAAAAAAGTGTTATGTAAAGTTCGGCTAGAAACGTTTTAGTACAAAGTTATTAAATAAATATATTAAACAGTTATTGAAACGGAGCATGAAATAGGAAACAACAGATTTTCCATTGCGCAGAATTAATAAATTAATAGAACGATTTAGTAACGCATTTCGAAATTTCGTCCTTGTGCGACAATATAAGGTTGACAAATTGTTCAATCTTTCATGTAAATTGATACATTTATTATTCATTATACACGGTTAAAAAATCTTTTTCTGTTTTTAAGGATTCTTTATTTACGGAAAAACTATCAATATCTTCTATGACTTTATATCACATTGCTCTAGCGAACTAAGCACGATAAGCACGATATAATGATCAAAATTATTTATATTAAAAAAAGTTAAAACTTTATTATGATGTATACATACTATTCTTCCAAAAACACTTCCGATGAAGACTAATAATAGAAATACATGTAAAGCCCGCATTGTCACCGTACGTCAATACAATTGTATTTAGTGTCTGAAAATATTAAGCTTCTACGAAGTATTTTGAATAAAACTAACTCATATAAGTGAAGTTTCTAAAAAATATTTTCTAATGCGTTTAACACAGAGAGTTTCTTTATAAAGAAACGTCTTATCTTATCGTTTCTTGAAAATGATGTTGAAATTACAAAGTACAAAGTAATTATTAGAAAACTTCTAAAAGCAGTCATTTTTGTTATCAACAAATAATTTTGTATATTATATATGTGTATCTCTAAAAAATTTTACAATTCTAGTAGTTTTTGCATAAAAAGTTTTTATATAATATATAACGTTTTATTTAATTTATGTATATTTAACTAATAATTGTTTATTTAAATATATTTGTTTAAATTTATTATTTGAATCTAACGAATCATTCTAATTCATTTAATACATTATTCTGAAAAAGTTTGTTTAACGATAAAAAATTAAAAACATAAATTTTTCGAAGATATTAAAAGAAAAAAATATGAATAAATAAATATGAATAATTAATAAATATAGACCAATGCAACGAGCAAAAAAAAGGTGTAGCTTTAAATTTTTTAAATAAAATAAAAAATATATAACTTGGGACGTTTTGGCTTACTTAGATATCTTCAGTCATGTGTAAATAAGCATAAATATTCAAACTAACAATAAACAAGATCAACTGCCATATTGTCTAAAATTTTGTATACTAGCGCTTCAATGATGTCATGAAATTTAAAGCGACTTGTCGCACTAACTATACTATACGCTTAAAAAAAGTTAAAGTAAAAGCAAATAATAAGTCATGTTTGGAAAACTGATGTTATAGTCAGTATTTTATTTTATTTTTTTATTGTTTTATGATTCTGCCATTATTTTTTTCGGATATTTATTTAAGATATATTAACGTTGTATTAATATAATAATTATATAATTAAACACAACTTTTAATATAAGTATTATATATATATATTAATATAATTAATATAAATGTATAAGTTATTATGCGATAAAGATAATTTAACTGATAAAAATTCATTTCAGCGGAAAAACAGAAATAACAAGTATCTTATTTCTGTTTTTAAGATACAGTTGTGAAGATATAAAGTTAAGCTTCAGCATTAATAATCTTTTTTTTTATTAATATGTTCTGTCTATAAAGATTAACGATAAAAACATGTAACTACTTATACTTTTGTTTGTTATTTTTAATTATAAATAATAATCACACGTTGTTGAAAAATGATTATTCTTAAACAAACTTAATTAGTTTTTAGCGGAACTAATAAATCGATATAAATTCAGCTACTAGTTTATGATTACGTTATTATATTCGTGTTGATACAACCACGCAGAAATTTCTGAGTGGTAATACTATATATTGCAAGCCTTTTTCGTTATTGTTATTGCATAGCATATTTTTGTATACGTGCATAATTGTACATTTTATGTACAATTATATAATTTATACGTATTTTTCATGCGAACTTTCGTATACATTTGCTATGTAATGTTGAATTGTATGATAATCGATACATAGATAAGAAATGAGTCATTTGGAAAATTTCCGTACTTTAGTAGAAACTGCAATGTTTGTTTATATTAATTTTCGCAGAAAATATACGGCGATTTTCGAAGCGATATAACTAAGGTCACAGTTTATATCGCAATTTTCCGAATAGTATCACTGACCATTTGCATAAATAACAATGTTTTAAATGTCATAACACTGTTTTTTTCGATTTAAACTCAATGCAAAGTAATGCACGAATTGACTAGTTCGGTGGCCATTAATTTGTATACTTCTATTTCTTTTATAAATTATTTCAAGCAAGATTAAATTTTATGATCCAAAAATTGGATAAGAAGATAAGACTAATAAAATTAATTTGTTTCCAGACTATTGAGTTTATAATCATACTTTTTCGAGTAAAAGAGACTAAAATATAATAAAAATAAAAATAAAAATAATTTATTTCAGCTTATTACGCGTGTATATGCACATTTGTACATCTTTATTTATGCGCGATATAAAAGAAAAATACTTAAGTATCCTACATTATACATGAACGATTTATTTACTTATATATATTAGACTTTTCATTTGCCATTTCATGATTTTGTTTTTTCATTATATTTTCATTGTATTTTTAGATGTCTAATCATAATAGATATTATTTTTAATGATAAAAGATTTATGCAACTAATATCAGATTAATAAATGTGGAAATTCAATGCCATACTCAAGATATCTTGATTAATAATAATTTATTTCAGCAGAAGCAAATAATAATTATCTATTTATTTTTATCTATTTATAAAGACAGTTTCTTATATTCTTATGATACTTATATTTGTATACAAGTAAAATGTACTTTTGTAACTAAATGATTGTACATAAATATCGCAGTCGATCGTATTGCATGAAAAATAAGCATAAGAATACACATGTGTGGTAATTTTATTACAATCAAATCTCATCGTTTTGCTTATTTGACCAGTGGCGTAGCGTGACAAAGTGGCGCCCGGGGCGGAAATATTTTTTGGCGCTCCCAAACCGAAACTTGAGAGCAAAAAAAAAAATCAGTTTTGAAACTTAAGAGCAAAAAAAAACTTGAGAAAAAAAAAACAGTTTTGAAACTTGAGAGAAAAAAAAACGCACAAAAACGCAAACGCTTTGTTTCTATTCATTTATTTCTACATTCTACAACACTGTCTGCTTCGACAATCGAATTTGATATTGAGGACTTCTAAAGAAGGTGTTTTACGAACCTAAAACCTAAATCTCAAAACTTGGGAGCAAAAAAAAAAGCTTGATTTGGCGCTCCCCTTCAATGAGGCGCCCGGGGCGGTCCGCCCCCCCCCGCCCCCCCTCGCTACGCCCCTGTATTTGACAAATGATATATATAATAAAAATATTGTAAAAACTAAATAAGAATATCTATCTTATTTTTATTTTTCGAAATAATAAGGTAATTCGACGAGAAAGGGTGTGTTGTGTTTTCACGTTTTTACTTTCCCTGATTTTCTCTCATAGTTAATGAATATCGATCGATGAATATTCACTCAATACTTAGCTTTTGCGATCAATAGTTTCGTACGTATATCAAGACATCAAAGTAATCGTCTACGGATAGAACTTAAGTTATGTCTGTCGCTGTCAACAAAATATTGAATTACGTTTTAAAAAGCATTTACGATTTTTATAAGTAATATTTTTAAGTATACCCTATCAATGAAGTAATGTTTAGATATTAAATTAATCGAAGTTTGTTCACATACCTGAAAACGTTATCTTATTTTTGATTATTGTATTGAACTAAGAATATTTTATTACATTATAAACTTCAAAGTTTTTATAAATTTTTTATGAGATTTAAAGAATTTTTTTGTTAGAAGTTAAACATATTATTATTTATTATTATCATCAAAAGTTCCACTAAGTAAGTTTATAAAATTTTTTTTTTTACCTGGCAGAATGATTTCTCTTTAACAACGAATATTCGGTAATAATTCCAAATGAAGTAGTTTACAGCAACACTTGCTAATTAATACAACACTTATAAATGTCATAGTTCTGAGCAATAATACAATAACAGCAAACTAGCAGGACAATTCTACATTAACGTTCGCTATCCGAATGTAGCTGTAGACCTATTTGTTGATACAAAATTACTTTATTATTAATTGAAATGATAATATTTTTATTATTATTTTATGATGATACCAAAAGAACATTGTGTGAGTATTTCCATGTTTTGTCATCTAATGTTTATTTCTCACTCTACCGTTGTTTAAATAATTAGAAATTATCTACAAGTTTTGTGCGTTAATTGTTGGAATGTTCCTTAGTTATTGTAACATTTGTGTTAAAATATTTTAACAAATTAACTTAAAATATTTTATTATTCTATTTTACGTGTTTCAACGGTTCGAAATGTTACAAAAAAATAAATTTTTTTTTATATATTAACATTAATTGATTGTTAGAATAATATATAAAAGAATATTGCACGTTCTTTAATGTTCAATGCATTTTCGTATTACATTATCTGTAAAAATTCAACGTAAATAACACTATGTCTATATTCAATTTGATTTTATCTATCCCCTATTATTTATTTCTTCTGTTTATTTAATAATAGATAGAAATGATATAGATCAATAATCAAGAATTATTGATTATTATACAATTCGTGTGTTAAGAAAAGATAAAAAAATTCTTATTTTTAAAAATGTTATTTGATTAGAATTTAATTATTTAATAAATCTTAAAAATCTATCTCAAAATGTTTTTATTTTTTTATGTTATTTATTATACAATTATACAGTTATAAATTATAAAATAACAAATTAAAATTAAAATTTATATCACATTTGTATATATCGAAATATTATCTACTGAACTTTTAAAGATTGTCTCGTTTCTCAATTTTGACTTTTAAAGGCTCAATAGTAGATAATACTATATCCGATTGTAATTTTATCTCATTTATCCCAATGCTTTTACTTACTTTGAATACGAATGTTCGTATCAAAGTAGCTAGGATTATTTTCATCGAAATCATCGCATACTTGGTACCTACGAATTCATTAATTATATCAGTTGTATGTAAATTAATTTTTTCACTCTACTTTCTAATTTATTCATGCTTACCTATGCAATTTCTTGGTCCATCACTAAAAGGCGTATAATAATATGAATGATCCTTTATATTTTCTGGGAGAAATCTATCAGGATCAAATTTTAACGGGTTCGGCCAATATTTTTCGTTTCTGTACATTGGTATAAATGACACAATAACATCCGTATTTTTTGATAAAATAATATCTCCTAAAACATATCGAATTGATATAATTTTTTATATGTTAAACATTCTTACCAATAAAAACGTAATATAAGCAAAACATATAAATTAATTATTGTTATATAGATACATTGATGGTTAACGAATATTTTTTCATTTTTATTTATTAAATTTTGAATGAAATGTTAAATATCATTATGTTCATTATGTAATATTTGATGTTTTGTCGTAAAATGTTTTTTTAACTAAAGTATCCAAATATCGCTTTTATTGAAGTGACATTCATTCAAAATTAAATAAAAATTAGTGTTCTCATATCTGTATTTTTGGATCTAAATTTGTTCACAATTTTTATTACGATTAAAAACTTCAAGGAAATTAGTAATATTTGCTGATTTGAAAAAAAAACACACCTATTTTTAAATCTTCTGCCAGCTGCCGTCCAATTAAAGGAATAGTAGGAAAAAGTCTTAGAGTTTCCTTAATAACGCAATCCAAATAATACATGCGTTGTAGATCCTCATATTTAATTGGAGCAGATATCGGAGACTTCATATCATAAAGTTCCAACAATTCTTTATACACTTTTTGCTATTGTAAAGTAAAATAAAATATTTAAATAAATATATATAATATATTAGTATAAATTTTTTGTTAAGTAATATTGACATTTAATTTTATTTTATTTAGAATCGAAAGATTAATAATAATAATAATAATAATGATCATAATATCAGTAATAATAAAAATAATAATAATAATAATATAGATCTGTCTAGACCAGGCCTGACAGAAAACGAAAGAGAATAAACGTTAAAGCAGTCAGTCACTGGGCAGAGTTCATATATATATAATACATATACATTGCAACATATTTAAAAAATTTATATGTATATACAGTTATAATTTTATTAGCTCATCTATCGTAAGCTTATTTTAAAATAATGTTACGTACTTGTATTTCAGAGAAATTTGCTAACATGAAGATCACAAAATGCATTGTAACGGCAATGGTGTCACTGGACTATATAATTAATAAAAATACATTAATTAAAATTACATTTTATTATCTATTTATAAATAATTACATAGATATTACACAGATTATACATACCGTGAATATCATTGTAAGTGCATTATCAAAAATTTCCTTTTGCGTGAATCTATGATTACTAGATGAACTCATGAAAATGTCGAAAAAACTTTTCCCTATATTATATAGAAAAAAAGATAGTGAGTTAGTTAATTTTTTTATAACAATCAACTTTATATATATATATATATATTTTTTTTTATGTTGATGATTTATAAAAATTTTTTTTTTTTTAAAGTGACATTTTAACAATAAGAGATAAATAATGATAAAATAAAGATAAAAGTACATTTTAATGTCTTTTTAATTATTAATTTTAAAGCAATTTATTTTGAAAACAATTTCGGAAGCATTAATAAAATATTAAAAATCATAAAAGTTATGTGAAATAATAACGAACTTACGGATTGTGTCATCATCAGCGATCATTTTTCTTGATTTATTTATCCATTGCTGTATCATCTATATAATAAAAATGTATAATAATAAAAATTAAATAGTGAGAAAAATAATACAGAATATTAACGAATATGTATACCTCATCAACAAATGAATCCGCGAAGTGTATAACTTTTCGCTGTTCGCGTCCCATAGAAATGAGATTAAATATAATATCGGGAACAAATATGTTCTGTAATCTATATTTCCATACATTTTTTATCCTGATGAAAGATGATTTTTTAAATAATTTTTAAAACTAATTTTTATATGCAACGCAAATGTATTTAACTAGAATTACGATTATTTAATCTTGGTGATTAGGGAAGACTGGAGCAATATGTTACAATTAGTTAATTCTTTTAGTTGCCAAAAAAGTTAGCACATATTTTATAAACATTATATTATAATCCTTGTGACATTCAACATTTAATTTTGCGGTCACAAATGAAGAAGAAGACTGTACGTCTGTTTATGTGGTTTTAAATGTTGAAAGTAAATATTATAAATATTTTATTGTATGAATTACTGTTTTATTGGATACATAAATTATAGAGACTTGTTATCAGTTTCTCATATATTTTTTTGTACATTTAGTTATAATAACACACTTTATATGAATTGGATAAGTTTTTAATCTGTATTTTTTTGAATTGAAAAAGTGGCGAGTTGAGACTAGTTTAAATTTTGAAGTAAATTATTATAGTATGGATTATTACAACAACTTATTCCGTTATGGAATTTAAACTAACAATATACGCTTAAATTTTTTTCTCTTTTAATTGATTACTAGATAAACATTAATAATTGATTAAAAAAAGATTTGTATTAATAATCCGTATTTTTATAAGTTTTAATTCTGTATCTTAAAATGAACATTTTGTGTGAAGTGTTTTGTGTTTGATTTCATTGTAATCTTGAATCTCTTATTCTTTTATATATATGCATGTGTGAGGTTACGTTGTAAAAATAACAGTTTGTCCAGCTCAGTAAAAACTTGCCCAACTGTGTGTGTGTGTGTGTGTGTGTGTGTGTGTGTGTGTGTGTGTGTGTGTGTGATCGCGCGCGCGCGAGGGCGCGTGTGTGGAATAAATTTATTGACGGGAAAGTTATTGAAAATTTAAATTTTCATTATTTAGAAACATTAATACAAATTAGAAAAGAATTACTATTTAGTTCAAAATGTATTTGAATCAATGCATAGATATCTATTGATTTAAATACATAGTACGAAAAAATTTCTAATAAAAAGTTGTAACAATTATCTCTTGTCTTCCCTATAAACATAAAAAGTTTTTTCAGTTATGATGAATTATTATACGTTGTAACAGTTACATTGTATTTATTAAAGAAAAATTTAACTTAAGATTAACAGAAGTTTTCTTGATTTAAAATAATGTAAAAATATGACAGGAATATATGTATCTTATTAAAATATCTTTATAAAAATCCAATTTAATATTGGAAATTACTTATCTTGAGTATTAAACTTACTGAATAACACAATGCTTTAAATACTCAAAATAAATAATTAATCTCTATTTTTTAAAATTAAATTTTTATAAAAGTAGATATATTCTTATGTGATAAATTTACAGTACTAATAAAATTTAAAAAAAAATTATGTACCTTTCAATTTCCTTCAAACATTGATTGATTTTATTTATATCCATCTTGACACCCATCATAGTGTCTTTACATGTAGCAACATATAAAAGAAAAATTTTTAATTAATATGTAGTTAACTAATTGTTTTCTATACTATGTATGAAAAAAATGATTCTAAAAGAAAAGGATCACGCTATCATACAAAATGATGAAAATGATTATTGGAAGTGTTAAACTATATTTAATCCTCTTACCAGTTTTGATGTATGAAATCAATTTTGTATTATTATTATAACATATTAGTGATTTAGTATAACTTATTTACAAGGTCTTTTCATTAAAATATTATAAATAAGAATAAAATATATAAATTGCTATTTTATATTATTAGCTTGTTACAAAAGACGACGGAGAAAATAGGCTGAATAATGTAAAGCCTGCACTTGTTTTCATGCTGAATTGCTTGTGATTTAATAAATAAATTACTAAAAAATTCTGTGTTTTGTATAGTATATTGTTAGTAATATACTAAAACGCAAACAATCCAGTAAAAAAACAAACATCGTATGCGTTACATTCAATGTTCTCTTTAAGAAATAAAAATTGGAAGTTGCCGTGGTTAAAGTTCAGCCATCGCCGCACAGTAGGTAGACGCTTATTAGATTAGCATTTCCGATGTGTTTTATTTTGAAATGTTTCTTTAGTTTTTAGTAAAAAAATTACAAAACTATACTATAATAAAAGATATATTTACGTTTAATTAAATAACTAAAACAAAATCGTCACTGACCAAATTTCTATTAAAAGTAATTTATTTCAAAATCAGTAAAGAATCAGTCATAAAGAAAAACTAATGGGAGTCAACGCGGATGTGCGTGATAGTTTGTATTAATTAAAACTAAACTTGTATTCAATTGATTAAGATTTAGGTTTTGATAGGAGAAACTTTAACTGTGAATTGATAGTGTTAAAAATGAACTGAAGTCGGTAATCATTGCTAAGCAGAACTTCAGTGACTTGTCATTGCTTACTGTAATTTTTTTTGTTGAAGACGGACCAAAAAAGAGCCAAAACGTACAAGATATTATACAAGAAATCAACGAATACACCAACTCTTAATCAACTGAATACAAGTTTAGTTTTAATTAATACAAACTATCACGCACATCCGCGTTGACTCCCTTTAGTTATTCTTTATACTGATTTTGTTTAATATGGAGAGTCTCGAAAGTTAAAAAAAAAAATTTGTAATGGTAAAAAAATTTATTTCGTATTTTGACAATTTTGACAATTTTCTCACTGGTTTAGATAGATAAAAAATGATTTTATTGTATTTAACGATCCAAAAAATGTAAGATTACAAATATAACTTCTTGTGTTATATTCTTTTTTTAGACAGAAATCGCTTATTTTACTCATTCTTGTGTAACAAGTAATACAAGTGATTTACGAATATGAGTCTGCTATTATAGAATTATTACAAATATGAATGTAACAATATGGCTTTTTAAATTTTGAATTTTAACTATGCAGCATTTTTTCTTCTAGTTAGTTAATAATTAATTTTTCATACCGTTAATACATTAAATGCTTCTGATTTTTATAATTGCAATCGCTTTTTGTAACTGTTTCTACGATATATAATTTAAAAATAGATTAAGTGTGTTGTCTTACCACATGAAATTCTTAAAGTACATCTTTCCAAATATTCAAGAAGGATAATTTCGTTTCCACTTTGTTCAATTTTTTCTAATTCTTTAGTAAGTGTCATTGATTCTTGAACGAATGTGTCAAAAAATTTTTGTAACATGCTTGCTTTAAAAGTTGAGGCAATGATTTTTCGATTTTTAATCCATTCGGATGCTAAAATAAATGTTACAGAAAGGTAATAAAAAAGGAATATGAATCGTGCAATAGTTAGGAAAACATTACTAAACATAGTAACATACTAAAGTAAATTGGTTCTTAAGAAACATATGATTTAAAAAATGTAAATAAAAATGTAAATAAAAATATTTTAAGATAAATATTCTCAGCTATATTTTTTAAACGATAAAGACAATTGTAAAAAGGTTAATAAACGAGCAAATATAGGTGCGAAGTTAAAGTCAACTCTATTTTATTCAAAAACAACTGACTAAATAATTATTTTCGGATACATTACGGTTTTATTTATCTTCAGCTCTAAACATTACAATAAAAAATATATTTTATGTTTCTAAAAATTATTAAAAATGTAAGTTAAATACAAATCCATAGAATAAAAATAAATATATATCTCATAATTTCATTAATGTTGTTTCTCCATATTATACTACAATATTAAGTGATTAAGTGATAAATAGGTGATTATAAAGAAATATCATGTTAACATTTATATAAATTAAATAGGTACTCTCTAAATTTTCTAAAGCGAAATATCTACTAAAAAAATGGAGTGATTACCGAATCACTCAATTTAGAATGACTTTTTATTCAATAAATTCTTTGTAACATTTTAAGATGCACATTCGCATCATGGTCATTTGATAATCTTAATTTGTGATAATACTATTATAGCTTTAGTTCTTGATTGCGTTTCAAGACAGTAAATTTGACGCGTGCAATTTATAGAACTAAAATGTATTTAAATGTATTTACATATAAATATTATCTAGCACCAAAATCCAGCCTCGAATGCATTCACTTCTTTACATGTTTGTTATTAAAATTTATTTCTTATTAAGAGTGAATCAGTTCACTCGTAACGATAGAGTGAAAAACTTTAAGAAGAAATAAAAAATTCATTTATTGAATGAATCATTTACTTAAATGGAATAAAATAATCATTCTAAATGAATAAAACAACTCTATCACTGGAATAATTATTCACTCTCAAAAAAAGTGGAATTTCCGCTCCATTCATGGTGGCAGCATTTTTACTATCAATTAAAATAAATTTCACACAATTTGAGATTTCACTCCAGAAAATTTAGAGAGTACAAAGAGGCTCCACACAACTAAATAAGTATTTTATATATATATATATATATATATACACATTTTTATTTTACATTTAAATATATCTTACCAGGAGCTGTCAGTAATCCCATACCGAATATTGGTTCTATAAATTTATATATTGCACTTTTACTCAAACAAAGGCGGTTTTGTAAAAGAATCTATAATGTCAAAAATAATTTATTAATATTTTCATAATGTTTTTACACATTTGTTTTAATCGAGTAGTATGTTTTTCAGTATGTTTTTTAAAATATATTTAATTCCGCTTAGTACGCGCGCGCGCGCGCGTGTGTGTATATGARTGTGAGTGTGTGTGAGAGGTATATATAATTTACATACAGATGAGATAAATTCAGATATATATTCATATGATGCAGAACGTTTTTACCTTTGCTTGATCTGGTTCATGTATCATAATAAGTGACTGTAGGCCCATCCAGAATTGGAAAGGGGATGAATAATTTTCGCAAAGCTGAAGGATACCATTTAAGAATTCTAAAAAGTGTTTAATGTGTTATATAGTGATGAAATTATTTTTAATTTATTGTGCTGTTTTGATATTTAGATATTTTTGCTTTGAAGTTTGATTATTTAGATGTAGGGGTGAGTGGGGTGGTGGCGATCTGTTAAGAAAATTTATTAATATTTTCATTTAAAATTGATTTTTTTTTTCTCAAATTAGTTACAGAGACATACAGTACAGGATTACAGCTTTAAAGAAAACCATTAAAACAAGTATAAAACTTATTAAATTTTTATTATACGATATAGAAAGATGTAGTAGTTTTGATCGGTGTAAACTACCTATGTGATGTCAAAGCGATAAGGTTACAGTCGTGATAATCGCGGTGAGATCATGACGATTACGTTTATTTTGATTGGACATTTCAGTTGCAAGTCATGACAATCATTTTCAATAAGTCAATCATATGAAAAAATTCCTATATTAAACTCTATTTTAATTAAATAACATTTTCAGCATCATTATATTGTTTGAACAATAAAAAACGATATTTAGGTATTTTTTTGCTAATTCATTTTTGTAAGAACATTATTTTGTAAATTACATACTAGTATTCCTAATATTTTTATTCATAGTTATTTATTCATAATTATTTTATTCATAGCATTTTTAAATTATATTTTATATGCATTCTGCGCACACCCGAGTGCCGCATTCCGCTTCATGATTTTCATGATCCTGATCGTCCACGTAGTAAGAAAAGTTTTAGAATATAAAGAAAGTAGACAATCATATTCATTTTTTTTATATGAAAAATGTAAAGAATCAGATTACATTAATCATAAAACACAGTGTACATGCATTTAAGTGTGCAAAGCCTCGGTATAATGTCATTACTTCTTATATAAATTATCATAAAAAATTTTCGAACATATGTTTTTTGTGGTTATTTATGTATGCTTAATAATATATTATTTTAGATAAATTTTATATCGAATGAAACATTAGATAAAAAGAAATATATATTATACTTTAGAATTCTCGTAATTAAGGTGATCGGTCTGATCCGTCGAGCGTTATAATCCCGTTCTCCCCTACATTTTGAATTGCTTATAAGATAAAAGATTTAGATATATATTACATCTAAACCAGATAGCACCAAGTCCAAAATTGAGAATAAAAGTTCTTAAAGACATCAAAAAGGTGTCTTAAAGACGATGTTCTTTAAGGTTTAAGATTTATGTATTTTGAGATTTATGTATTATACATGTTTAAATTTATCTTTACAATTTAAAAAATTTTTTAACACACACATTATTTTTACTTGTTTTTTTATTCTTAATTATGAAAACTTAACACCAATGAGTTCTCCGTTTTTGAAATTACATTAAAATATATCAAGGACTTGATTCTCGTGAGAGTTGTGACAGCTAAGTAGAACCTTAATATTTATATAACCTGGTAAACAATTTTTTAGAAATGTCCCGCCATTAGACAATCCTGTTTCGAACTTTGTGTTATCTGGGAATATATAATAACGTTTCAGATTTAGATTATTATATTATAATTAATTTTTTTAATAATAAATTTCCGATCGATGTATGAATACATCAAATAAAGTAACTGCCAACTTCGGTCGAAGCTAGATGTTGGTGCTCAATAATATTTCTTATTTAAATTTAAACACTAAAACCCAGTTCCAGTAACATTCAAACTATGCGCCGAACACTGGCGGTCATAATAACGCAATTCTAAACTTAATTAGAATTAAAGTCACAAATAAAATTGATCGTCAAATTAATGCTAATGATGTTAATGAGCATCTTAAAAACTGTAAAGAACATTGCAAAAAATATTATCTTAGCCAGGATTTAACCTGAAATCTTCTGCCTTATTGGAGCGGGTGTCTTTCTATTTTATCCGGCTGTGTTCGGCGCGTAGTTTGAGTGTGTACTGGATTATGTTTAAATTTAAAAATAGAAATATTATTGAACACCAATGTCTATAGTTTTGATCGAAAGTTGGCCGTGATTTAAATTATTTGATTAAATATTTTTATATAAACGTCGCAGATGTCTGAATTCAGTTGCGTAGTTAAAGTCGTGATGCAAATGGATCAAAATGCATTAATCACAGAGTTGATATTTCGCGCGCTCAGACATGGTGATACGTTAAGTGGTAAAGTGAAGATATTGGATTGATTGATATTCCTATATAGAAATTGAACCCGTCTTTAACTATATTGAATTAATAATAATGTTAACTGTAATTAATTTTATTTTAAAAGCCTTAATTAAAAAAATATGTTAATTTCATAGCTTTTTATTAATTAAACGTATCACTATTATTATTACTATTATTATTATTATTATTATTATTATTATTACTATTACCTTCTGGTTTTTGTAGTAGAAAGGACGCTGTACTACCAATAAATGGTCCAGGTAGTATCCTCATCGTTTGAGAGGAAACAAACAAATGAAAATTTTGAAGAAGACAGCTTATAGTATATATTATTACACTACACATTAAACTTAAAATAATCATGTACAACATTTTTATGAGAAATAATAAAATAATATCACTTGATATGCAACAAGCAGAATTCAATAAGACTGCCATGCATCGACAGTTTATATACTTTTTCGCAAATCAAGATTCGATACTACCTTGTGGAGAAAGGGAGGTTGGAAAGGCTGTGCTATCCAACCTTGGCCTCATTGAAAAAATTTTTTGTTACATGACAAAATGGTTTTATTACACGGCAATAAAAAATTACGCTGTTAATTATTGCTATTTACCCTGCGGCAAAAGTTTGCATTCCGTGTTGTCGCTATGCCGTTTTACTGAACCTTATGTGCGGGAGCCATACGTGTGATTTATTATTTAATTTTTATGGGAGGTATTTTTTAAATAAAAAAACGTGCATGTTGACAGATTACAGAAACGGATTTTTATATTTATTTATATTAAATTTATATTAAATTTTATAATGTTATATTCACCTTAATTTTAAAAAATTTCTCCTAAAAAAATATAAATTTTATAAATTACTTATTATGTAAAAATGTATTATATAAAAACTTATAATATATAAAGCTTCTAAAAAAATAGACTAGATAATAACAGATAATAATAATAGATAATAACAGTGTGTGTTTCATCATTAATTTGACAACTACCGAAAAAAAGGTTAGTCTTAAATCAAGCCTAGATAATATATAAGCAAGAATAAATTATTATATAATCTTCTTAGAAAGATTTTAGTCTTGATTTGATTGAATTTGTATTCTTGCAAGCAAAAGTAATGCTTGCATCGATGCAGATTCGGTCAAGTCAGAATTGGTGTGGTCATAGCTTTGACAAAAGCTATAGTATATAGCTTGTTTGTTATTTGTAATTTAAGGGCCTACACTTAGAAATTTTGAAAAAATGTTTTTTTCGTTTTTTGCATATTCAAAAGGTATAAGGTCTTGAAAATATTTCCTGCAAGTTTCAAAGTGAAAGTTGTCGGAGATACAACAAAAGGGTTCAAACGTGTCGAGGACGCTCGGACGCGACGAGCGCATCATAATCCATAGTAACCAGGTATCACACCAGTCTTTTGATATTGTTATGTCTGGAGAAAGTTCATTATATGATCCTGGAGTGGATAACCCTATGTAAGTTTGAAAAAAAAATTGTTATCTACGTTTTTATTTTTTTCACTTTTCATCAAAATGTTAAACTTTAAACACGTTTTTCTCGAAACCATGTTTTCAAAAGCATACCAGAAATATCTCGAGAATGTCTGAACCAATTTATTTGAAATTTGGAAATTTTGGCTTAATGGACATAAAAAAAGGTCTTTAACGTAACGGATTTTCTTTTTGAGCTCTTATTTTTCTTTTTACAGATAAAAAACGACCAATTTTTACCCTAAATATCGCAATCTTTAAATTAAACGGGCGCTATTTTGTAAAAAATCAATATTTTAAGAGGATGCTGAACAGACGGCCAAACTTGAACGATGTCGATAATACAAACATATCTAATTCAGAACTAAAAATAAAATGACAAGAGGTCTGTTTTTTACTCCTGCACTCTCTGAACTGGTACACACGGTGCAATAAGTTGAAGTGATGTTTATTTCACTTCAACTTATTGCACCGTATGTACCAGTTCAGAGAGTGCAGGAATAAAAAACAGACTTAAGGATAACACGATAATGAAAGTGACAAGGACAACACGCTTTGTATTGCTCTATTATACTGATGTCGCACATACCATTCGCACAAATTTTCATGATCGTACAGTTGATCGTACTTTTCTATTTATTTCTCTTGTAAGCTTCAAAATCATAAACTCAAGGTCTGCGGGCGCGCGAGCGCGAGAATAAATTTACCGACGGAAAAGTTATTGAAAATTTAAATTTTCAATATTTAGAAACATTAATACAAATTAGAAAAAAATGACTATTTAGTACAAAATATATTTCAATCAATGCATAGATATCTATTGATTTAAATATATAATACGAAAAAAAATTTCTAATAAAAAGTTGTAACAATTATCTCTTGTCTTCCCTATAAACATAAATATTTTTTTCAGTTACGATGTATTATTATACGTTGTAACAGTTACATTGTATTTATTTAAAAGGAAAATTTAACTTAAGATTAATAGAAGTTTTCTTGGTATACAAAAATATAACAGGAAAATATGTATCTTATTAAAATATCTTTATAGACATCCAATTTAATATTGGAAATTACTTACCTTGAGTATTAAACTTACTGAATAACACAGTGCTTTTAATATTCAAAATAAATAATTAATCTCTATTTTTTAATATTAAATTTTTATAAAAGTAGATATATTCTTATGTAATGAATTTACAGTAATAATAAGATTTAAAAAAAATTATGTACCCTTCAATTTTCTTCAAACATTGATTGATTTTATTTATATCCATCTTGACGTCATATTGTCCCATCATATTGTCTTTACATGTAGCAACATATAAAAGAAAAAATTTTAATCAATATGTAGTTAACTAATTGTTTGATACTATGTATGAACAAAATAATTCTAAAAGAAAAGGAACGCTATCAAATACATGAAAATGATTATTGGAAGTGTTAAACTGTATTTAATCCTCTTGCCAGTTTTGATGTATGAAATCAATTTTGTATTATTATTATAACATATTAGTGATTTAGTATAACTTATTTACAAGATCATTTCATTAAAATATTATAAATAAGTATAAAATATATAATTTGCTATTTTATATTATTAGCTTGTTACAAAAAACGACGGATAAAATAAGCTGAAAAATGTAAAGCCTGCACTTGTTTTCATGCTGAATTGTTTGTGGTTTAATAAATAAATTACTAAAAAATTCTGTGTTTTGTATAGTATATTGTTAATAATATACTAAAAGGCAAATAATCCAGCGAAAAAACAAGCATTGTATGTCGTATACTTTACATTCAATCATGTTCTCTTTAGGAATAAAAATTGGAAGTTACCGTGATTGAAGTTCAACCATCGCCGCACAGTAAGTAGGCACTTGTTAGATTAGAGTGTTAGATTAGCTTGTAAGATAATGTATTCATTGATTTTTTGTTTTATGATATCTTGTACGTTTTGGCTCTTTTTTTGGGCCATCTTCAGCAATGTAAATTACAATGAGCAATGACAAGTCATTGAAGTTCTGCTTAGGAGTGATAACCCACTTCAGTTCATTTTTAACACTATCAATTCACAGTTAAAGTTTCTCCTATCAAAACCTAAATCTTAATCAACTGAATACAAGTTTAGTTTTAATTAATACAAACTATCACGCACCCACATCCGCGTTGACTCCCTTTAGTTATTCTTTATACTGATTTTGTTTAATATAGAGTCTCGAAAGTTAAAAAAAAAATTTATAATTTATTTCGTATTTTGACAATTTTCTCACTGGTTTAGATAGATAAAAAATGATTTCATTGCATTTAACGATCCAAAAAATGTAAGATTATATATATAACTTATAGGGTGCTTACGACAAATAATCGGATCACTGATCGGACCGAGCAGTGATACTCATTCAATAACTTTCTAAATTCCCCTAAAATCTTGGAAAAATCCGGAATCCAGATCCGCGCTGTCTCAGCAGTGATCGGATTAGATTAGCAGCATCCATCGAACAAACGAGTAAAYCGAATATCTCTCCGTATAGAATCYAAAAGTTATAATAACAATATAGAAGAAGAATACATAGTTATTGCTCTAATAATGTCGCATGGACTAACGTCCATGACAGGCCGGCAGCGAACCATAGTGGGAGATGTTCGACTTAATTATCAGTTCGTAGTTTGATATACTAACAGGTAGGATTAGCACATCAAAAATTGTCAAATTGCCACTGCGTAACTCATCACCAGGCACGTTAAAGACACCGTTGCATCAGTCAAATTATCGGCGTAAATCTAATTTCTACATATGATTGTGGTAACAATTCTGTGTCGGCCTGTAGATTGATTGCATTTTTCTCTGATTTAATGTTAATCATCTCGGAGATTAGTCTCCTGTAGTATTATTTTTCTTTATCTACAATCTTAGGATTATCCCAGTCGAATTCATRCTCAAACTCCCTGGTGCCTGGTGAAAAAGGATTTATAATTCTATGCAATCAATAAAAAGATTAGTACATGCGAAAAATAATCGCGTTTGGTCGGTAAAACAGATGATTCCCCTTAAGCGCAATATACAGACTGGTCTTTGTTGTTGAGAGAAGAATGGAAGTTAATTAGAAAGATTAATTAGATTATATTATTACTGTCTTCTTTCGTTTATGTCTTTTGTAATAATCGCATTTTTAATATTTTTCGCTTTTTAATTATCTTATTGAAATAAAATAACGTATGCACTCTCTTTCTTCTCTCTCTTGTGACTAATAGCAAGCGTTTTATGATAATCCTATTTGTGTTCATATATAAAAGCTGAACGATAATCAAAAATATTTTTTCCATTCTTGACAATGCATTGAAATATTCTTGAAGCGTTGTATCATAATATGTTTTCATGTGTTATATATATATATTAAATAAAAAAATTATACGTAAGCAATGAATAATAATATGTAATAATACAATATAAAGCAATAAAATAATATGCAGAAATAATTAATAAATTTTTCCGTATAAAACTTTATTAATATGTACTTGTCTTGTAAATAATTCTCAGATAAAGAAATACTGTAATATATACGGAATAACCGGATATAATTTAATCACGTACAGAGAACCACGGGATGGACATAATGTGTGAATAGCATTTGTAAGTAGGCAGAACAAACATCTTTTGTAAAAAGAAGTTGAACACCTGATAAATAAGATTGCTAAATATATTCGAAGGACCTCGCAGTCTTCAATCTTCGTCTGTGTATACTATTATGCGATCATCTATTATGTATAGCATTTTAAATATGGGTTTAATAA
Source organism: Cephalotes varians (assembly GCA_037157785.1). Lineage (NCBI taxonomy): Eukaryota > Metazoa > Arthropoda > Insecta > Hymenoptera > Formicidae > Cephalotes > Cephalotes varians. The sequence goes on along the minus strand of JANQDE010000017.1, from coordinate 159,528 downwards.
ACAACACGTGCGTTACGGTGACGTCTTAACGGCGGTCTTGGCGATGTTGTTGTTCAGCAGTTGATTAACAGCGGACAATGTAGAAATTGGGATCTGAAAATGAAGTTTGATGTAAACTTATTAAAAGCTACGTAATTTCTCATGTAAGTCGCAATGCTCGCGAAACGCCGTAAATGGCTGAAGAGGCGAAAGCATCGAACTTACGTTAAAAATATCATCGAACAAGGATGAGCTGGTATAAGTTTTGCCCGCGGCAACTGTGTCGCCGTCTCCCACTGCGTTGAAAAGGAGTCCGCCGACTATGTCCGAAGGAGAGCTTTGAGTATCAGCCGTTACTGTTGGAGCAACGTAAACTGTTTTTCTAGGACCAGTTCGGAATCTTTTTCTGAAGTACCAGCGTGGATACACGGGCTTTGTAACGACTACGTTTGGATTGGCTGGAAGAGAAAGGATTGCTCATGGAATGCCATTCGAACAAGTAGCAGAGAAGCATAGTAATGATTACTCACCAACTGTTGCAATCGTGTCGACAGTAGCACCAGCTTGGCTTGTCCCTTGTGCGGGTGCAGCAGATGCCGGAACGGCGACGGCTTTTACAGCTGGCGCTGCCCCAACATAAACCGATTTGACCAGGCCTACTTCTGCTGCGGGTACCATGACTGCGTTTGACACTGCACGTCGTGTCTGTTACAAGAAAGATTTCTCTAATAGTTTTTTCTTTTTTCAAAAATCTGACGATCAAAACTTTTAGTCGATAATCTATTTCTCACTTCCTTGTTTTGTGACTCGGCTTTCTCGCCTGCGGATGTATCAGCTCGTAACGTTGAGTCAGCTTCTACCACCTTCTGCATTCGATAGATTTATTTTAAAGACGATATCCTACGAATATATTCATGCAAAGACGATCGACGGGTTAAAGTATATATCCCAAGAATCCGACATGAACTTAAATTTGCTTATATGACTTATTAGAGCGTGCAAACTAAACTACGACTATTCTACAGAAGATGCGTTGGAAGACTGTCAATGATCTTCCACACGTGTCTCAACTTCTCGTTTACTTATCGTATTTGAGACCTAGAAAATTAGAACGTTGTATCCCATATCATTTACAGAGTAAAAGTATAAGCTACGAAATCGCAATTAAAACCTCTTTCTCCTTCCTCGAACGTATGATCTGTATATTCGTGCGGCCCTTCGCCGGCTTCGTTCCGCTCGCAGTTGCATCCGCTGTGGCAGTCGTTTCCGCAGCAGCCGCAGGCGGATTCAAACTAGCTTCGTTATCCGCGCTGCCGCTTATAAGTCCATCGAATCCTTTGTCAATACCACTGCCAAGAAACACGCCCGGTCCTGCACCGCCACCCGGTGTTGCTCCTGCGTACATGCCACCTGCAATCGGGTTCGCCGACCGTCCATCCAGTCTCCCACCGAGGCCAGCTGCTGCCTCCGGTCCTCCAGAGCCAAGTCCAGCGCGAGCATAAAGACCGCCACCTGAAGTAATATTTTCTTTGCGTTTGTGTGGCCTTATTTGATGTTTGCTTAATACATTTTCATTTTTAACGAAAATACTGCGATCATGTTGGATTAATTATTAAAGTCATATTTTTAATATCATCTTCTTAAAGTCATCATTTTGTTAAAGTCCTAGATTTAAATTTAATTTTTGTTTGACAAAATTTTGGCCAATATATACGTTCCTTTCGCGAAAACTCACCGAGATTATCTCCTCCTAGTTGACCACCCAATCCTGCACCAGCGTGTGCACCCCATGGAGTTCCCGCACTCGCATGAAGTCCGCCACCCGTGCCTCGTAAAAGACCGCCGAGGCCAGCTTCAGCATGATACCCTCCGAAGTTCACTCGGATTCCTCCATTAGTAAATTGGAGAAATGGAAGCTACACACATATGCAGCAAGTGAAAACGAAACATAAAATTTGCTTATCAAAATTGAAAACGCACTTGACATTAATAAGAGAGATCACGTTACGTAAATAGAGGCTTGTTGCGAGTTGCTTCAATCTTATCTTTATTCTTGTATATTTCATATCTAGATGTAGGTGACAATGCAATTGCAATTACATTCCCGTCTCTTCTCTACTGCAAGATGTAAAAGCCGGCTCTTTCAAAGAGTGTGCACGCGAGTGTTTCAACAGACGTTCCGGATAATTTCGAGACTAGTGACCGTGACCGTTGCGCGGTACAACATTTTCCTCGATTATCTTTTTCTTTTTTACACTGTGTATTGGTTTACGAGTTCCAAGTGAAATTTGCTGCGTTGACATTGAGATTCGTGTAGCGTACATTGACCGAATTTATTTTCGACGTTGTAAAGATTATTTCAAGGCAATCGAGATGTTAAAAAAATGTAATGACGCGATAACAGACGAACCATTTTACTATCAGTCTACTTTCAGATGGCGTGGAATGTTTTAAATGCTCATGATAATATTATCAAACAAAAATTTTTACGTTTCCAGCATGCTGAAGATTTACTATGATTACATTTGAACTCTGTACTTCCTTCATTTTGATTGCTGTGTTCGTTAACGATGTGAACTTATATATTATACAAAACTTGCTATCTGTAAGCTATCTTGATTCTTGCCTTTTTGAAAAAAACTTTATGAATAAATAACGCAATTCTATTGCTCCTATTCCGGTTTCTTACCAGTAGCATTGATTGTCTTGACGTATTTTTTTTTAATTTTTAATAACTAATTGCGATTGTCTTACAGTTTTTTGGAACTACGTTTCTGTTTAACAATGGACTAAATAAACAACATAACAATAACATAACAATTATTATGCAACCTTCGTTTCCGTGATCCTTTCTCTCTAAGAGAGTCTGATTATCCAACCAGCGAAACTTTTCCTCTCGAAGCAACTACATAGAATCAGTTCTTCTGGATCAAGGTATCAATGCGGTTTTTTGTAATAACTATTCATAATGACGTCAAAGATATAATAGATACTCAGAATCGAGTTCGCGCTCGCACTCGTAATTAAAATAAGTCAATTAAACCAAGATGTGGTATTGTTTTTCAAGTCTAAAAGTTTCGCATAAACGTATAACATTATAAACTTATCGTTATTTAAATATATAAAAATTTATGTTATATTTATGTTAATTGGAGATTAAGCTGTGTGTCATTTTTTGTCGTTTTTCAAACATGGTATTTCATCTTGTCTTAATAGCATATTCATATTTTACGTAATTGACTGGCTCGGATGCAGGGAATGCTCTCACATTCTCGTTTCATCATCTGTGACTAGAAACGGCGTAATAATGCCTTTCTCATTCCATACGTTGCTTTAACATTTTCATAACAGGTACAGTTTTTTGTCTAATTTTGTAACCAGTTGTGAACACCAAGTTGCATCTTGATTTAGCTTTTATACTTTCATTTTCACACAAAGTTGATTTAACGCTTTATACTTATATCTAAAATAAATTTGATTTAGCGTTTTATATAAGATGAATAATACGCTATCTCTAAAAATTAGTAATATTTGTATTCATACAAATAGATAAATAAAATGAAGATAGATAAATAAAATATTATTTTTATTATAATTATTTAATATTATTATTTTATATTTATTTTATTATTTTTTTATTTTAATATTATTATTTTATTTATTTAAGTTATATTATATAAATTACTTCAATACATGGAAAGAAAAATTTTGCTGAAGAATCTAAAAATTTAACTGGATATAAATCTGAAAATATTTTTGATATAAATCATTAAAATAATTATATATTATAGAGTGCCTAAATATTGATGACTGCTGCAAAAACTATTAGCATTTTAACAATCAGTATCAGTACATAATTATTTTGATGGTGCAAATAAAATCATTTTCAGATCTGTATTTCGGCAAAACTGTTCTTTCCGTGTAGATAAGATTTAAATCAATTCTTATGTATCAAAGAAAATTAAGGTATTTTATAAAAGAAAACAACAATGATACAATAAAGTAAAAAATTTTTTACTCACTGGTTCAGACTTTTCTGTATCATCCTTCTGTGGCATTCCATTAACTAAAGTTATAAAAATGATAAGTAGGCAGTTAGCTTCCGTACTGAACGACATCTTCGAGTTTACTGACGGAGGATTGAGACCGCGGTAGGCAGGTAAGTAGCAGCGATTTCTCACGGAGAATATTTCTTAGTCACCTGCCACTGGAAGGGATAAGCTCGATGAAATTTGTTCGGTGAATTGCGGATTCATAATATTCACATGTAATACAATATAAAAAATAGTACAGAGTCCAAATAATTTATCCCGTAAACGTTTAAGATGACTAATATAATGTAAACGTTCAAGATAAAAATTTTATGAGTTTTTTTGTATACAAAAAAAAGAATTAATAGAAATTTGAAGAATAAACGTTATTTGGATAAAAACTATTGTGCATCTACAATAGAAAATATTGTTTGATATTAAGAATAATTTTCTAAAATGCTTCTTTTTCATTTTTATCTTAAAATATTTAGGTGTCTGCTTTTCATCATCAATATTTAAGAATGTCCATCAGTATTTGAGAATATAATATTTAAAATTTGTTAATTAAAGAAGAACGTAGTTTACTCGTTTTTATACCTAAATGAAAATGTGTTTGAAAATTTTATCTTTGTTTGCGCACATATGTGTGATGCCGGAAATTAGAATCGCTATTGTAATGCAGAACTTAATCGAACATTCTATCTGTTAAATCGTATTAAAACAAACGACAATGAAAACTTATATTTATTTTCAATTTTCGTATGTTACATCTTAATTCTGGTATAATTAACTAACAGTATGTTAACAATATATTAGAATAGTGAAAATAAAATCTTTCTCTCTCAAAACTTTTAGTGAATCTAACATTGAAACTTTGAAACATTTGAGAGATTGGGAGAATTATTTATAATTAGATTTATTTCGACCTCTAATTACAATATTATAATGTTTAATCAAATATACACACAGAGTTCTCTTCATTGATAAGATATTTTGTTAAAATGCAAATATCTTTATAATTGATAATGCGTATATGCGATAATGAATAATGCGCATTGATTTTATTTTATGATTAATTATTTGTTAAATGTCAATTATTTAAGTGATTTATATATAAAATACAATTGATATAAAATAAATATTAAAAAAATAAAAATACTGCAATTAAATGCATTTAACAATAATATAACTTTCATATATATTTTATATATTATGTTTAATAATGTTTATATTTATATACTGTTATTGTAACAATTAAAATATAATAATAAACATTAATTAAAATATATTCAAGTAAATTATATTTTTATAAAATTAATACGTTATATATGTGTTTGAAACGACAAAGGATAAAATAAATATAAAAACACTACGCATGTTCCAACGATATTCGTGAACACGTATGACACACGAGTCTTGCATTACGATGCAAAAATAGAATGTTCGAAGGTCAAAGATTGATTTTACACGCTGCATATATGTATACGCAGTATATGTTAAATTTACGTTAAATTGTGCTTATATCAATTAAGATTTTTAATGAGACATTGTTCCTTCGCAACAGTAAAATAAAATTAAATTTGAGATTGCGTTAGTGCTTGTACGCGCACGCGCGCTGATTACATTACGTTATGTATGTACATATCATTCAAATTTATTCACGTTTATCTCAAAAGGCTCTCGAAGAAATTCTCGCAATCGCAATTAGCAGAAATTATAAGAGCATCTTTTCTTCACTGCATTCATACAAAAATACTAATTGTTAAACAAGATAAGCTTTATACATTTGTGATATTACATAAATCATATCGATATATTATAATCATTTACAAATAAGTAATTTAATATTATCAATCAATCTTTATCTTGATATAGAAAAATAAATAAAAATTTATTTTTATCAGTAGACACACTAAATATCTTAAAACTTAATTTTTACAAAAAATTACAAACATATAATTTTTTATAATTTATTTAATTTAAATAAAACATATAAAGATTCCAAAGTTGAAAATAAAAAACGTTTGGATATAATAGATATAATATATAGATAAATCATAATTTTTATAGTTTAAACTTGAAAAGATGATTACTTATATTCGCATAATGTTAAATTAATAATTACGTATTATTATTATTATTTTAGCTATATAAAACGTTCCTATGTTAATAAATTTAATAAAGTACATCTTTTTAGAAATTCTCATGATAAAGATGAATAAAAAATGTGAAATAGAATGACGTAATATTGGCAGGTGCTTATAATCGAAATAAAAATTACATCTAACATTGTTTCATTATTGTGTATTTGCATCGTTATTGTGCAAATACTACTCTCCCGTTTCTTGGAGCGATTTTATTTTCTAACGGCGGATCGTCATATTCGCGCGCCGGCTTATTTCTAATCTTTACGATTTTATTCTGTAGATTCACATCATCGCTTGGATATTTAGAAACTTTCTGTCTCTTCTCTTTAGGAGCGATTTTATTCTCGATCTTGACAGAAGTACTAGAAGGTCGAGTTCCGAAGAAAGTGCCGAATCCAGCGGTTAGACCATGCCAAGAAAAAGATGTGTCTTCGTTAACATCTTCATGGACCTCATAAGTATGTTGCGGACGATTCCCCAAATGTCCACCTTTGACAAACAATATATTTACATCTATTTGTATAACACTAACATTTACATCTAAATGGAAAGAGCGATTTTGCTAAAATATCTCAAAAATTTAGCTAATACAGATCTAAAAATAATTTTGTTAGACCATCAAAATATTATGTAGAGCACTCGGGCATGATAATAATGCTGCAAAAAGCATTGACATTCTAGCAAACAACTTGAACTATATATTTATTTTAATAATCAAATAAAATAATTTTTAGATATGTATCTAAACTTTTAGATACTTCAGCAAAACCGTGCATTTATATTAATTATTTTTCTATATGAATAAGTAATATAAATAGGAATATTTTACACATATAATAGCTTAAGAAATAATGTATTTTCTTCTGTTAAGAAAATGAGTCAGCAAAAATCACCAAGAATGCCATGAAGAATTTCATGATTGTGAAGCCCATGACCAATCTTATGACCTCCATGAAACCCGTGGCTACCACCCAATCCAGAATGATGTCCGAAGAGTCCACCATGGTGTCCAACAAAAAGATCGCTCAACGCGTTTAATCCAAGCGGATCCTTGTGATGATGCCTGACAATTCTCTTCAATTGATGCTGCAGCTGAATTTCTTCTTTTCGCTTTCGTTTCTGCTCCAATATAGCCAAGATCCGTTCTCTCCTCTCTTGACGAGCTCGAATATTTTCTGGATTTCGTTCCCTTTGCTCTCTTGTAGTTTTTACGAGTGTGCCGACAGCCTCTAGAGTTGAGACAGGGATCTGTAAAATAAATTGTGTCGATTATAGAAAATAATTAAGTACACTTTAAATATAGATACGAAATTTTACATATGAATGACCTTAAAAATATTGTCTATTGTCTGCGTGTTCTCTGGCGAAATAATTTGGGCGGCGGAGGCGGTTTGTCTAATCGCTGTGATCGGAATCTGCAAGATAAAAATTCTGTTTTTAAATCAAACACTTAATTTGGTAACAACCAATATTTCTTCTTTTCTTCATTTGTTAAAGTTTATCAGAATATTTTTAATAAAGAGATTTTATACTTTATCGTTTAACGTTTCTTCACTTGTTATTATTTAATTAATTAACCGGCATATTTATTGAATACACGGAAAGTACGGTTTTGAAAGATCTAAAATTTTAGCTAGATATATATTTAAAAAATAATTTTGTTTGAATTATCAAAATAATTATGTAGAACATTTGAACTAGGTTTTTGCGGCATTGCTCATTATTTTTAAGATTCCAACAAAATTATTTGGTTCCAACATATATTATTTTCAAATCTGTATCCAGCAAAATTTTAGATTCCTCAGCAAACTTGTTCTTTCTGTAGAAAAGTTTTGCTATGATGCTTACGTTAAAGATATCATCTATCAGCTGACCACTTTGTGCGGATGAATTTTGGCGTCGTACTCTGCTCTTTGAAACGCCCTGAAATACGTAAAAGAAATTAATCTCTCTTCCTTGTGTAACAATGTAAAAATAAATTATTCGGATAAATTATTCCTCACGTTTTTTTCTATCTATTCCGTTTAAAGTTTCAAGTGAAAATTATACAGCAGACTGCTTAGAAATTTCTTCCTGCATAGAAATTTCTGAGATATTATATACGACCCACGCTTATAATCCACCATCGGAATGCACATAGATCCACATAGATCGCTATACGCACAAATGCGAGCTGCGTGTTCGCAGCTTTCACTTTTATAAATTAAAAATGTTGAATAATCTTCGTCAATTATTGGAAAGGTTAATTCACCGCAATCCTTCTCTCTCTTTAAGTGTGAGATAATTTTATTATAATTTATTAAACGACACGAGAAGGTAGAAGTTTTTATGTGAAATAAATTTTAGTTTCAAATTTTGAAAATAAACAGAAAATGAGCATYTATAATAATAATAAAAGAAATAACAATTAGCGAAGTGGCAAAAATAATATATTATAATAATATATTAAAATAATATATTATTGAAGCATTATTATACGGGGAATTAAAAATAGCATTTGTGAAATTTGTAATAGATGCTAAGAGATCCAATCTTTCAAATTGCATGACCTAAATTTAAAAAATATATATATATAAATATATATTATATATCTTTGATATTTAAATTTTATTTTCCTTTATTTATAGTATCTTTTATTAAAGCAACTTACGCCATATGTGTCGCCTAATAGAAGAAGAAAACTCAGAAAGCTGCAGCACCAAAACATCTTTTCGACGCAGATCGCGTGTTTGTAGCAGGCTCCTGCGAGTTTCAGCACAAGTCGGTACAGGTACGATTGGCTTGTGGATCCGGTTCGTCGATCTATAAGGGCTGCCGCAGAATCCCACACGAATCGTCGACCAATCCGGCTTAAGGATTTGCGGATTCTCGCCGGTTTTCTCAGACGAAGAAGGTGCTTTCTACTTATCGCAATCGTACCACATCAGTCGCAATCTTCGAATCCTTTCATCTTCTTTCACCGGCCGATTATTCGAATAAATCCTTTTTCTTTATCTTACACTCACGAAACTTTGGCGTGGGTTAAGAGTCGAAAATGATTATGTAAAACTATATATTCCGGAGATATAAAACGATGAACGTTCACCTATGATGTAATCGCTCGCAGAGTTGGGGCCTAATTTTGGCACTATTCAACGTAGTTTGATGAAGAGGTGATTTTGAAAATAATCTTGAAAATAGTCGAATCAAAAGTAGCAAGAACTAACTATATCATTATTATTATTTTGACATTCYATTCACAGAAAATTTAATTTGAATGTAATAAAGAAATGAAGAAATATTACGACTTATCTGCGTATACCTAATAAATGCATTTATAATGAAATGTACAATGAATTTTTATGAAAAAAGACTTAACTATCTTTGTATAAATCTATTTCTCTTACTTAAAAATTGGGCTATTGTAAAAATATTTAACAAAATGAAAATATTATTAAAAATATAAATATTATTTTCAGAAGTTGACAAGAGTCTTTAACTAAATTATGAACATCTTGTAATTATAAATGAATTACTATATTATAAACAGTTCGAAACTTTGGACGTTAATGTTTATTTCTATTTAATTCTTCTTCGTGATTTTGTCTTCGTTATTCTTAATAAATGTTTGGATTATCCTGTAGGAAACTGCCTACTTGATTCCCGAGTTCCTTTTGAAACTCTTTTACATTTATCTCTGATTGCTGAAAGATTAAGCAAATTTATTTATTTATAATAAGATTACTAAATAGTAATTAGTAAATAGTAAAATAAGATATATACAAAGGAAACTTGGCAGAAAAAAACGAATATAATGAAGACTCACGTTCATGGCATCCTGCCATTCGATATTGAAGAGCCTTACTAAACCACGCAAATTTCTTCTAATTAAATTTTGCAGATTGGTTGGCGTGAGTTTGAAAGGTGCCTGCGTGGTCGAGGTTGTCATCGTCGTCGTTGCGTTAGCAACATCTGTCATATTGCTGGATGTCTTATTTTGATCAATTGATGGTGCGACTGTTCTCGCATCGGCGATCATCAACGGATGACTATTGACTGATCGTCGTGTAGTCGGATCCGGTTCGATGTTTTGACCGATAATATCATTAATTTGTTGAATCGCCGATCGCGTGTCATTAAACGTCTAAAACGAAACGAAATATGAGTCAACCGGAGGGAAACTTCCACTTTCTCTTTCGGCTTAAAGTTCGATGAAGGAAAAATATCTGTTTTTTCAATATTATAAATAAGAAAAAAATCTAATTAATCAACATTAATCAACAGTTGAAAATAAATTGTTTGCTGTATATCTCTGAGACATTTTATAATTATTTCCACAAAGAACGTTTTTGCTAAAATATCTAAAAATTTAAATACAAATCTGAATAAATTTTGTTTGATCCATCAAAATAATTGTGTAAGACGCTCAAGCTGTTAAAATGTTAAAATTTTTTACAGCATTGTCGTCAATGTTTAAGCGTTTTATTATACAATTGTTTTATGTGAGTCGACAAAATTATTTTTAGATTTGTATCTAACTAAATCTTTAGATACTTCAGCAAAAACGTTCTTATATACAATTTTGACAGATAACTATAACGCCTGTAAAGTATATATATATATACTACTAATTTTTCACATCCAAGTTTAGAATGCGTTATTATAACCGGCTGTGTTCAGCGCACAGTTTGAATGTGTACTGGATTATCGTTGTTTAATTTGAAAAATAGAAATATTATTAAGCACAAACATCTAGTTTTGACCGTAGTGACAGTGATTTAGTTTAATTAATCTACTAATTTTTATTTTATATGTATACACGCGCGCGCGAGTGTGTGTGTGTGTGTGTGTATATATATATATATTAAAAATTTATATATATTACATTTAAAAAGTCTTTTTTAATCACTACATTCGAAAAGCATTACTCAAAATGTATTATTATCCATACCTCGAAAGCAAGCCTTGCCAAGGTCCAAAAGAATCCTGGGCGATGTCTGCGAACTTGCCTGACAGCCCTTTTCGTCTCTTCAGAGATGTTCATTTCCGTTATGATTTCATCTTCAATCGTGTTTTTTATATCAACGTCATTCTCATCAATATCTTCTGATAATACTTTATCTAACATCTTCATTTTCTTCATTATTACTTCTTCATCGATTTTTTTAATTTCCTCACTCTCCAATCGAACAGCGTTTGTTTTTTTAGAAGTCTCTTGATTTTTAACAAATTGAGAATAGTACGGTCTATACACTTCTTCTAGCTGATATTCTGGCATGAATCTTGCTACATTTTGCTTCACATTGTCAGAATGGTGATCTTTCCCAGGCTGGACCGAATTATGCTTAGGATGGTAAACGTTGTATTGTGGAGATTTTGGAACATTAGACCGGAACTGTTCTTCCAAAGAAATTGATTCTGGTTGTATTTGTCGAAACTGATGATGCACAGAATCGTTGATCTCATAAGGGATCCAATCTGAACTTTCAGCTCCGCTGTAAAATGGAATGGTCGAGCAAAGGAGCAACCAATTGGCTGCAAAAGAATTGATTGATGACATGTACATCTGCAAAAAAGAAAATATTCGCAAAATTAAGAATACGTGTCTTAAAAAAGATTTATTAGGAAAATAAATTATTAATGAAGAAATTAAAATATTAAATATAATATATATAAAATAAAATATAATATAAAATAAAATATTTAAATTTGTAAAGAAAAATCTTCAGAAGACTATGTAGAAATTTGTTGAAATGTTTTCAAGAGAAGAGAATAATTTTATTATTCAATTACATTCAATTAAATATAACACCTTTCAAACGTTAATGCAATATAATAAAAATAAGATTAATATCTTACGTATATTAAGTATTACGTATATTATGTATAAAGATTGTCATAACAGACGTGGAGTTCGTCTAAAACTGCATTTCATAGGACCGAAGAAACATCACGCAGTGAGAGTTGAACGATGACTGCGATGCACGAAAAAGAAGCAGCAGTTATTACGTAAATCGTCAGCATTTAGTGAAACAAGGAAAGTACTTGTCGAAGTAAAACCGCAACAGGAAAATTGTCGATTAGTTTGAGGAACGAAATGCTTGTATAAGTGTTACGACCCATTACTCACTTAATTGAATTATGTAAATTGCATATTAAGAGATGTCTGAAAATATCGCAATAAAAAATCAAACAAAATCTCTATTTATAAATAAAAAATTTTTTAAATTTTAAATACTTTATTACTCACTAAATCAATTATATAAATTGTGTTATTTTTGGAAGAAACATACTGGGAAGTATGTCTCTTCAAAAAAGAGAGATGTATATATTAACATGTACGTCTTTTAAAAAAATATCACAATTTACACAATTGATTTAGTGTGAGTAAATGAAGTACTTATAATTAAAAATTTTAAAATGTTTAATTTATAAATAGAGGAAGGAGATTTTATTTGATTTTCTATAACTCATTAAATAAAATAATTATTAAAAATTTAAATAATTTATGTTTTTAATCAATGAATTTATATTGTTAACTTACATTGACAGCAAGGACTTTTAAATCCAGACACATGTTCTAAAACATTTCTTCTTTTTGAGCAAACGTACATTTCTTCAAAAATTATTCAGTCACTCGGCATGCTACCTTCTTCAACACACAGAAGCTAATTTTAAAATGTATCTCGAAGCGATACTATCAATGTTAATTTCAAATCTTTACGCAAGATTCTTGAGTCTTGATTCCGAAACCTTTGTTACTGGAAAGTTTATGCGTCACTCATGGTTTGCATCATTGGTAACAAAACGGTAGTTTCGACCGTTCCTTCACGCACAATCGTTCGGAAAATTGCTTCTCTTTGACTTAACACTGTGATCGCAGTGTACGACTGTTGCTGATCGATGCTCGTCACTGATCGAGCTTGACTATCGGCTAATGCCGATGATTCGTTCCTAGTCATTCGAAGATTTCGACGATCCATTTCGATCTCTTCACAGTACGTGACACGAATGTGTAACGCGTGCACCGAATTAATGGTAAACTTTATCGTGCGTGTTGCGAAAGCACGAAGAATATCCGAGATTTCAACGCTGTTGATAATTTCCTATGTTTCACTTTATAAATGATCTTTGACAGCAAGAAGTTGTCAAACATATGAGATATTCGCGAAACATTTTAGATATTTAATTATCTTAGATTTCGAGTATTGCGATCCAATACTGTGAGAGATGCTGGAAAATTACGAGTCTTGTAGTTATATAATGTTTAACATTCATTTAACAACAACATTGAATAATGTCAGTTGAAAGTCCATGGTAAATGGTTATGACGCGCCGATTTTTGGAACGATCGCGCTGCAGTAGCCTGAACTGCACATGCCGTGCACAGGCTCACGTAAAATCATAACTTTCTATTTCCATGAAGAATAATATCACACGAAGATTTCTATCGATTACGAAAATGCAGACGTACGTGAAATAATTTAAGTGGATCACTTAATCGTGCTTGGACGCCTTACTAGACATCATCGAGTTTTAACGAACCTCGCACTATTTTTAGATGCGACAAATTTCACCTTCTTTGCATTCTATGATCTTCGTATGAAGGATCGATCAAGAGAAACCAGACAACACGGTTTTTATCATCCAAGAAAAATACTAAGATTTTAAAGCTGATTAGATATATATTGATTGTTCCACAATCTATAATCTTAACTTTAACGTTCTCAATATTACAAATTATAACGTCAAACTTTATTAAACAAAAATTTTTATTAAAATAAAGTTTAAATTCGGAATTAACCGCAGAGATTCATAATCTTTGTTTGTAGCTCAAAAGTTATTTATTGATACTTTTACCAAGACAAAAACTTATAAAATCTGTAATTAAAATTAAAATTGCGAATTACAGAACACGTTGCATATGTTATCACTGATTCGATTATTTAGTTTTTCATCGTTAATTTTTATTTTTTTTGGTAACACATGTTTACACCATAAAATTGGTAGACGAATTTTCTTTTGGTCACAGTTGCACGATATAAGAACACTAATTTTGACAACAAATGATCGGCTTCGGCATCCTGTCTGGACATCAGCAACTACGGTTCTTAACCGTTCGTTGCCTTCAAAAATCTACCTGAGGTTCAGGTCCACGTGGACTACAGTGCGAAACGACCGCCATCTTTCACTTTCACTCTCCGTAATCATACACGTAATCGAGATCGGTTCCGTTATACATGCCAATATGCTTAGTAAAACATATTTTATATGTGTTAAAAGCAGTACTTGTTAAAATATTTTTTGAATTTTTAATTATTCGAGTGTTAATTTAACATAATGTGATTATGTTATATGTTTAAATATTTTGTGTGATATTTAACATTTTTTAATGTTAAATAAATAACATAATTTATGAATAAGTAAACAAATAACATAAAAATAATGTAATTTGAAAACATAAATTTTAAAATAAATAAATAAAAAATGAATGTATTAATTTAGCATATTTTAAATTTTACTGAAGAAGTATGTTTTCACAAATTGTTTCCAAATTGTGTCAAAGTGTTACATTTTTATGTTAACTTTTATATAAAGTTTATGTTATTTTCTAACATATTTATCTTGTTAAATTAACATAAAAATTTAAGTGGACATGTAAATGTGTTAAATTCAACACAAATTTTCCAACAATGTGCGTGTTTTAAAGTAGTAAAATAGTGGATTTTAAAGATAAAGATTATAGATTATGCATTATCATAATGATATACGAATATTTTCTTTTAGAATTTTTTACAAGTATTAATTATTAAAAAATATAAGTTGATTCTTTGTACTTTAATATTTAACGTTAAAGATCTTGACAATTGAGAAACAAAGAAATACATTCGTTAAATTAAAAATTTGAAAAATTTAAGTGCTTTTAATAAAATATGCAAATGAATAATAGAAAATTACTATAGTCGCACGATTACATTTTTACAGAAAATATATAGTCGGTTGATACGTCATTTTTTCATTACACGCTCTGATTACTAGATTTGTTTATGGTTAATTAACTCGTTTCGAAAGGTGTACGTACAAAAAACACAAGTTTGCTTGGTGAAAAACTTCTTTGCTATCTAAATCATTATACAAAAATATAATGGACACTTGTGTAAAAATTTCTTTTGCATAGCTTATAGAAAATATTGTAAGAGTCATAAGAAATGTTAAATATTACTTATATTTAGCAGTTGATAAAATATTGCGTAATAAGAAAATAGTAGTATTTGAATGTCAGCTCTCAGTTTCAGATCTTTTCTAACTTTATTCGGTTTGACACAAAATTCAGTTTGAAGAAGGTGGAGTTTCATGTAGTTGTATATACGTAACGTATATGTACGTAACATACATCTTTTTCTTTATACACGCTTGCCTTATGTAAGATGTCAGTACCTAGTATGTGTATCTTATGTCAATACTTATCTATCGCTTTACATGTCTGTGCATGTCTCTTATTATTTACTGTTTGTATTTGTAGCACAAATTTGACCTAACGCGAAATATGATAAGACAAAACTTAAATTTAAGCAATTGTTTGAAGACAAAGCTTAGATTTAATTGTTTGATGTTAAATTATTTTTATTTCCTTGTTACGTTATACTTATACTCTATAACAATAATTATTAAATAATTATTATTTGAAAAAATTTCTTTGGGAGTCGTTCGTACCGTATCTTAAGTGTTGCTTAAAATCACAACATATAATGAATTTAAATAATTAATAATTAATTATTTAGGTAAAGAGTGACAAGTCACGGAGTAGCAGAAAAAAGAGCAATACAAGAAAATAATCTTGTAAGATAAATTATTGCAGCTAATTATAATTAACGATCATGTGCAGATATGTGTGAAAATGCCGCTATATATCTTAATAAACTGCCATTATAAGCCACAGTCGTGCTTAAGGTGCGCCTACGTGTTAAAGACCTTTCTATAAAGACTCGGCCTTGACCGAACGCTCATTAGCTCATTATATGGCTTACTATTGTGTTTTATGGAAGATTGTAATTAGTAAACAATAGGATTTTGAAATGTTTCACATAATGCAAGATACTAAATGAGATTAAAAAAGCAAGAAAAAAAGAATTATAATTTGTAATTAAAATTAAAATTTAGCAATAAAATATTCGTAAAAAATATTTATTCTTTTATAATGACAAGAAATTTTAGTAATTTTGACTTTAATAAATATTGTATTTTAAATCATTTTAATTATTCAAATTCGAGGAAGATGTTTATTTATTATCTATAAATTTTTTATTTTTAATCTTTACTTTGTGTTTATTTCGAAAAAATTTTTATTATTGATTAAGCTTATAAAAGTTTATATAAGATATTCTGCAACTATTATTACATTGTATTATTACAATAATTATTCTTTTCTACACGGAAAGAACAGTTTTGCTGAAAGATCTAACATTTTCACTGGACATAGATCAGAAAAGTAATTTTGTTGAACTATCTAAATAATTATGTAGAACACTCAAACTAGTTGCTAGAATATTAAAATTTTTTGCAGCATTATTTCTAATGTTCCAACAAAATTATTTTGATAGTCCAACAAAATTATTTTCAGATTTGTATTCAGCAAAAGTTTAGATCTCTCAATAAAATCTTTCCGTGTACATATAACAGCACAATTATCGCAAGTAATACTGTTATTTGAGCAAATTATTCGATGATATCATTACTTGATCAAACGTTGTTATCACTCATAAAATCTTCATTCAAAAAACAATTAGATTCTAGAATGTTTTTAAATAAACTTACGTTTTTGTTTCTCAGCAAATCTTGGAGATGCGAACTTCACGACGTCAATCGTTAACTGATTGCTCATGCTTCCTATTGCCTCATATTGCACAGAAATACAAAATATAAAAAAAAACATAACATGCAATCTGTTTCACGCAAGCGTGGTAAATATGTTGCGTGCTAAGTATATTAGACAATTCGTTGATCTTATTTTCCTCATTCAATTTCGTCATATTCAGTCATATTTAGTACATAAAGCAATATATCTGTTTGGAAATAAGCGTAAAAAGGAAAAAAGAAAGGTGACATTCGTTGACGTTCTAATTCTAATAAACCATAAACCGTGTAGCTAATTCTGGTTGCACAATTTTTGATGCAAAACGCTTTGAATTTCTGGTCGTTTCTTAAAAAGTGTAATTTATACCTCGAATTCTAATTTAAGTGCAATTTACAATTCAGTATTTAGTGCAAAAGATATTCAAGTAAAATAATAAATCGATAATGTTAAAATACCGTGATTGATCGAAAAATGATCATTTTAGCTCATTTTGATGACTTCTTGTCTGTTTAAATAAATATAGATATGTATATAAAATATATATTAAAATTATATTATATTTACATAATTGTATTTTTATGTAAATATAATATAATTTTAGTCTATATTTTATATATATATATATACATATCTATATTTATTTAAACAGACAAGAAGAATACAATATATTTCTATGTAAATATAATTAAATTTATATTACCTTTCTGTGGAACAGGTATTATCTCTGTTAGAAGATTGTTATTTTTTCCGCTATTATTATATCACACTGGTATACGTTTGTCATACGTTCTCTCGCGTCATCTATCGCGTCGCTAAGCGCAGATGAAGTGAAAATAAGTACATCTTGCCGGACGGCGGAGCCAGTACTAGTGAGATGAGTTCTCTC
Organism: Cephalotes varians; assembly: GCA_037157785.1. NCBI lineage: Eukaryota > Metazoa > Arthropoda > Insecta > Hymenoptera > Formicidae > Cephalotes > Cephalotes varians. The sequence continues at coordinate 141,651 of JANQDE010000017.1, read as the reverse complement.
CGTCTCTCGACATCTCGAATGGTCCTTGAAGATCGTCAGCATTTTTACGATATATCTTACGTGCTCTCCGTGGTAAACGGAACAAATTGACGAAATTCTTCAGTAGTTCCGTTATTGCGCGAACAAAATGCCGCGAGAGAATTTCGATACAAAAAACGGCGCACACTTTCAGTGTTATCATTTTAATAATTAGGTAATTGCCGCGATTAAATAATTACAATTAAATAATATTTATAATTTAAATAATCATTAAATAATATTTATAATTTAAATAATCATTAAATAATATTTATAATTATTAATTATTATTTAGCAAATTTTTTATATATATTTAAATTTTTTTATATTTATATCAAAAATGCAAAGTGATTTATTGGAGTAAATTTAAAGTCAAATAATACTTTTTTATCAAACAATAATACATAAAACAATTATTTATATTTATTTGTTTCGTAATTTAATTTCGCTAAATTTATATATATGCTATTTATATTTTTGTTATTTTAGAAAAACCTTTACATATAAGTTGCAAATGATGCAACGTCAAGTTGCAACAACAAATCAAAATTCTGCAGACGTTCAGATTAGTTAGTTTTATTTTTACAAGTTTGACATAATCGTTTAGAAATGTTATATAAAATAAAATACAAAAAATAAAATTTAATATAATTAAAATACAAAAAATAAAATTTAATATAATTAAATATAATTAAATGTATTAAAATATATGACATACACACACGTACAATTTTCGTGTAGCACGTATTACGTAAATTGATTATTTATTTAAATTGTAATGTGTTATTTAAATGCATTGCACTATCGTCGCGTGTTTATTGGAATCCTTGAATCTTTCTACGTTCCTCACTATGATACATGTCGCAATTTTTTCTCGAACTTTGCACGCGGTTTATTTTCATAACACGTTCTTCGTTAATTTCCTCATCAAAACGATAATCGCAACAAGTTGTTGATCTAAGACGTAAATTTGCTTCTAATTTGATGTCGACACATACGATACATAAAAGCCTAAAGCTAAACGCAGAACTTTTTTCTAATTTACGATTTTATTAATAAATATCTAATAATTAAAATCTCTTAATACATCATAATGATAAAGTATAAATAATGTTTTTATTAACATTTTAATTTAATTTAACGAAAAGATTTCTTATCTATTCGATAATTATCTTTATTGCTTAACACATGTGAGGAATGCACGTGTGCAAAGCGTTACATCTGTTTCAAATGTCCTCATTATATGAACGGTTTGTTAAATGTTACATGGTCGAGTTCTTATAGATAAAGATATAGATATAGATAATAGATGTGACACTCTGACCATTTCTTGTCGATCACATATTGTATAATATACGTGTTGTTGTCTAGATAATAAATCATTAAATCAATAAATCATATTATTGACGTAAAAATGTTGTGCAATCTGCTTATAAACTTGCATAATAAACTAGTATTAATAAATAAGAAATTGAATCTCATCGCACAATTATTCTCAAGTGATATCATCATAGAGTGTCATACCTGCGTAACAATATTTTCTCATTTATATAAATTAATATGGCAATACATATTAATTACACATAATAAGTTACAAACTAATAAACAAAAAAATATTCCAAGGATCTTTTTATATTTGTTTACATAAGATAAAATAAAACTAGTTTTATAAATTAATTTGATTGGCGCTCCTTCCTTGTTCCTTATTTTATCGTAACACGCTAATTAATTAATCAAAATCTGACTAAATTGTTTCTGAAATAACATTTTTATCTACACATTAGTTTTTATATGTACATATTAGTATATAAATGTCTATCTTCTTAATATTCTTTAACATACTCTTTTGTTAAAGTATGTCCTTGACTACGACGCCAATTTTCGAGTTATTTAAAAAATTAATAAAGCAAATCACATGTATGCAAAAATAGTGAATGAAAACATGGGATAAAAACGTGGTGGTGTTATAAGTAACAATTATTTGATAATGACGAAGAAATCTTTCCAAATATTACAATCCTATCATACAATCAATATTACAATCGTATCTTACCTAGATTTCGAATCTAAGATATTTTATGATCGATATAACTTTGAAACAGCCTTCACAAGCCTCTGATACAATATCTATCTAGGAGACGTGATCGGAACTTGTGGAACGTTTCCTAACGAGAAACGGTGATCATTGAGCAAATAATACGTAGTAGCCAAACAAAACAAAAATGAATCTCTTTATTTAGGTTTATCCGATGGTAGACCTTTTATGGCGAAAGTACCGCGGAAGAACGGTTTGAAGATTTCCAACAACGTCTGCGTTCGACGGGCTGAGTTCTGAAAAACGCAAAAGAAACCATTAAGAATAATGGTATGGAAATTGGTAGCTTTGCCTCTATCAAAAATAGCTAAATCGTTTCTTGTGTTTTTTTTTTTTAATAAATATAGATCTAACGAGGTGAGTGAAGGGTGATTCGAGCACGAGCTTAATCCATTAGACTGTACTAGAAAAATGTTGCATCATAATAACAGAGAAAAGAAACATATAATTAGACTTGCGCGTTAGCGGAAAACGATTATTAACATTGTATCTCCTAATAGTATGCGTTGCCCTTAATTATACGTGCATACTTACTAGGACTACGCCGTTGAGAACTTTGCTGACATTAGTTAATAGGGTGAACCCAGTGCCGAATGCGCTTGATGGTATATCCAAGGACACCCTTTTCCTGTCAAATATGGGTGTATCCTCCGTGGTAGTGGTAGTAATAATTTTTTTCTGCAAATACATATAATCAGATTTTTCGTCGTTGCTTTATTGTATATTTCAACACTTATTAGAATAACAGATATAGATCATGTGGGAAAATGTAGGAGTGAAAGTATGTGAATTCCGTTCGCGTAGGTAATTATGTTTTTATGATCTTTTTTATTTAGTAGTTTTAAATAAATAAATAGAGAAAAAAACTTAAATTACTTTTGCTATAATTTTATATACATTTATTATATATTTATAGTTTTGTAATTATATATATATAATTTCCATATTTATTCAGATATAAGTAAAATAAAATTCTTTACAGTACAGCATTTTATAAATTTTTATAAATAGTATTTTTATAAATAGTATTTATATAAAAAATTGTACAGCTGTTTTTTACAGAAAGACACGTATAAATGATACTTCAAAGAGACGTCAATGAGACGTCAATAAATCTTAATTTAATTCTTGATGGTCAATTACAACATTAATCTTCAATCAATATTTAAAAAAAATATAGATTAAGAGATATCAAATGTATATATAAATAAATTTTAATTTTAATAAATGTATATATAAATAAATTTTATATAATGAGGATATAACAGGAATACGGGGAAAAGGACACATTAGAGATTTCACGATGCTCTGCAACTCGCCTCATGTAATAGACAAAAATATAATTGTAAGTTTATTTGACATCAACATTATCACACCATTATCACCATCTTTTATATTAATTTTTTTTACTTGTCGTGGAATGTATGATTGCGCTATTTACATCGCTTACACATAACAAATAGTCCATGAGTTTGTCGCGCTCATAAAGGCTACTTTTAAATTATTTACAACTTTCAAATATGATGGCAAATCGATATTGACGCCGCTAGTTCTTTTATAATTTATATCAGACAGCGCAGTCCACACGATTCTGCCGGAAGCGTTGGTTCATCAGGAGAGTTTCCTGGAGAATTTCTTTTCTCTCTCTCTTTTCTTAATTTTTCGTTTGGATTCTTTAAATACAGAGTTTTTATGAGAGAGGAGGGCTTCTAGAGAGAGAAAGGAGGTTCTGCCAATTATCAGCCCAGCTAGAAACAGAAATTCACATTCTGTGTTATATGAAACGCCCACATATTCCATCGAAAGTGAAATTCCATTGAAATTGATTGTCCCATTTTCTCGTGGTTTAACGTTCGTTTGTTGTCTGTCATTTTTTTCCCCAAAGAGTTTCTTCTCTCAAGCGCTGCTGCTCGCTGGTCCAGACGCTAAAGTTTGCAGTCAAACGTCCCCTTTCCGCATCCCATCGACATTTCGTTTTATTCCACCCGCCTTTAAGCCGCTTAATACGCCGTTTGTGGTGGAGTATAATCGTACTGTTTGTGTACAATACTAGTTTTAATGGCACATATGACTTGTCGGAAGGCATAGTTCTCGTGAAGGCGCCTTCCGAGGTTAAAGAAGAGATATATCTCGGCAATCGATTAGCCGGAGATTTAATGAAGCGTATCGATTGACTAGCGAAGCAGGTTCTTTATATTTAATTACGTTTTTTATATATAATGGTAGCATTTCAAGGCACAGAGAAAGGTGATGAAGCAGATACAATGGCACAACATAGAAATATGCTTTTAATATGTTAATTGCTATAGAAAGTGAAGCTTTATCAGAATTAGTAGATTTTATTAAATGTATCACATTTTTCTAATAAAGTGGAAGATTAATAAGAAAGATATATTAGAGAAAATAAGCAATAGTGATAATCATACAAATGAATGAACAAATATACAGAGGAAAGGACTGATAAAAAGGTGAAGATTGCTTTTACGATATTGTGCTAAATTCTGATTGAAATGTGAAAACAATATTTTAAAAAAGCATGCGTAGACCAAGAACTGTTTTCTTAGCGCTTTTCTTTGCAAATAGCGATAGCAACGTCGCCAACAGTCACCCTCGTCCGAGTTTGTTAAGTAAAAATTGTTCACCGAACAATTCGGAAAACCGTCATGTTATCAGTATTTTCGAAGTAGTGTACCGTTTTCTTACGAAGACACATAGTCCAGCAGAGACAGCTTGCGTTTTGTATCAGACACAGAACAGGCGATATGTACGAGACTTCAAAGTATAAGAAAAGAAACAGTTTACACAGAGATAAAGGTAAAATTGGTTCATTGCAATCCTACCCCTGCCAAGTTGGCAAAAGCTCCGAGATTGATCCCAGCGCCGGTGTTCGCACCGACGCTCGCACCGGCATTGCTTCCGCTATGAGAGTCGCTTCCGGGGCTACCACCACTACCACTACCGCCGCTCAAACTGCCTAAACCGCCGCTACTTTGACTCAGGCTCGACAAAGAACCGAGCTTCTGAGATAAGAGACTGCCAATGAGAGCCGATCCAGAAGATCCTGCACTACCGTCTGCATGCCCTACATTTTATAAACAAAACAATTAAAAATGGTATAAAATGGTCAATAAAAATAAAGGCTATCTTAACAAAAAAAAATGTGTACATATCAATGGCGAAATGCTAATTGTGCAGTGTCCTACAAATAATTTTTTCTCACCAGAAATCTGATCCCTAAATTGGATTTGGAATTTTGTTATCCATATAAAAGATTTCTGCTCAAAAACTGATCAAAGAAACAAATTGAAAAATTTCTCGCAATCTCATGTACCTGCACCATCACCCGCATGACCGCCACCGGAAAGACCGCCGGAAAGCGAGCTAAATGACCCAATTTTCCCTGCCAGAGCCTTCGAGATGCCAGCTGAGGCACCTGAGAAGAACGTCGTCGCGCTGTTTATGATAGGCCCAATGCTGCTCGTCGCGGCCTGAATCTTCTGAGACATTAATTTGTGAATAAACTCCGACGTAGCCGAATGTTTAGGATCGATTCCGAAAGCAGCGTTTTTCGCTTTGTTAGATTCATCGAGAACTGAGATCGCTTTCGTTTTCGCATCTATGAAGGAGTCCACTTTCTACAAAAATATATGCTTGTTAGAAAGGAACTGATAGTAATGATTTGTCATTTTATGCGTAAAGATTTTTAAAATAATAATGCATTAATAGCAAAAACAAGAGTTTAGAAGAGAGTTTATATTTCAAACACAATCTTAATTGTACATTTAAATTAATTATTAATTTATCTTTCATGAGAGATATTTGACTTGTTACATATAAAAACAGCAGAGATTTTCCAAAGAAAATTAACTTAATTCTTCTTACATCAAACACAAAGTTAATGATGCCGTTTGAAACTCCAAGCCCAATGCCAACCTTTCTCTTGTCCCTATCTTTTTCATCGGCCGCCGCATCATCAGCTTCGATTACGTACACCTACGCAGTTGTAAAATTAATAGGCTTTAAAATTGTTAATTAAGAGATATAGTATATAGTAAGAGATTAAAGCTAAAATTTATAATTAAGAGAGAAAAAAGATCGATGATGAAATGTGTTATTACAGGAAAAAGTTTCTTTCATCCGGATTTCAATCGCACTGCAACTCGTACTGCGCTTTTATTTATTAGTATTACGTATTACTCCATTATATCAATAGTATCGAGATAACTTGCTCTTTAAATATTTGCACGGAATACTGCAATGTTCGATAAATTGGAAAATTATTATTATTACAATCGCGCTTCGTGCGATATTTAGTAGTTTTCTAAAGCTGCAATTTCATACATGCAATATCATTACGCAACACTGCTTTCGTTCTAGAAGAACGAAGTAGATATATGTTATGTGTTATTGGGTGGATATGCCATGTCTCGAAAAAAATGTGCCAAAATTTGAAAAAGAATATATTATCCCGAAAAATCAATCCTTTAATTTTTTGATAACTCTATTTTAATATTTTTATATGCACTAACTAGAAGAATTATATCATGTAAAAAAATTATATAATTCCGTTATAAAAATTACAATAATCTTCATGTGATCTTAATTAATTTTTTTTAAGTCAATTTTAAAATTGATTTTTAAAAAAATGTATTTATTTCTCTTCATATTTTTGTCTAACATTTTCTGCGATAATGCGTTATTTATAAAATATTTGAGAAATTAAAATAGGACATCTTATATGCATCTATACACACACACATACACATATTTTTATACATACATATATTAAAAAAATAATATAAATAAAAAATAATTAAACTATTTAAATATGTATGTAGGTGTATATACATGTACATATATTTTTTCTTTCTTGTTGTAAACGCTTAAATTATTTATATATTAAAATATCTTTTATTTCAATAAATTCTTACAAACAAAATAGAGCTATGCGTTTTATATTCTATTCTGTTTTAATTAATATTTTTCTTAAATACTTTGTATAATGAATAAACATATATGAAAAGGAGAAAATAGCCAAAAACGAACAAATATAAAAATGGATATAAGTTAAGTATTAACCAATAATATATTCTCCAATAATTATACGTTTCGACTGTACTTAGTCTTCATCAGTAAAAAATAATAAATCTGAAAATAAACATATATCTTAAATTATTATTTACATGAGTTTTCAAAAAATATATATATTTTTTTATAATAAAAATTACAATGTATCAAAATAATAGCAGTATAATTTCAGGATTATTAAAAAGAGAACTCAAGACAAAGAGAAGTCAAGACAAAGAAATTCACTTAATTGATTTTAAGATTGTGTTTTCCTGAGATATTTCATCTTTCTCTTTTAAATTTCAAAATATTATCTCGATATATTCATTTTGGTCTATAGTTTTTCGAGATTTGTTTCACATTTTTCGTATTTCGAAATCATAATCCCGATATAAAACTATTAAGTCATATCTTTTCGAGATTTCGCGATTATATTAACACGTGATCGCGAACGATGATAACGCTAAAGTTGCTCGTTAACCGATGCGCATGCACGATGTTTCAAAATTTCGTTACACGCGTGCATCCGTATCTAGCGTGTTCGAACTCGTACAAGTAGCACCGACTACTTTCACTCTTGACTCGTTCTCCGAGAACATGTTTCTCTCTTTTTCGTATATCCCTTGTTTTCTGTCTCTCTTTTCTCTCTTTTGCTCTCATTTACCGTGTCATTTACATCGAGTTTAACTAACGTAATGCATTCAGTTATGAGATCTTTCTTTAGTCTCCTTTTCGACTCTTTCTATAACAAATAAACTTTCTTTTTATGATCATGTTTATTTAATCGGTTTTTGATTAAATATAAATTTCTTTTCGACAATTAAAAGTAGTTTCTTGCAAAAAAAAGCAGTGACGTAAGGTGAAGAGTATACTTTCCCCTTGATTAATCTGCAAGGTAAATATTTATATAAGTTATTTTTTTAATGCTGACCCAAATACTTCTATCAACTGCATACTTCCTAATCGGTTAACGCGGAATTATTGAATAATCGACAATTTTACTTTCACTCTCATTATTAAATGTTAAATTTAATTTGTTTTTTGTTTTTCTGATGATTCGAGCTAATGTATTCGTTCTAGATCGAGTGAAGGTACAGAGCATTTAATCAATGCGTTTAGGAGAGAAAGGAAGGACGCAACGTTGCGCAACGTAGATCATCAAATTCTAGTCGGTTTACGTTTCGGAAAGAACGTAGCTCGGGAATTCGATTACGCTGTCCGTGTCTCGACTTCTCAAGTACCTCTAAGGACGCGTGGTGCGATGGCATCGTAAAACACCGCTCTCGACATAAGAGATCGACAATAGCTTTCTGCAAGTACTTCAGCATTCAAATCACTTCATTAAAGCGCGATCGCGGATCTCCTTCCATTTCGTTCTCTTACTTTCTAAATAAGACTTCAAATAAGTTGTTCTTTTGATAACTTTCTTGATACATGCATGATTAGAAATCAGAGAACATTTGATATTTTTATGTATTTATTAATAATATTTTATTACTTCGACACTTTAAGTAGGAAAGATAAAGCAAAGAACTTACTTCGTTCAGCGGACTGAGGTCTTCCCCTTCTTTCTTGTCGACAGGATTGCAATTGACGATGGCAATGGCCAAAAACAAGCCAGAGAATGTACGTAGCACTCGCATTATGTCTTCTTCACTTGACCGATTGATTGCAATTCAATCTGCATGAATAAAAAGTTGTCTGACAAGGCGGCAGAGGATTCCCGGTAGTAATAAAATCGAAAGTAAATCTCGAATGTCGAGTGAAAGGAATATTTGTGCAAACTTGAAGCCATTTAAAAACTGATTTTTAGCCAGATTTTGTAAACAATCATTGATTCTGAGAATTCCGTGCAATCGATGAAATAAAGAAAAGTAGATACAGGCAAAACATGTTACGTAAATGCAATGTGTGCAAAACGAATTTTCCATTTTCGAACGTTTCCTTGAAGCGCTTAATCAAAGCATGACAATCATTTAAAGAAGATTTATCTTTTGCAATAACAGAAAAAAGAAATTGTAGAAAATAAAAAATGATTTTTAAGAAAATGCGGGGAATAAATTCAATTTATGAAAACAGCGTTTGATAATAAACAGTTGTCTGGCTAGACTATTATGAAAAATAATTGGCCAAATAATATACCGCAATTTCAAAAAACAAAGTGATTAACTTGTTAGTAATAAGCAGCTTTCAATCTGACTATCAAATTACAAGCGTAAAATGATTGGTCGAATAATACGCTGTAATTGATGAGAACAGATAAGTGATCGGCTCGTAATCGCTTAAGTATATAACAAGAGAGAAATATGTTAGTAAAATGTATAAGAGAAAGACAATGCCTAACACGTGTTTATGTCAATTTGTTCAAGTCGAACAGATTCCTTCTCCAAATAGAACAGGAAAATCAATGATATCTCAGCGAGTGTCAGTCACGTGGCTGTCAAAGCAGAATGTACGTGAAGGGATTGCGTGGACTTACGAGTGCCGGTGCAGCGAGTGCGTATGAGCGAGCGAATGCGTGAGTTGTGTACCTGGCGGAGTGCGAGGCTCGTTTGAGGACCACGGTGAAGGAGGTCCCGATGTCTTACGGAGCCGAAGGGGAAACGAAGGCGAGCATGTGTGCCCCTTCAAGAATCGAGAATCGTGCACGGTGAGCCTCGCCTCCCGCAGGTGGGGCGCCCTCCAATTCACTCCATTCGCGAAACTCGCTGAGCAGCCGACATCATCTAAAGCGCTCGCCAATGAGACACCCTCCTCCTTCACTTCTGTCGTCCTCGCTTGGCTAACACTTCAACTTGTGATGCGAATTACATCACAGTTAGTAAGCTCGGAAGTTGCTCGTACAAAGGTCAAAATCCGATTCGAAAAAGCTTTTTGATATAATCAACGTCCGAACAGAATTGTAAGGCTTGATACGTTTCAAAGTATTCCATTTTTGAACGAATTTCTTTTATTATGGTAATAATAAACAATAAATTTAATTATCCAATTTCAGCGTCACGCTTTGCTCGTAAGCAACAATAAAGTCTGAGAAATCATAAATTATCATATCATTAATTTCCTTGATTATCATTTTTCTCCCCGAAGTAAAAGAAGAGATGAATGAATTGATAAATGATAAATAATGAGAACTACATAACTTTTAGCATTGTTCAATGTATAATGTGCAGCACATGTTATGTAAATCAACAGAATACACAATTCAGTAATACATGGCTCAAGATAACAGCTTCAAAAAGGTACTAAGATCACCTTTAGCATTTTAACTCAGTTGTGTGAATATCTACGAGAATTTGCATGTGTAATATGCATATTCTCATATTAATATTATTATTACGTGATTTTAAAGCTTGGTTTGTATTCCAACTTTCTCAAGCCATTTTGAAATTATCCCACACACAAAATCGGAGAATCTGGTTTATGTAAGAAATAGTTTCTCCAATTGGACATTTATCTTCATTTTGCATGTTACAAAAATACATCTGGCACGTCGTGTTAGAAACTACGAGTAAGAGAAATGATGCGTTACGATATTTGCATCACGCGGTAACGTTTGATAATCTGTCAACAGAAGTTGAGAAACTAGACTACAATTACTACTATTACTTGAGGAAATCAAGTACCTCACCTCACTTAGTTTAACGTCATATCAATTATTTCTAGCTTTACAATCGCTAATTATCGTTATACGCAATAGGTTTCATTTGCAATTATCGTGTTCACTGATTTGATCTTAAGAGCTGATCAAAATAAACTCTTTGCCTAGATTATAATCTAAAAGGTAGCATTTCGAATGCTTTGACAAACGCAACATATAATAATTGATTAAAATTAGTCATCAAACAATCCCGTATTTTCTCTTTTTGATTGCGTGCGGAAAGGAAAAGATATAGATTTGTTCATATTGCATTACATGTAATTCGCAAAAATGATTCTTAACCAATTGGAAGGAGCAAGAACTTTCAAGTTAGATTCAAATATTTCAATAAAATTAGCAGTTATGTATTTAGCAGTTACATTGTTTCCTTCAAACTTAATTAGATAGGCTGATAATATATAATATCTTTGCTATTTCCTAAGCGCAGTATAATGATTAAACAGCAGGAAAAATCTAACATCTAAACATCGGAATCCTATGCACGAACTTGAAAAACCATTAAAGACAGTTATTATATATTGAAATATATATGAAAAATTGGAGATATGCGTCTTTAGAATGCACTTAGGATTGCAATTCTGACGCTGTAAATTAAATCAGCAATAAATTATTCTATACACACGTTCTGTATCGATAGCCGTTATTCTTTTTAGGACGATTGCTCAATGAATTCCTTTCGTCGTCATTTAATATCGACATTTATATGCGCTGCATGATGATGAAATTAGGTCTTCAAAAATGGATTAAAATGCAATTTCTCGCAGCTAAAACACGTCGTAATAACATAATTTAGCTTCAAAATAAAAAATCTTTACTAAAAATTTATATTAGATTAAATTATAATAAAATTGTGTATCTTATAAATATATAAGACATGATCTGTACACGGAAAGAACAATTTTGCTGAAATATCTAAAAATTTAGCTAAATATAGATGTGAAAATAATTTTGGATCAAAATAATTCTGTAAGAAAACTCAAGCATGATGGGCAATGCTGCAAAAAATTTTGATCTAATCAGTTTGAACGTTCTACATAATTATTTTAATAGCTCGATAAAATTATTTTCAGATCTGTATCTGGCTAAATTTTTAAATATTTTAACAAAACCATTCTTTCCGTAGTTGAATCAAAAGAAAAGCATTAAATCATTTTCCGATTGGAATATTTCCGAGCGTCCGAGAATATCCGATTAAAATCAATTGTTTTAGATGTACGATGTAGCTTTATTGGCGTCTAAGTAGTAAGACTATTCTGTGGTCAGACCCTCAAGCCAGTCGTGAAGTGGCGCCACGTGGCGAACACATGCCCAGACCAACACGGCATTTCAACCGCAACCGAAGAAACATCGAGTGACTTTCCAATGTAAGAGAGAGTAACGCACCTTGGTAATTCTCCTGCAGGAGGAAAGTTAAAAGGGGAGCAGAAAATCCCATGCGCACCCGGAGCCACGTAAAATCCGGCTAAAGCTTACGTAAGGCCCGGCTAGAGCTTACGTAAAAAGCCGCGTGTGCGAATCATTCCCCAAAAATGGATCGAAATTATTCACATCGACGCCTTGCCGGAAGCGCAACCGAAATAATGGGTTGCTATATGCGCGATCCTTCTTTCTCTGAAATTTTTTGTTTTTAGAATTTCTTTCGTAACACTCACTGAGAACTTCTCAAGAAAAAGTTCAAACGGGGACAATTTGCCGAGAGGTAAAAGGAGCAATATAGGAGCAATATCCTTGTGTGCGCAATTTTTTCTTTTATGCGTAATTAATCTGCAAGATACGGGATACGATTATGATAGTATTCGATACATGTTAAATGTTGCGTCGAACATTCTAATAGTGTCGCATTCGAATAAGGAAAAGTAACTTGCGCCATACTTAAACGCGCACGTTCAACAACATTGTACATATTTCAGAAGCATTACTAATATGCTGTAACTGTGTTTACTTACATTTATCGACATATTTAACTTTGTGATTCGTTTTTAATGTGCGTTTTATTAGTAGAAGAAGGCACAGTAAAAATTTCGAGCTGTTCTAAGAATAGCTATTTACGATTACGAGTTGAAACGAGGTGAAAACAAGAGAGTCAGATGTACATGGACGTCGACTTTCGCGTGTCTCTCTTGTCATTTCTTTTTCTAAAATTAACTATAAATATTTCGCGATAAATATGTATACGGGACGTGGCTAAATGTCAAATTTAATGAACTCGATTCCCAAACCTGATTTTTTTGCGCGCGGCGCAGATTTTTAATTTTTATTCCTCGTACAAATCAAGAGTAATTTACGTTTGTTTATCACGTTAACTGATGAAAATTATTATGCAATAAATTGAAATATAACCAAATAAAGTATATAAAATATGTCTAAAAACACGTCTTGCAAAATTAAGTTTAATTGAATGTCACAAAGATTGCGTAGATTTCATCAATAATAAGAAGATAAAAACGTCGAATTTAACAAATCTGCTACAAAGATAAAAACGTTTAAATTTATTAGTATTGCATCATTATTTGTTCGCGTTGCGAAATCCCCCAAAAATGTTGCATTTAAAACGAGATAAATACATATTCGAGTGTCGGAGAAAGAGAAAGCGAAGATTCTGAATGCAAAAAGTGCAAATAGCACAAACAGACCTATTGTCACAGAGGTATCTCGTGCTGTTAATTAACTTCACAAATTACTTCCCTTTCAATAATTGTTCGTTAATTCGTTTCGCTGTACGTCTCGCAATTCCATCTACCTTCGTCCCACGGAATCGCTTCCTTCTCGCAGGCAGCAATTTTCAATTCCGCCGACCCCAAAACCGCAAGATACACTCGCGAAACTGTCGCAACGGTTCACCGGTGACGTGCACCACTCGATGATGTCACCTGCGATCGCTCGGGGCGATCCAACACTCGTGCAACCGCGACCTTTGCCGCGAACGTCCTCTCGATCATCGATCGCAATGCGAAGATGAATGAGGTGTGCGTCGTGGGAGAAACTCCCGATACGAAACACCGTTGTTCGCGACGCGGCTGATCGATCGAGACTTTGATACGACTATCCGCCGAACGTAGGCGAGGAACGGCCACGCGTTCGCCGTTCGCGAAGAAAGTTGCAACGGGGAAATTGTCCGCACGAAACGAACGCCGTCACCGCGGCGACGCGAACGACGATGACGAGGTGGGCGAGGAGATTTACGACGAAGGAGATTTACGACAATTTCCGCGTCGCGCGACACGCGCGTGCGACAGGCCTGAGTTGACAGATCGGTGGGTAGGCTTGCTGGATCAATTGGCTCATCAATCGGAAGTAAAGGCGCGAACGATTACCGGGGATTTCCGCACGACAATCTTGTATGTCTGACGTATGTACGTTTCTCGAAAATTATGACGAGGCAGATATCGTGCTTGGAAAATGTCGAAAGAAAGTATCCTTGTGGGAATTTTGCAGATGCCTCACTCGAGTGAAATGCAGAGAGGAAAGTAGAAGCGTTATGTAAACAAGTTATGTTCTTGAAGAGAGCCCGGTTATTATTCCATTCTGCGAAGTGCTAATATGATATAACGAACAAGTTATAATAAGTAGACTGTATCCTCGCGCTTACGCAACGCTATCACATTACGCAATTTTTAATAAACATGTCATGTCGCTTTTAGATACAATTTCGGGAAGCATTTCCTCCTTGGCGGATAAATTGTTTTAAAATACATCGAAAGGATGCGATGTAATAAATCAGGGTATTTTACATCCAAAATCATCATGTTCGGTTTTATGTAATGGCGGCGGCACGTGTTCGGGCCGTCCGTGCGTGCACGTTTGTTCGCGAGCGCCCGATGACGCGACGGGCCGTTGTTCAATCTCGGTCGTGCAACCCGAATAAATATCGTTCTTTACTTTCTCCGACCGGCTGTGCCTACAAAACTTCCTCTACTGCCGTCGCCAGCCGTATCGGGCATGCACTGAGAAATTTATAATGGACGTGACGTGTTCTCGCAGTCCTCGCGAAAACGAGAGTAAAAGTCGATCGCATCTATCTCGCAATACCTTTATCCCTCCGTCAGCATCGACTTTCTCAATAAAGAAACTCGATCGATTACTTATCTTTAGACTAATGACACAATAGCGATGCAATAATACGTAAGTTTCGATGTAATAGCGTAGATAAAATCTATTTTCACTAAATAGTACGGATACGCCGAGAAGAACGCCCGTATCGCACGTTTTGCTCCGGAAATTCATTTCATAACTACGTTTGAACAAGCGCGCATTAAGCGAGGTGAGAGTGCATAACGGAGATTCAATCTCGGCCAATTTATATTATACTTTGTGCAAGAAACGAGCGTATGCAGTCCACAATAAAATAGATATACAATTAATGGCGATAAAGAGATAATAATCGAAACGCGCAATGCATAATAAACGGGTTTCAGATTTAGATCACCAATGGGTTGGAACAAAAGTTCGTAGCGTTTTTTAACTCTAAAATTTCTATACTTTATAAAATTAGTATGACACCATTTGATAGAGCAAAGTTTCAGCTTTCAGAATCTGTTTTACAAATTACAGTACGATAATTTCTAATGGCGTTATGAGCAATCAAAGTCAGAATCCCTGTTTAACTTAACTTGCGAATAACTTAAGAATAAAAAATCGTAGGAACATTTGTAAAAAATGATTTTGTAGGGAAAACTTCAAACTTTTACAAGAGATAGTCAAAAATTTTCTCAAATTTAATTTAGGCACGTTACAAACCAATAAAGTGAGAAGAAAATTTTCCATCTTTTTCAGCTCATAATTTTCTGTATGTAAAAATTACCAAACTCACATAAACTCAAAAAATATGATAAGCTTTTGAAAATAGAGATTTCAAGCTTTAAAATTCTTTTTGTAAAATTTAAATTCATTCATTTTTGACGAAAATATTGTATATACAATTTTAAGCTAAAAAAACGCTACAAACTTTTGTTCCAATCCAATAGAAATCCGCTGAATTTATTGTGCAATCTATATTGGCAAGATATATTATTACTTGCTGTTTTATAATTAAAGTGATAATTTTATCTTCGACATGCAACATCCGGTTTCATTGTGTATTATCATAAAATTAATATAATTCTGTTTTAATAACAGTGTTATTCTAACAGACTGTTAGAATAACAGTTAAAAGATAACAAATCAAAAGATATCCTTAACTGACACATTTCGCTCTCATAACATAACTGACATATTGGGAGGGGGAAGGGCGGTGCCGCAAACCCCAACTACTTAAAATGCTTACTGCGACGATACATTTTCATTTTTTAATGCAAAAAAATTACTAGCTACTCTTCAAACCTTTCAAAGGTGCAACAGATCCCATTAAAAAATTTTAATTTTAAAATAATGAAAAAAATTGAACGAGTAACAGAAAATAAGCACAAAAAATTCAGCCAAAACTTTGGTTGGGCTATCCTGCATTCCTACGGTTAACGATTAATTGCAACGATCAATATTGCATCATTAGCAACATCAAAGCAAAATGTAGCTGATAATTTAAGAAAATACAAATGATTGTAAATGTTATTAACAATTTATCGATTATCAATAATTTTTTATACGTCTTGTAATTTAGAAAACGTAAAATTTGTGCGTAAAAAGAAAAAAAAGAAAAATTGAATCGATGCACGGTTTACATACTGGATACGTATATAACTGGATACGTATATATTTACACTGAAGTAATATTAAGCATTAAGATCTAACTTAGACCGAAAAGACAGTTTTCTATTTACAATTGTATTATTTCGCATATCAGTCTAGCATTATTTATTGTTGTTAAAAAAAAGTATTAGACGATAATGCATTGGCAAATATTAACGATTGCGAAGCTTGGCCTGCAAAATGTCGCTTGGCCTGCAGTTGCTACAGACATTTGTTCTCTACTTGAGAATATTTTATGTATTTTGAAGAAGCATGTCATTCTAAAGTGCCTTTATGCGATTTATATCTTTATCGCAGGTCGTAAAGGCGCGTAAGTCATCTTATCTGTAATTACTGTATAACCAACAGATGATGCAAAGCGGATCGCGTCGCAAGATCCTCCGGTAATTATTGTCAAAGAGTCTCGTTGTAGCCGTGACAACTGACACTATCGTCAGTCAATCCCACGTGGCGAAATCGCGCAATTACGCGCGCGGACGTAATGTCCGCGACGTATCTCGCGGCGGCCCGGAATGCCCCCTTGCAACAAGGTGCATCTATTCAACTGTGTTTGTTCCAGTTCACGGTTTCGCAAGCGCGGCTGTCTGTAATCCGTCGGATCGTTTCAAGCGACGTGACGAGATTTCTCGCCGGCCGCTCCGAAGGTGTCGCGCGCCAAGTGCCTCCGAGTTTCAATCGCGAAACGATTAGTAAATAGAAATCGATCGAAGATACAGGTCGATCGAAAGTTTCTCGTTAAGAAATATTAATAAGAATTTTTTTATTAAAAATATATGAAAAATAATTGCGTGTATATGAATTAAATGTAGATCGCGCTGGCATATATCTCATTAGGTATGAGTAATCCGTTTCTGATTATCGATGAATCCACGATATCTCACGTTTTTTCCCATTTTTTTATACAATCCTGAGATTCTAGATCACGGTGATCGAGGAACTCTTGGGAACTGAGATCTTGAGGCCTCGTGGCATTGGAATGGATGTCACGATCTTTGCGTGATCCAGATTGACTTCAAGCGGACAGTTATGCACATTTTGCAAGCTATAAATTATGACAATAATTAGCTCGGCACTACAAATTGCACGATTAGAGAAAATCAATATCGTAAATATCGTGCTTAATCGTGATGAACAAAATGTTTAGAATAATGATGCTCGGCTATTTTTTGTAATATAATGCAAGATATAATACATCGATTTTCTATTTAATCGAGCGTTTAACGTGCTCAGCATATAATCATCTTAACGTTTCTCCGATAAATGTTCTAGTTACTGTGAATTATTTAGCAACGTATGTCTGGCAGCAAAAAAAAAAACACCAGGTTTTTATGGCCGATAAGTAGCCACTGGCATTAATCAAGCTTAGCTATTGATCGTACGTCGTGTTAACGACCTCTAATAACGAAAATGAAAGTGTCTCCCATTTTGATTTTATACGCGAAACGGCAGCGTAAGCTTAATCTTAACTCGATAGAAATATGACCTGATTCTATTGACTGACGTTTATGTCTAATTATTTGCACTTGCAAAAAAGGAAATTGCATCGAAATGGAAACCACATGCGATTTCTTTTATAATTTATTACACGATTGATTACGCAATTTAAGAAATTGAAGTAAAAACAAACAATTAAAATGAATACAATAATTAAAATATATGAATATTTGTGGATTACGTTAAACGTTTCACTCATTAACAAGAACTTATTGAAATGATCAACGAAATGAAATTGACTGTTGAATATTGCGTAATATGAATAAGAATTCGCGCCCGTATACCACGATTACGAATATTTATCATGCCTTAGCAAAGCATCAAGAGATCAAGCATGAGGGTCAACTAACGACCTCGAGTCTATAAAAAGTTTCACTTTCTTTGACGATAGAAAGTAACTACAGCCATCGACATTATTTTGCCAATCTTTAGTCGACTGCTAAACTTCACACGTTTAACATATTTTTATAAATTAATTGAATACTAAAAAATTAATTTAACATTCTTATTTATAAAAAGAATGTAAATATCTTCTTTTTTTATAAATTAAATAATTTATTATAATATTATATAAGAAGATAATAATTGATTATAATATTACATAAGAATAAAAATTAATTTTTTCCTTCTTCTTTCACAAATTAACATTTATTTAAATTACTTTCTTGGTTCTCCTTGTATTTTTAATTTTGTTATAATTATCTTGTTATAATTCACAATTGATTACTTTAATTATTTGATTACATTAATTTTCCTGTATAAAAGTAACTGCTTTATCAAAAGTCGACTTTTATGGTCAATTTGTCAATTACCATGGTGCAGAAAAAACATTCTTTGACAGCCTTGGCATTGCCGGAAGAGAGTGATCTTCCGTATAATCCTGGAAAGATTCATAGGTGAGATAAAGTGAAACGTGCTTTCACTCGAAACAGCAATCGAGAGGATCAATGCGACACGATCTTTCGACATAACGAGAGCTTGAAAGAATAACAAGCAATGCCGCGAGAATAGATTCTCGTTAAAATCGCGACCTTTTTTCACTCGTTAATTGCAATGTGCTTGTAAAGTTGCGAAATACTCCGAGCGTGGCTTACTTCTTTCTTTGTAGTTTTTTTTATTGCGTAATTGAAGTAAAATATTTATCTAAGTAGAAATAAACCTATTCATTCAGAACTCTTAATGCTTTTTAATAATATTTTTGTGTAATTTTATATTTAAATTTTCCAGTTCTGCAAACTGCGCACCGAAAACTTTCGGTCTTGAAGCAGTCTTGAACTGAAGCTGCAATAGTAATATTATAAATTAAATTAATAATCAATTTAATAATACCGATGCAAATAATTTTTAGGATACTAAAAAAATTTGCAAAATATATTAAAATATTTCTCATTGATAACAAAAATCACTACAAAATTGCTACGTAAATATATGTATATACCAATAAAAGGAAAAAAATTATTTAGAAATATGAAATAAATAACGGAGAATTATTTGTAAAACCTAAAACTATCTCGAGCTTCTTCTTGTTTATACCCTTCCAAAAATATGTTAATAATATACGTAATGTTCAGGAAACAAATGCGGTTGAGATTAAGAATTTTCACTTTCGTAGACATAACAGTTTCGGTTATCATTTACATGCGATAATGAAGTGAAATCGTCGAAACGCATCGATTAATAGAGTCTGCGCGATTATTGTGTGATGCACATGCAAATCTATGCAGAATCTACGCAGTGCGAAAAAACAAATGTTGCGAAACTTTTATTGAAAGTGTGTCAGCTTTAGGAATACTAATCGAGAGATCGATTTGAGTAACAAAGATCGAATCCTTTAAATGATTTTAGTATCGCAACTTTTATATCGGCTATTTCGAAAGAGTCAAAGGTCACTACAGGCAATTAAATCGGCAATTTACGCAATGTTACGAGCACAGGTCTTCATCCCGGCTGCGTTGTTGCTATTAGCGAATTTCACGAACCATTAAAATAAGCTACGCGCGCACGGATGTCAAATGATATTTCCTCATGCGACCCGTTGAGTCGTTAAAGAGATGTAAAGCAATGTATCCACGAAGGGTGGAGAAAACATATGGACAAATAGGAGTTGGCTTACGTGAACTGCATAAGCCTGTCAATCCACAATAACGTCAGGAAACATTTGACCTGTTGGCTATATTTCAGAGATGACAAAGACAGAGCCAGGAAAAGACAGGAGAGAAAGAGAGGATAATCCCAGAGAAACCGTCGCTTTAATGTCGCAAAACGCCTCATTAAAAGTGTCTCGGGTTATGCAAATTGCCGGTTTCGACAGGCCTTTTATACAGAACGAGTATTTTGAAGATTGTTGCCTTCTCGAAACTGATCGAGTTCGCTTGCAGGAATCGTCAAATTATTGTCTCAGTTATGATTGGTGGTCGACGATGTGAAAGGGATAGAAGTATAAATCATGAACATGGTTTCCTAATAAAACAAAATAAATCGCTAATAGCATAGCTTCGAGACAATCACGTAATTCTCGTACATCAAGAATATCGTATATCCGGGATAGGTATATTTAATGCCTATCGACCCATCATAAAGCATGCCTATATAATTTCGCTAATTATACGTTATTTCGTATAAGTGCAGTCTAGTTTTTTCTTCATCAGCCGCGTACGGGCTTTTTTTTAGAATCCTAATCAAACCTAGTCTTCCAAAATATTGTAAAAACGTAATACGCGAAGGAATTAATTATTCAGGAATTCGAAATGCTCCGTTTGTCCATTTCTTCCGGGTATTCGATTCTTCCGCGTATATTCCGAAGCACGCACGTATCCGGATACAAGATACCAGATCCGGATTATGCGTAAGTGCTGCGCGTATGCAAGCAATCAGTTTTTTAAGTTCGCTTTCATACATCTTTATGTATCTCATACATGCGAATGTATGGGATACGAATGAAATAAATACGAATTCTCTTTCCACATAAAGCTGCCGCTTTCTTATCGTTAGATGCATATATCACATCGTCGCAAATTTATAATTGAAAAAAATGCATTTAAAGACCAATTGAATCAAATCCAAAACTTTTAGCATTGGTAATAATTACAATAATCATAAATAATATAATAATTGCAAATAATTTCAATTAACGATTAGTCTAAGAATAAATAAATTTTATTCTATTTACACATTTACGTTATTAATAATCATAATTTATAATCAATGTCCTCCAATATTTAATCATTAAAAATGCAAACGGATTTTCTGCTGAATTATTCACAATTTATCCATAAGATTGTTCACGGGAAATAACAATTTAAATGAGGCGAAAACGAAAGTTCGCAGCGATGACGTGACATCTGTCCTTGCGCGGCTAGATTATTTTGTAATTATTACACAGAAACTGGCATATACCCACATGTGTGTTCTCAGTAATGAGTTCGTTGCAAAATGACCACTAGATTTATCAGAGAGGTCGTGAACCGACTCTATGGCCGTGACACTTGCGCTGAATGACACCTTTTCAAGAAAGCTTTATGTAAGAGAGAAACCAAGAGGTAAGAACATTCACCATTATATCGAAATACTATCGCGGAAGTAATCTTTTAAATCGATAATAAACTGCAGAAATGTGTGATTCAAAATTTCTTTATTTGCTGCCGCGCGACTTGTCTTCGCGTGAATGACACGAAAGGAGAATTCGTGGATCCAGGTAAAGTCTGGTAATAAGAAGGTCTGGGCGGCGGCGAAGTCGACGGTTCATAAGGCGGTTTTGTGGGTGCACCGTACGTGGGTTTTTCCGGTGGCTCTGACGATTGTGAGGAACTAGCCGACAGACCTGTGCTGGAGCTCGACGAGGCGCCGGACAGATTTGCGCTAGAAGTCGCCGACGTGGCCGACAGCTTTAAAAAAGCGCCGAGGACTTCCTTCAACGCCCCGCTAATTACGTCGTTAGGACTCGGAGATCCCTGCAAAGTCGAGAGCTTTCAAATTTTTCACGAAAATGTTGCTTTTGTACATGAGCATAATAAAAATGAAATACGAGATACTATTTTTCTATTTCAACTTAAGTTTTTTTTACAATTGTTCAACAAGTGCAAATTAAATTTATAATTATCAATTCAATTTAAAATTGTATGCGTAAAAGAAAAATTACTTACATAACCGCCGTATGTTGTGGACGCTTGGTACGTGTCTTTGTTACCATTCGGACCGTATCTATTACCACTTTGACCATATGTAGCCATATTGTAGCCATATTGACCTTTGTTACCGCTGGAACCAGCGCTGGCACCAGCGAGCACGCCTGACACAATCGAGCTTACTAGAGATTTCACGTCTGATTCACCTGCCGAAGCAGCGAGTTCCTGAAATTTAGAAATAATAAGGAAGTTGACTTCACACACACTTTAATTTTGTAAAATATTAAAAAATAGAGATAGTAGAAAGGGAAGAGATTATTAAATAATCGTACAGAAAATACATTAGTTTCATGATGCGTACTTTACTGAGTTTAGCGGTGATACTGGCGATTAAGCCCGATAACACTGATTGCCCATATGGTCCCTGCGGCTAAAATCGACAAAAACAGTAGATAAATAAAAATGTAAAATTGCTATTGTATTATATTGCACAAGAATAAATGTACAGAAAAGTTCACAAAAATATATATTACCTTGCTTAAAGGCTCAGATGATGCTGCAAATACAGTTGCTGATCCCTGTGTGCCACCGGGCTGAAAATCAAATTAATACCTATCCGTTTATATCTGTTTTTACAATAGCATAAAAATCATACAATTTTTCTCCCTCTTTATAATCTACAGTTTACGATTCTATAGTTTTATTAAATAAAATTCTTACACCACTACTGGTACGACTTAGCGGACCGATCAGAGGGCCTGAAAGAGGTCCGCTCAACGGTGCTATCAACTGAATGAGAGGTCCTAAAATGGCGCCTGAATCGCTGCCTTGTCCTTCTGGGCCCTGAAGAGATTATTTTGAGTTAATCAGAGAGTAGACTTTGAAAATTATTACTCGGTAAATTTACCTCACTGAGTTTTTGCGACAGTGGCAGTAAGACTGCTGGAATATCAACTCCATCCTCCTCTGGCTAGAAGACAACAAATATTCTATCACTGTATAATTAGATCTCTACGAATAATTTAGAGGCGACAGAGGAGAGTGATATTTTAATCTTACATCAGAGAGTCCTTCGAGGAGGGGAATTGCACTCTGAAGCACTTCTGCTATATCAATGTCGGCCTCCGGCTAAAATACAATCACAGTTTATTGTTTTTCACGCTGACTTCATCTCTAATATTGTATTGCGATAGAATGTTTTACGCAATCAGAAACATAAAAAATTTACAAAATGTCTTAACGGTACACGTTGTACAAGTTCGTCGATGTATCTTACATCACTAAGTTCTTCGAGAATCGGCGCAGCTAATGGCAACAAATCGATCAGAGCTTGTATAGATCCACCCTCTTCTTCTTCATCTTCTTCCTCTTGTGATTCCGTTTGCGGTTCTTCCTCGTCATCATCATTCTCATTATCGACGTTTTCATTATTGCCATTTCCGTTATTGCCGTTCCCATTATCGTCGTCCTCATCATCTTCCTATGTGACATTTTATGTTACAATAATCATAAAACGCGCGTTTTTTTTATAATAAATAAAAAATTATAAATTGCATACATCCAATTGTTGCGCTTGAAACGTTTCATTGCGTCTTCCACGATTAGGTGGTGTCTAAAACAAGCATATATTACATTTTAATTAAAGACGCGAAAAGACTTTTTCGCGAATAAACGTTGCTACATCAATTATTTTGTAAGCGTGCAAATATAACAATGCAAATATAATTATATATTTACTCGCTGTTTATTGTGTTACTATTGCCTATTATGTCGAAAGTGCAAAAAGGTTACAATCATTAATTTATCGCTTTAGTATTGCGTTTTGATTGCTTCGCAATCAGAATACAATCCAGGTCATTCGATTTCATCACTTGATTTGACTAAGATAAACTAAAAAAGGCAGTATTCGTCCTCATTATGCAATAAATCAACTACTTTTATACATATTTATACATATTTATAAACCAAAACACCAACCCACGTATCTTTTTAGACTAAAAATATTGCGGCCAAGGCAATCGATTATAAATTTCACAATTTTTGTTTATTATTATCACCATTTTTCTCTATTTATCTCTTTCTAGAAACGAATGCAATTGACTCCCAATTCGACTCGTAAATTTGACTCGTAAATTCCAAATTTTTAAGTATTTTTACATTTATTGTCTTAATTTCTATTTATTTTTTTTTCTATGTAACATTATAACGTTACGGTTACATTTAACATGTAACTCAAACTCTATAACGTTACGATTATATATTTTACGGTTATATAAAAAAAATTTAAATATAAATATAAAAAACTTAAAGAATATTTTTTATAAATAAGTTTTTAAAAACTGTTTAATTTAATGTGGATGTAAAGCAATTTTTTTTCGTTTTCTCTTTTAAGAATTTTGTGTTTAAGCGTGACTTAGATTTCGAATTTTTAGTGTCTTCGCAAAAATCATTGCAGCAAATGCGACTTTTTATAATCGTTGTGTAAACGTTATTCTTTAAATAGAGAGATGTATATATTTTTTCTTTTCAAATATAATAAGTTCATTATTTATCTCATAAAGTATTTTTTACGTTGTAACGTTTATTAGTCTGAACATAAATTATTTAAATTAATATATTTTATACATTTAGAATTATTCTGCGATTTACTCACCTCCTCAAAGGTAACTTGTATCTTCTGCGAGTTCGTACCTTTCAAAATAGAGAGTACAGGCTTCGCGACGTTAATCTCAGTGGTATTCTTCGGCAGTTTCCGCAGAATACCCAACGTCCTCAACAAATCCCCGAGTAAGGACGATTGTCGCTTTACAGACGATTTTTGCTTCTTCGCACTTTTTGTCCCTTTCTGGTCTTCTCTGATTTTCATATTCTGTTCCCTCTGTTCCTCCTTCTTTTTCCCATTTTTCACTTTTCTCTCTGTTTTCGTTTCACTCGTATCTGTGACGAAATCATCGAAGACAACGTTGACTTGTCCGGATTCGTTCGTAAGTGCATAGTTTTTTTCGAAGTATGGCAGAAACTCGTCCGGAAAATCTTTAATCACGGTGTAATCTTTCGGCTGCATCTTCGAGATTATCGTAGCTGCCGGAAATTCTTTAGCGAGTGTGATCACTGCTTGAAATGGAAAAGTCAACAGAGGTTCACCTACACGCGACAGATTTATTCCACTTAATCCATTATTCACGGCGATCGGCAATGCTTGTCCGAGCTCGTTATTGTGAGCCTTGATGCGAAGATTCCTCATATTCTGAAGCTTCGCCGACTCCTCGAAGTCAGAAATATTCTTACTGACAGCACTCTGATACAAATTAACGGCACTGATTGGCGGCGACGGAAGATATACATTGGCAGGTGATTGCAAGAAAGCACCAAAATTCCCGAAGGTATCAATTTCACTTTGCTGAAAGGGATTCCCGATGTTGAAGTCCATGTATTGTCCAAAATCAAGCGGTCCGTTGATATTCGAAGTAGAAAGACTAGAGGGATCCTGCGGTCTGGATGTTGTCGTTTGCATCGCTCCTATGGGCAAAGGGTAAGCGACCACTTTTTCATCCGGTCTTTGTATAGGAGGTTCCTTGAGTCTTCGTGCCGGATAGTTCAGGCCTTGTCGTTTCTCACTGAGAGGTGCCTTCTTCATCATTTCCTTCGACTTCAAACCTGAATTGTTCGTAAAGGGAAGTCGTTTCTCGATTGACGGCGAATTCTTTAAAATTGATGTGAAATTTATTTTCGACTTCATCAGACTCATTACGTACTCAGACCAAGCTGCTAAATCTTCTTTCGAACTGATTTTCAGCGGCAGTTGGATCTCCAAGATCTTTGGCGAAGCCGAGAAACCTTGTTCGTTTTGGAACGGCGAGTTTTTCTGGGATTTCAAAGGCGCCGAGGACGCAAGATTGGATATTACCAAAATCAGAATGCAATTCGAACGAAACAGTATCCTCGATAACATGAGGAACATCTTGAAAATTGATACTTCTGTTTCAAAAACTATTATTACATTCAATAGCTTTAAAGTTAAGCTACAATTGGCGTACGATCGATATCTTTGGAGTTAAACTACAATTGGCAGACGATCGTAATACCATGATTTTCGAATTTAGAAATTAACGTCACATTTTCTTTTCTCTTATATTTCTTATGTTCTTGATAAATTTTGTCGATGCCTTTGATAAACTCGATAATATCTCGAGATAACGAGGCTAAATTAACTTCAATAATAGCGCACTTGTACTCTATTGACTTCACATTTCACTCACTATCACGAGCAGAAGCAGGGCAATTATCCTTTACAAATAACAATTTATATGCCGAATTAATTAAGTATAAACAGTTTGTTCAATTTTGCTGAAGAAACTAGATGCGTGCCGTTCACGGAAGGAAGAACTCATAGGACACGAGGATCGTACTTGAGGAACTGGACAGTTGAATAGGAAAATGGTTGCTTTATAGGCTGAGCCTAATCAGAGGTCTGTTTTTTCCCTGGTCGCGGAAGCATGCACTTTTTTCCATGCACCATCGGGATATCGGCTCCGCTAATAGTACGTCGGATCGGGGGCGGTCGCGTTCACTTCCGTCATTGCGTTTCTACCGACGAGGTCTTCCTCTCTCCAGCATTTGGATAATTATGCGCACTGACGGGCGAGTATGTAATGCGAAACACACGTGATGACAGGCAAGAGTGTCTTTCGTAAGGGACGTGAGTGCCTAATCTTGTAAGAACGCGTGGCAATTTTGTAACATGGCGAAATTACTTATTTTCTGAATCTGTAATAGATGGACATTACGTTAGACGACAACTTCGATGACAGTGGCCGCACACTGGACGTTGATTATCGCGCGATTAAGCGCGTACACCATCGTTGAAACGAGTTTACGAGTTCACCGTTTATGCGTCTTTAAGTACGTTTGGAGAGCTATCAACGCTATTCAGTGCTATTGCGTCATTCTTTATTGTTCATTAGACGTAAAACAAGGATCAATGATGCAAAACGGATTCTACAAACGTGTCTCTCTTCTTCCGGGAGCAGTAACTTCGAATGTTCTTTCATAATACTTAGCTTTATTGTACCAATTGTTAAACTAGATGTAACTTCAGGCTAGTCATTTACTAATTCGTATCGTTAGCAATTGTATTATGTGTAATAAGAATTCGTTAAAGCAGTTTTCGAAACAGCGATTAGATAAACCAGGATAATTCAATTCTTTGAAGAAACTTAATCTTAGAATTCAGAACTTGTTTCTGATTTTATGGAAAAATTGCACTTTTTTCAAATACTTTCTTACGAAACAGACTCGATTGGAGTAAAATTGTAACAGTAAAGTATACAGAGATTTATCTTGGTCACGATCGTGAACGTGAACTTGAGATTCTAAGCAATAACAATGAAAGCAAGTTCTTATAATGAGCGATGGCATCTCGTTTCTTGTAAGCACAAAGCAAGGACGCGTTCACACCCGCTCACGCTAATGACAGTTCTCACGAGTCGAGTTGAAAGTGGCTGATTTAGCTTAGGGCGTGCAAGAAAGTTAATAAAGGCTTGAATCAGAGAATATTTTATTTTAAAATTTAAATTTCAATTTAAGGATGTTACACAGATTAATTCTAAAATAATAAATTCCTATTTCTATAAATTCCTATTCCTATCAATTCCTATTCCTTAAGATCGGGGTAATAAATATTAAAAACTTAAAAAATTAAATCTAAGAATAGTAAAGACTCTCGATTTTAAAAAACATAGATTATGAATAACAAGACTGGGAGTCTAGGCGCGTGCGTCAGTGCGCAATACAATTATGAATTAATAGTAAAGACACTTAATGTTAGTGTGATGAAATCTTCTGTATGTTGTATTTCGAACGTTTCGGCTCAGTTTTGAATTATCCTTGGCAAAAGTAATACATGGTGTTACATAGTCATCAAATCTTCTGTCGCATGGGATGAGGTCTGCTTAGGACGATTGCGAATCATGTCTTTCAAGGTCAATGGTGGATATGAGCTGTTCGTATAGTCTGCCCGGGCAACAGAATACAAGGCCCGCGCTTAGACTCCCAGTAGCCTTGTTATTCACAACCTATGTTTTTTAATAAATATTAAATATTTTAAAAATAAATTTATAAATATTATTGAATTCATAAATTTACTTTTCAAGTATATTAATTTATTTCTTATAAGCAATTTAAATAGGTAGTAAATTAACAAATAAAATTAAAATTTATCCAGCAATAAATTAACGAATAAAATTAGAAGTGATATGATTAAATGTGAATATTCTTTGAATTCAACAATCATTTACGAAGTACGAGAATATGATACGCAATATAAAGAAGCGCGTATAAAATGTCAATTCAAGATATTTCTTCGATAAAAGGTCCGGTTGTATTCGAGTAACCTTTCACTTTTTCAATGAAGAAAGGTTTACATAAAGTTTCCATGTATCACAATCTGTAATTAGATTATAACTGAACTCTCAAAAAAAGACTGTACAAAAAATGCCGTTATAGTAATTATTGAGATAAACACATTGTAAAAATCATAATATATGTGTACGCAGAATCCAAAAAATGTCATACATAATCGTTGTAAATTATAAATTTTGTTTTTAAGAAAATAGATGTATTTCATAACTACAATAAAAAGCAACATGAAATATATGTATACTTGTTTTATTTAACCGACCAATTGCAAAAAAAATAATCATCAACTATTAAAAATGTCCACTTTTTGACTTCACAAATTTCTTTAAACACATAGAGTTTCAAATTCTTACAGTATGCAGAAACTCTACTGCCTTTATTGTCAGTCTTCAAAGCCTTAATATTTCGAAATTTGAGATTTACAATTAGAAAAAAACCTTTTCGTTTAAATTAAACAAAAAAGCTTTTTTTAAATATCAATGAAATATCTTTCGACTTTAAAGATTGATTTGAAGACGACGTCGATCCTAATTGAGGTTTTGCGTGTTGTAAGTTTGAAACCCGATCGTTTAAAGAAATTTGTAAAAGTAAAAACAAAGTGGATATTTTATACTGCTTTTTATTTTAATTCTAAAATAAATCCATTTTTTCTTAGGAATGATACACACACACACACCATTATATATCATATATTTTATATATGATATATATATAATAATATTACATACATGGATATAGATTCTTTTCTATTAGAAAATTATTATTTTATTTTTGGAAGATTTTTGGATTGCATTAATTATATCAGCGAAATTCATATCTCAAAGTACTTCCTCGTAATATAATATTTAAGTAATTATATGACACTAACGAGCAGGATGCGAATGACTCGAAGTTGTTCAATCGAGCGCGATAAAATCAACGCGGAAAAAAGAATAGAACATGCGAGGCCGATGGACTTTCCATTGCATAAATGCACAGTCAGTGTGCACTGCTGTTGAACAATTTATACGATTCGCAATATCGTGTTTGCAACGTGTTTTTCCGTCCAGTTCTGATAAAACTACAATGATTTTTGCAATTTTAAGGAAAAAGAAACAAAGAGCTCAAAACATAATTGCACAAATATATTAATTAGAAATATAAAATATAAATAAAACATGTAGCTATATCGAAAAATTGTAATTTAGTAGGGTAAAAGCAGCGAATATGGAATAGGGACTTATTTTTTAAACAAAKCGTTGCATTCTAGTGGCAATTACTGGAAGTTGTTGCAATTATTGTCAAACGTGCCATATCAAATAATAAATTCGATGCGACAACGAATTTCTCTAATATAAGCATTTATTTATTTTTGTTGCGTCTGAAAATGTGATTAAAAAGTGTTCTTACAAGCTGACTGTAAGTTAATGTTTAATGTTTATAGAACATAGACCTTTTTAATAATGTTGCATGAATAATATTATGCCGTTTAATTGCGATTTGTAACTCTTTATTGAAATGGGAAAATTTGTGTGTCATATTAAGATGTGTTGGTAATATGG
Organism: Cephalotes varians; assembly: GCA_037157785.1. Classification (NCBI taxonomy): domain Eukaryota; kingdom Metazoa; phylum Arthropoda; class Insecta; order Hymenoptera; family Formicidae; genus Cephalotes; species Cephalotes varians. Next base: position 111,552 of record JANQDE010000017.1, on the reverse strand, counting down.
AATAATTGAATTATTATGGAATAAAGAGTAGAGAATATAATGTTTTTGTTCTTTTTATAAATAATAAAGAATATTTTTAATATTACTGTTTATTTTAATAATTTAACGATTTAGGATTTGATTTTATTGTCCATATTCATAATAAATCATAATTAAAAAATAAATTTGCACTTCATTTTTTATGTTATTTATTATTGTTCCTCAAATTTGATTAGTATTCCATATTATATCCCATTTTTTTACCCTCTTCATTTTCTCACTTTTTACTTTTTTATAAATACTGAAGTTAGACTTAAATTTCGAAGACTTTCAATTATTAGATGTTATAGCTAACATGTTGCTTAAAAGTTTTACATTTATTAGAAGTCTTCATATGCATTTGTATCGGAGTAATATTAATTTAAAAATTGATATTCCATATTCGTTGCCTTTACCCTACGTGAAAATGAATCTCTCTCGTTTTCCGATATTAAATTATAGTTTTTCAAAATTGAAAAATTTTTTTATATACAAAGGCTCAGTAAATTCTAAAATTACAACAAAGAAATTACAGGGCTAATGAGCCATGCTGGGTGACTTTGCAATATTCTTATTTGTGTTTATTGATCGAGTTAAATTTAAATTAAAATCAAAATGATAAACAATATATAAAATACAGACGTTTCGACCTTTCTTAACGATCAGTATAGTAAATCATCAGTATAGTAAATTTGTATCTGGATCGCTTGGTACTTTCCCATTAAAAAACACTCGTTCGCAAACATTATATGTGATTGCTATTGAAATGATTCTTGATTTTTAATTGCTGATTCATCGTGCTCGTCTTTTTCTTATTTATCGTGGATATATCGATGTTGGTCATAGTACATAAATTATATATATATAAGGTTATAAATTATATATCGAACATGGTATGCCATTTTATATATTGTTTATCATTTTGATTTTAATGTTTAACTCGATCAATAAATACAAATAAGAATATTGCAAAGTCACCCAGCATGGCTCATTAGCTCTCTAATTTCTTTATAGTTTTTCAATTGAGAAGTATGAAAATAATTTCGCAACGTACACGATGCTTCAAAGAAAAATAGACACAAAACGAAAAAAAATCTATCCGTAGTACTATTTGTTTTTGTGTGCTACATTTTGTTTCTGTAGTCGCTTATTAGTAAACTAATAAATGAGTTAAGAAAAAATAAACTTAGAGAAAGATTGAATTAAATCGCGCTCGCGTCACGGAGAGGAAGTCGAATCGGTCAACGATGAAGTAAAAACTGGTTTCTCCATGGTTCTCTACGTGAACTTCTCACCACCACTATTAGTCGCCGATCACTATCTACCTTTCATTCTTTTTTGATCGCCGCGACTTACACGGTCTGTCTAGACTCATAGACCGTCCTTAACTTCTGGCCAATATGCATCGGCTGTCTCTCTTTGGAGAACTGCCGTCGCCTGTCTAGATCAGCGCTTAAAATAAGTGAAAGGCCCTTAGATTTGTCAACAAGTCTAATAGCGATCCAATTTAATAAAACGTTAGTCACACATCAGAAATAACGTCTGTGTAAAGTAATCGGCTTTTCTTTTAGCGCCACAAGTTTCACAGCTGCACCAAGAGGATAATAAAAAGAGAAAATGTCGCGAGGTTGTAAAAAGAGAAAATGTAAGTCATTAAATTTTTGTCTGATAACAATTAAAGTTTAAAATATTATCGATGTAGATAAAAGTGTCTCCGTCTGGCGAACGTTCACCAAAGCCTTAGCGCTAATCGAAGTCTCTGTTTCACGGTTGTCTTAATAAGATAGCTGTCGGTAAAATCGTCGTCATCGTCTAAATATTTCAAGTTCATCGATGCTTTTTAAATAAAAAAAAAAAAAACGATTTATTTTATCCTGTAATAAAAAATGATAAATGTTTGCTTGATTATATGATAAATTAATAATATTATTCACCTATTATCACTAAAAACTATTTTTACACACACATTTCTGTTACACTCGGGTATCATAAATAAAGTGTCTTCTCGAAATAAAAATCGTTATTTATGTTAATTCGACATATTGTGAATAATTAGGTACTAATAAAATGTGATGATTTCGTTATACGCCAATAAAATCAATGGATACAAATGCGAAATTTATACATTTCTAAAAATCTGAGAAGAAATATTTATTTTTGCGACTTTAATGATAAGTCAACAATTGACATATAATATGTATATACGTGCTATGTATGTGTGTGATAAATATATACGTAAAATACATTACGGCATCGTATTTAAACATATGTCTGTCACACATACTTTTATGACGTCAAGTGCTTTAAGTGAAATCAATATGAGCAGCCTGTTACTATTTTAAGCGTTACATGTCGAAGCTGCGATTGAAGTTAAATGAGCTGACAGAAATAGATCGGCAACGTCAATTTCACTTTGTTACAAATCCGTGTAATCACACAGACTTATTATTTATTTCAGCAATAACGATTCTTGCGGAAATACAATTGAAAAACGCGAAGCTCAATGACCGCTCTTTTCACCCTTTCGCAAATACGGCGTAATCGATCCGAAGAATCGAACGAACGGCAAGAACGAAACATCCGTTCGAGAGAGAAACCTTTGCACCGCTGTGCCAATCAATGATCATTTTCACTTTTACCCCGAACGATAAAAAACGCTGAACCGGCAACACATGTATGCGTATAATGCGTGATACTTGTATTTTAAATGTAATCGAGTAGCGCGGAGCACGATTGCGTGCACCCGGGTCCGCGATCGAATAACCCGCTTTTATGCAAATCTCGGTAACGGCAAGGTTAACAACATTCGCGCTGCAGATTATTCTTTCGGGCGACAATATTCAATATGTAGACAGATAATTCTTAGCTAAATAACGGACGCGTGCTATTTTTGAACTCGTGCGGTGAAAGAAAAACAATAGCGCGCGAAGAAAGGCTGAGAGAAAGATACCTATAATAACACTAATTGGAGCCAGTTTAGATAGAAATCCAATAACTTTTTATTGTTGCGTGTTTGCGAGATATATTGTTGCTGTAAAGAATTATCTTTTAATTCCCGATTTCTGCGTGATGAAATGGATTATATTATTCTAAAGAAGTCTTGAACCTTGGATCATATTTTTCGTAATAAATTCTTTATAGTGTTTTAAAATGAGTTAGTTCAGTACTATTTATGTACTATAAATTAAATCGCTTGGCAATTAAATTTGTGATATTACATACTTCAGCTTCAACTCAGAACTGTATTTCGAAATTGATTAATCGACGCGTAGTTTGCATAAATTGGAAATTATAAAATTCACATAAAAATATTATTGGACACCAAGATTCGCTTTGACCGGAAGAGGCATTTACATATACTTCGTTATTGATAACGAAGTCATTATTTCGTTATTAAACTATTCACATGTCGATCAATTTTCACTTATTGTATTATATAATTCTATTTTATTTGTGAAAAGTATCCATCGCAACGTAAGATTTATGAATTGCAAAGAAGAAACAGAAATTTATTTGCAAAACATGAGAAGGGAGTGAGAGAATTTTATTCATTCATTATTATCCGTGTATTCGCTTTTGTGAAACAATTTATGAAACACGTCGCGAAGCTCCGCCTGATTATGCCAAGCTCGGAATTGTCTGCCGTTACAATCTCCAGTTCGCGGAGAACAAAATCGTGCCACGTCACACTTTCACTGGTGACGGGAGAATCCGTTTCCGGACCAACAATCAAAAATATCATAAAAGCGCTCTGCACTGCATTATGCGAAAGGTGAAACCGAAAGGTGCGAAATCGTGAAATAATGAAAGAAATGTGGGAGCCTTTCCAATTAACATTAAAGTTAACAATTAAGAACGAGATCACAACGAGATATAGCAGAATCCCTAAAAATAATTCAAATAGTCGAATCAACGTCGATCGACGTCGAAAATACTATTCCATCGATTTCTGGCTGGAAAGTAATGACTAAAAAATTCCTTCCTTTCATTATTGAGATCGTTTATTCGCTATATTTAATATTAGCTGATTTAAGGCGAGTGTATAATATTAATGGCTATAAAATGTTCGTAAACGTTCTGCACAGAAGCTTTCTTTCTACAAAATTAAACATTTATTACGTGTGATTGCAGCATTTATCGAAGTATCTAATACACATATTTACAGACGTATAGAATGAAATATCTTTTGCTGAGACATTGACGGCTATTTTCTGTTAAAAAGATTTATTAAGACAAAATATTTACATTTTTGGATTATTCATGTCGTTTCTTATATACGTTATTTTTCACTTTACTGTATGTAAAACTTTTTTATGTTTTTAATGTTATACAGTAATTAATTTTTTCTGTGGTAAAAAAATGTAGTTTTTATACACTTCTTTGTTACAACAACGACATAACTTGTTATTTTTGAGTTACTTGCAGAAAAAAAACGTTAAGAAAAAGACAAACATACTTTTAAAAAACATATTTTCATTTCTCTACAATCATTATATCAAAATTGTACAAAATTTTTTAATGATTAAAAACATTAAAACTTATTTTCTGAAAAACTTTGTTTTTTGAGTTTGTGTCATTGCTGTAACAAATGAGAGATATATTCTTGCACATATTTTTGCATAAATTTTTTTCGTTGGCATTCAAAATAATGCATGATGAAATTAACGAAATTAATGAAATCATTCATGTATTTCGAAATAGGCGAAATCTTTCTAGATATAATCGAGACTATCAAGGAATTCTTTAATGCACATTGAATCTAACACATGTAACAACAAAAGCAAGAAAGAAATAAAGAAATACAAAAGTAACTTATAAAGTGATGTACAAAAGTAAACGCGATTTTATAAGAATATCGAAAGAGGACCTTGGCCTGTCCCCAGATACATTCAGAATAATAACGAGAAATCATCGCTTCGTTTCTTTCGACCTTCGTTGTATTCATTAATATGAAAAAATATGATAAAATACTAGATGCGCAATAGAGATAACAATAGCGTTATTTGTTAACGATTAATTAATATCTCATCGTAATCTAAAATCTTTAATATGAAAATATCAGTTGCATGTACAAAAAAATTCCGCAAAATTTCTTCGCACGGTCAATTGTTTAAAAATATAGCCGATATTTTTATTTTGTCATTTACAGTGAATATTAGTGCGTAATATAAGTTACGTATGCAGTAATTAAATCTGCAATCATTATTATTTCTCATTTGCATAGCAACATCGTGATTCCGAATTTTCATTCCTTTCTTTGAACTATAAATTTTTTCTTCCGATTCTCATTTTATGTAACACTTTCGAAAAATAAAAAGTCATTGATTGATATAAAAAATTACATCAACCGTTTTTTGTTCTTCATTGATTTTCTCTACCGATAGCGTTATTTGATGTAATTCCAGTTAGGACAAGTATCTCACGTATGTCGATCTCTTTAAGTTCCGCGTTACGTGATGTTACGTCGAAAATGCATTCGCATTATAACTCGCACTGTATATGTGTTGTTCGATAAAATAAAAAAGAAAATCTATAATCAAACTGTGAATTCCCCATAGAAATTATAATTATTGTAAATAAGACGAAATGAGAGAAAAAAAAATCTATAATCGAGATAAGTCTGTAGATCTGTAGATTTTCATGAATTGCAATCGTTTATTTCTGCTTACAATTAGAATAAATAGAAAATAATTAAATAATGATTTTCTAATTTATAAGTAATAAATTATAAGTATAAGTATATATATTAGAAGATGTATACATTATAATATATAAACACACACACACACACACACACACACACACACACACACACACACACACACACACACACACACAAAACGTATATAATTGCTATTGAATGTGTATTATATTATTCAAGACATATCATTTTCTTTTATCAAGAAGAAAAAATGATTGCTTCACTTGTCCTTTCTTTGCTGTCATTTCAACCTACTGAGTAACGGACGGAAACGTCGAGAGAGGAAAATCAATTTGTCAACAAACACTCGCAGTTCTTAGAACAACGGAAAATTATTATGTTGTAAAAATGCGACTTAATGGATGCATAATTAAGGAGGTAAGTAGGTAAAGATATAGTAAATGCGATATAGTAAGCGAATTTGATGGAAAAAAATATTAAAATTATTTAAGCAATAAGAGTAATCTAAGCGGCGTAGCACATTGGCACAAAAATCAAATGTGGATTGTCGGATAATATTTCAAGAATAGTTACATACTTCTGGCGTATTTCCGCGATAACAAGGTAACATTTAATTATATATTGTAGTAATTTGCACACAGATCTTTTGTAAGCAGTGAAAACTTGCACGCAACGTAAATACTTGAAACGTATCGCTTTCAATTTTATTTTGCGGAAACTTAAGAATTTCGGATTTCGCTTACGGTAGTACTTTGGGCAACACCGTTAGATATTATCTGATTAATTATAATTCATTTGAAGGATGTAATTAGGATGTAGTTTCAAATGTAATAAAATACTTACAGATTTTATATCAAGATAATTGGCATCTTTTTTTAGAGAAAACGATGTGTGAAATTTTATACGAAATTAACATACGGATACATATTGAATAATCAAAAATAATTATGTTCTGTGAAAATGTATATTTTCATATTTTGGCTCTTTCCATGCGTATATAATTTTGTGATTTATCTCGAACTGGAGAGAAAGTAGTTATAATACTGTAGATTCGAATATATGTACATGGAAAAGACACACGTTGCATTTATAAACGGATTTGCTATTCCATTACGACAATGACAGAAAGTAAAAGATTTATTGCATGATGGAAGCTTTCACTTTTTTAATTTGTTTATTTCATCCTGCAATGCTGTGAATGTTATATATTATACTACTTTACATTCAATATGGTCGTATAATAATAAAGCTTTTGTTTTATTGTGTAAATACTAAATTTTTATCAATATTAAGTTTTTTTATATTTGATTAATCATTTTCATGATTCTCTTATTACTTTCTTATTATTCTTACTCTCTCATTACTTTCTTCACTTTGTTTAAGTTTTATAAAGAATAAAATAGAGCCAATTTGATAGATGACATAAGAAAAAAAATCCGTTTTAAATAAAAATATTGAAATATTAATTTTTCCAATATATCAGCATAAAAAAAACAAACAAAAACAGTAATATCCTCCTTGCTAAACAAAGCGTATCAAAAATGCATGCGGATTTCTGTAATCCAAATTCATTGTGTTCCGTTTCCAAACGGCTTTGTTGTTAAAAAGTTAAGTAAGAAAAATTTCACGTTTGTTAAACAGAGCAGGATGATAGACGCAATGATCAAATACGATTTCTATCATTAATTTCTATTATTTTGAAAAAGCTGATGCCGGCAATGACAAATAAGATGAAATTAGACCAACTTTTGACTTTTTATGACTTTATATAATTATACATATATGATGTACATAATTCTAATTATTCAGCTGTTCAATGTCAGCGATATCTATCTGCTAGGAAGTAGGTAATTTAGTAAGCAAATGAACGATAGATATAACAAAAAGTGTATGTAAAATTTCTAAAGATAATTTCTAAGAATGGTTCAAGGTACACAATTCTTGATATAATTATAGATATTATATCTTTACAAAGAATATTTCGATAAGTAATAAGAAGTAGAATCCTAAATAGTTATAAATTTGCGGTGTACAAACGTAATTGCTCTCTGCTCACGCAAAGAATTACCTGTCAAGATGCGTGCAGCATGTTTGCGCAATGTTTCTCTCTACTTCCTATTATTATGATATATACACCTTGTAACGAGATATATTATAAAAACTCACTTCAACCCTGAATTATAAAAAGACGACACGTGGCGTCATTATGATTAAATGGCTTCTAAAAAATATTTGTATGACCTGTTCCATGACCTAAGACGAGACATGTCTTTTATGTGCACTTTTATTAATAGTAAGCCGTAATTATCTATCACGACATTTATACTAATTGACGGGGATTATATCTAATCTGTGTCATCAGAAAGAGTATAAAGTTTCATTGCTGCGAATATTTGTCGCTTGTAATGCAAATAAAAGTGATGGTTAGCAACGCATGAATAAACGTGATAAATAATCACATAACATTAATTTGAAAATATATTTGTAATTATCTGTGACAACCTCGTGTGTTGCAAGTTAAATAACACGATAGATACATCATGTATCGAAAATGCTTTAAATAAATGTTTCAAAACATCTGTACATCTAGATCGAATTTCATAATTATCCGTTCATCGATTACTTAAGATTTTATTCACGTTTCAATCTTATGTCATGTCTTATGATATCTATCTGCATCTCTGACACGTACATCTCTTTCTCATACTTTAAATGACTAATTATCGATATTGTTTCAGAGCTTCTTGCGGAGAAGAAAGAAAAAATTTAAATTGCAAATGAGAAATCCGATAAGAGGAAGAAAACCTTGCTGTTTAATTGTCCGTACGTGCGCACATTATTTTAACGGAGATTTCGTTTTGAGATAGATACTATGCGGTTGAAAAACAAACCTAATTATGTTAAGTATTATTCTTTCATGTAAGTATTATTCTTTTGTCCAGAAAAGAAGATCTCCCCAAATGCAGAACTTTGCTAGGCTGCGCAGCAAAACTATAAATTACATTGTTATACTCGCCACAGGTGCATCTCTTGACGGTCATCCTCGAAGTATCCACGTTTCGGCGATCGCAATGAAATTTATCGATGCCGATCCCTTCTTCAGGATCTCCCGTGCAAACCTGACAGAAGGAGAGAACGAGAGGCAGACGTGGACATAAGTGTAGCGTGGAGGTGGTGTCCAGGCCCCTCCTTCTAATAAAAGCCGCTCACTAAGCGTCGCTACACAGACAGTAACAGAAAACCCCGAAGAGAGCAGGAGCCGCCGAGAGCTCCTTCAGGGACCCACACAAAATCTTTTTTTTTTCTTCAAAAAAAAGTTCGATTTTCACGGCGAGCCGTGTGACGGATAATCTGTGCGTGGTGAGTTGATACAAAATCTCGCGCTTCCAACTCGATCGGCGCCCTTTCCGAGCCGCTGTGTTCATCTTCAGTGTCTCGTGGAGAATTTATCGAATGCGACGACCACGTGGCGAGGTGATGATAAGTGGGAAATTTTTAAGTTTCGTGTGTTCTCGGGGACGAGTGTAGACAGGCAAAATTCGTGAGACATTTCTATCGATAGAAATTAACAAGATTAGATACGTTCAGATGAAAGATATAATTATTAATAAAGTGAAAAAAATTGCAGGTTTAATTATTGTTACCCGCGGGAAATCAGTACGGAATATTTTGGCATAATATAATATTATTTTATATTTAATGAAAGTGCTGTTGAATCGCGATTTTCCGGAGAAATCTCTTTCCATCTGGACGCACAATTTTCTTTGTAATTACTTATCTGATGAAAATTCTTGAGTTCTTTTCCGTACAAATAACGGTTTATAAGAATACGAATTTAATAATGTTATTTACGTGATTATTGATATGAAGAATAATTTAAACAAAAGAGTGGAGAGCGTAAAGAGGCATAAAAAAAGACGGAGTGAAAACTTGAAATGGACCGGAACAGCCAAGTTCCAAATAAAAATAAAAACTTGCGACAATTATAACACGAATTCGATTCATCCACGCCTGAAGAATATCAATTTTTCTTTATATACGAAATCCTTTGAAAAAATTCTTTTCGTATTTAGTTTAATCGTAAACTTATTTATTCCATTTTTACTGCGTACAAAAAAATTTTTTATTATCAATTTAATCGCAGTAATTTTGATTTCATATTTATTTTTATTATAGTAATTGTTTTTTTGAACGTAACTTTACGTATAAAAAATTTCAGAGTATATTTATTTTTAAGAAAAGAGTAAAAAACGATTTTAAATTTATGAATTATCATATTGTAATCACATTGCAAATTTTTCTACATAATGAAGATGTTAGAACGGAGATACCAATTAAAACTAATTGTCATGTGACCTCGAAAATAAAATATTGCAACATCGTCCTCGTAGAAGTGATGTGTGCTGAATCTATATCGTCTTAAAGATTATACATAATCCAACGTGCCAAATGCATGTGTTATTTACACATGCATTGATATCCATTAGCGAACTTTAAAATTATTCGTACATTTCTCAAAGGCAAACATCTCATCCGTCATCTTACGTTGTGTTTAACAAAATTATTTCGATACCATCGCTTTGTTATTTAACTAAGAATAATTAAATACGATTATCGTTTTCTTCTTCTTGTCTAACTACGGTCAACATTTCTAAAGTTATGTCACAAAACGAGCAACAACTGTGCTATTTTACCCGACTGTGCAAGAAGCAAATTTCTACGAAGTTTGAAAGAGGAAACACGTGAATTAATAAATAATTCTAATGCGAACGCCAAACGCAGCAAACACGAGTGTGTTTTATTAAAATCATGACTAATTAAGAAGTTTGCGCGCGCCTTATTTTGCCTTTCCTCCCGCGCCACCACCAAAGACGCCAGCGTTCTCCACTTTCATTCCGTCGAAAGTGATAGTCGCGAACGGATCCATGTTCGAGAAAGGAGAGTCAATGCGCCTCGCTCTCTCGCTCTTCTCTCCATGCGCCTTCTCTCTTTCCTCCGTCTTATGATCCTTGTGAACAATTTCCGCTTTACTTTGCCACTTGTCTACGTGGAGAGGAAAGAGGAGGGAAAACGAGAGAGAAAGAGAGAGATTTACTGAATAACATCTTGGAAAACCATGAGAGACAAGTAGAATTATGACCCGTGAAAAATCTTTCACTTTCATCACGCACACATTGTGTCCGGACATTTATTTTCGCACGTACTTCTGAAAGCAAATCTAATCTGGAGAAGCTTGTACGAGATACGTCTAATACAAAAGTCATTTCTGAGAAATTTGCATTGCCGCGAATGCACGGATTGCGATTCTTAGAAATCCGCTAAGAATGAAATAACACCGTGTAAAAAATCGATCGTAAAAAACACACGGTAACGCAAACACTTTAATTGCTGTATGTACATTCTTATTCTGATATAAACATATTATTTTCGCAGAATCCATTTACACGAATCAAGATGAGATTTATCATTCTAACGTTGACGGCTGCGCTTTGTCTCGCATTCGTGAGCTCGCATCCGCTTCCGGAAGACGGACTCCGATCAGAGGTAAGCACGTGTGAGCGGCGCATCTCGTGCCTTTCTCTTTTAACATCGCCATCTATTTTGCGGAGATTAATTCGCGGCATTAACGGCCACTTCTCCCATGCATTATCGCTTAATTATCTAACACGAATGGCACATGGCACGCAACTAACAGCATTTGAGGTCCAGTTTCAAGCATGGTATGAAGCACGAATTTTTACTAAGAGATCGATTCCTGCATAAAATCATGCATGACGATTATGTTGATTTTCACGATGTTATTGGATAGCAATTTCAATATTTTCCATTAATCTTTTCCATTAATCTTCACTTCTTCACTGGTCTTATCTTCAGTTCTTTCCCCTGTCGATTAAGGAGAAAGTCTGATTTGCAGAAAATATGTCACAGAGAATTTCTCTGTATCAACGCATAAAAATTACGTGTGATTATTAATCGTTGAATGATACGGATGATAAAACGTGAGATGATCCCTTCTCAATCGAAAGTTCAGCTACATTCCAATCTGCGAGCGTTAAATCGTTCTACCGAATCGATCGCTTCGATGGCCGAAGATTTTACTTTCGACGATCTTTCACACGAACAATGCCACCGTGACAAAAGTAATAGTAATGTGAACAAAACGGTGGAAAAACAATCGTGATATTTTATAACTACATATCGTACTTGCGGCTTACGGAACCGCAAATAAGAATTTGTTTAACAACATAGAGTACGGAAATGCTGGATAAACGCGGTGTGAATTTTTCTTCCTATCTTCACCAATAAATACATTTTATCACGAAAACGCTATGCTCGTCGAGTTAATAAAACTTAAGATGGTGTTCCCATATCAAAATCATGATGTAATGGAAATCTTTTAAGTTTGAAATATTATCCGTAACTTACATCACCGGAAGTGATTCTGTAATTCTTTGAAAACGTGGCATTGCACGCTGTTACGATTACCGTTATATTAATACGACTTCGGAAATCATAGTTGTTATTTGAAGAGCTTACCTTTCCTTTATACTTGAACTTACCGTAATTTATTGATAATTATCATATTTTGCGTAATATTGCTATAATTTGAGATCGTGCAATGCGCCGGGCACGTGTGTAAGTACGGCGGAAGAGTGGTCACCAGCCGGACGATTACATGACGATAAATACAAAGGGAGTTATTCATTTGGAAAACATTTCGCGCGTAATGCCCGGGTTCGAACGTCGTGAGGAGTTCAATGTTTCGGTTATGCGGCCGTAAAACGGACGGTGTAACCCTCAAAGTATACGGCCCGACGAAAACTCGGGTCGTCCGATCAGCTCTCGTCCTCGCTCCGACACTTTCACTGGTAGAGTTGCCGGACACTTTCTTCGATCGATAGACGCTCAATGGAAAGCTGATGCGTACACAAGTTACGATTTAATAAGACGATGTGACATACGAAACATTGTGTACAAACAAATCATTGGCTGTACGTTCGATCTGTATCTTCGCTCAGTCGAAGGATGCGAAATAATAAGACGTGGAAGAAATTGTGGACAAGGAATAAATATGGTTATAGTGATGATATAGATGAATACGAAATATGTGAATGTCCTATTCAAAGTTTGTAAAAAAATTAGGACTTAACATAAGCCATGGGATATAAAATGTTTAATTGAGGACTTTATTAAGTATAAATAGTACTGAATATTGATTCATATAATATTATATAATAATATATAATATTATATGACTAAATAGAAAATTAAGAGATATTATAGAAGGTATTAAGGAATGTTATGTGAAAAGCATGAATGTTATCGTACATAAAATGATATGTGTGTCAATTTTTTCTTGGCCTCTATTCCTAATACTATATTTTTAAGCGCATGGAAATAAATTTACAGACAAGAATTCTTGCCCAAAATTGGGACGAACGAATACGGTGATCACATGAATGTGAAACAAGGTTTGAGGGAAAGTATACCATGATCCTTTGATTGAGCAACATTTTGTGGCCGTTCATTGGCAAATCTGGCTCCAACACGGAATTTAATACAAAACTGATGTAAAATATACATTGATGATCACCTTGACACAGGTGTCCTCCGAGGAAATGTAGCCGAATGACTTTCATAATCTTGATTGAATTTATTATAGATAAATGTCAGATTTTGTAACTTTAATACATTCGTTTTTTAAATAAATGCTTGAGAATATACTTGTCGAGATAATCAATTTCAACGATCAACGTTAGCAATAATATTTGCCATGCAATATAATTAGCATAATGTATAATACAATGAATTTTAATCGCGATACATAAATCCGCGTTTACGAGTTATTTGTATCTTCGTGAAGAAAACATTAAAGTAATCGACTCAACAGGTCCAGTAGCGCTAATAAGTTAATGATCCTTGCTTGGTTATTATCTAACACGAAGAACGTTACACAACACAACACAATTACCTTAACATTCTCAAACCCACTAAATTCCATGGCCTTTACCAATTATTTTCAGCTCGAGTGAGAAAATTATGCATCACAAGTACTTCCTCATCCACATACATAGAGCTTCGCGATATTGTTTAACGGCACCTTGAGAAAAGAACGATGCACAGATTATTTTAATAAAAAGGGCAAAAGGACTCCTTGGCAATTCCTTCATCATTGTAAATCAAATTGTTGTCCAACGCTTCGAGAGACATGTACTCCAGTGCTTCATAGGTTGAAAGATCCCAGTTCATTACATACTTAAAAGTTCTTGCGTAACTAGAAGTCCACGACCGCTTACTTTAAGTAAATAGGCATTTTCTCGTGTAGCAAAATACCGGCTTATTAATCCATAGCTTCAAAGATTTGAATACATATGGGGTGTATCGTTCGAATCCTGAACGCTTGATATCCTACGATCATTAGCTGAGAAATATCATCACTGTCATAAAGATCCAATTCGAAATTGCTGACGGCAGGGCCAACAAGAACACTTTCTTTCAGGCCCTTGATCGGCTGGTGATGGCCGAAGCCGACAGCGAGGCCGCCCTGAGGAGCAAAAGGACGATCGGCATTCTACGACAGCTCTTCCCCGATATTTCCCAGGTGAGCAGTCGTGATACGCGAATGTCAGAGAAATCCTGCAGAAGGCCAGGACTAGACTGACACGCCGATTGGCGTTTTGTAGGCGAGGCTGTACATAAATTATTATCGCAGATTACCTCGCTCGACAAACATTATCAAGGAGCAGTATGACATCCTTGAGCAATTTGCATCGGGCTGAAACGCATTAAGAACTTTTGACACTCATCAACTAGGACTTTGCTTTCGTCGATCTCTGTGCTGTAAAAAAGCAATATTCGCTGAACACTTCAGCCTTACATTCTTACCGAGAAAGTAACGCATACGATTTGAGAGGCAGCCAACGCATTAGTCAACTACCCTTTGCTCATTCACTCGTACGCTCACGTATAGATCTATTTGTTTCGATCTCATTCTACGGTTTTATTCCGCATAAAAAGAGCAGAAGCGATTCATCATGTTCGCACCAGTAAAAAGAACAATTATCGCGCGTTCGTCGATCCTTCCTGTTAACAGAGATTTCTCAAGATTTCTACTCCTTTTCCCTTTTTTTCTAAATTCTTGCTTGATCTCGTGCCAGTTATGCAATGAGAATTTTCACGAGATCTCCGCAATTTGTTAGGGGAAGTTTCATTACGATCTGAACAAAAAATTGCGCAGTGCGCGAAGCAATCGTTTGCCGACGGAGTAAGAGAGGCTCCTAAAAACTAAACATTCTCGGGAAAGTTTCTTTCTTGCGTGTGAAATTCCTTCTGATCGTGCTGCCTATTGAATTGTTCAACAGGCAGCACGAATAACTTCCTAATTTGACTAATAATATGCTGTGCGATTTTTTTTTGTCTCGTTAGCTTCCTCGGCGTTGGCCAGCGACGCCGGCTTCTTTTGCATGAGGTTGCATGTGCGTGCACATGCACGACAATGGCGATTGATTTAGTAACGAACCTTGCAGAATAACCTGAGTTAGTTACCCCGCATTGCCACGAAATCGCGGTTTGCGCGAACCAGAAGATCGTTCGTGGAAAAATGTCGAAATTTCTCCGGCATAGCGTCCTCGAATGATTGGACGAACGACAATTGACAGTCGCACGAAATGACACAGTGGATCCTCCCGGATTACGAAATAACTGCATTTCAACATAAATTATATTTAATTCTGTCTTTGTATTTAAAGTAGGATCGTAAAAAATCTCACTGGAATACTTGCTTCACTGAGCACCGAGTATTACATAAGAGCGGTGAACCTGATTTCCCATGACTTGTAGCGCCGTTGAAAGGTAGTCCGGTAATAAGCGATAATGCGACAAGAAGTAATAAATTAATCATATTTAAGCATCGACCAATCGCACGAATACTCATTATTGGACGGACGATTGATCGATTATTCGAAAATCAACATCTTCGTACAAGTTGAAAACGACGTAAGTCCACGTAGATAGATAAAAAGTGTCACTATCATGGGTCGATCGATATCATACCATCCACTGATCACGGCTGCAAAGCACAGTCTTGAAGTCCGAGTAAAATAAAAAGAGAAGGATCGAGCTATCGCAACGCTGCAAGGCTCTCCAGCTAAGACCTGTTGTTTTCTAGAGAATCGAAGCAAAGGTCAACGCTATTGTCGCGGAAGTCATTCGCGTCCTTGGCCCGATCGTCCTCCGCAATATTCTTGGCGGCGCCGGCGGCGGCGGCGGCGGCAATACAGGAGTCCAGAGAAGTGAAGAAGGCACAAGCGTAGAAGGCAAGTCGCCCTTCGATGATGAGGATGATGAGTCGAACGCTTCGAACGGTTCCAAGGTGTCAATCTCTTTGCCAACATTTCCGCCCGATGAGGAGGAAACATTCGGCTCCTCCTCATCCACCACATCATCCTCGATAACGACGATAGAGAGCAGAGACGACATTAACGCTATGACGACCACTGCAGCCACGACAACAATATCAACACCATCACTATCAGAAAACGAGGTCACCACTACGCAGTGACTGTTTGATCAGCAGCTCGGTAAAACTTTCGAGGTCATGACCTTGAGGAATCCTCACGAGGAATGCAGAATATCTTACAGAATGTCTTACCGCGCATTCAGGACTGTTGCGGCACTGCGTTGTCTACTTTGTATGCTAATTACTCACTGGATACTCGAGAAAACGAGGATCGAATCGATCGGCCATTCGATCGACCACTCAGATCTCGAAGGATCTAATGATCGCTAAGTTACCGCGCAACCAGGACTGCCGCGGTTGTACACGTTTTCGTACATTGCTAACTGTTTTTTTCGTCTTCGTGTTTGCTATTTATCTAGCTATTAATTGATTAATAATGTTGTATTGGTAATTCACGTTGCCACGATCCATTATTGCGATCTTACTTCACCAGAGTCACAGAATCCATCGGAAAATTTTATTCTACTGGTTCTGGGTCCCTTTCATCTTATTTCAATTTTATTCTCATCTTTCTTGTCTGCAATATATATGTATGTATATATGTTTATATTCGCAAAATCATTCAAAAACTATTATACTGTATCTATCCAAAACTCTTATTTCTTCGTCATCTAACTCTGACATAAGTTCAAGATCAGATTTTAATTTTTATATCATCTCGCGTTTTTCTTCCCTTATGTTGAGATTATTTCAAGACCATTGCCAGATCTCATTTTTTTATTATGGCCTTCAGGTTTTGAAGTTCATCTCAAAACAATCTTTTCTTCAAAACAAGCTTTCTTCGGTCTTTTGCTCTGTCATCTCTGTTTTCCAGTACGCGTAATAATTTTTTACTCATCAGCCGTTGCAGAATAAGTCAGTCTAGCGTGCCTGTAATAATCTTGAAAAAATATCTCTTTCTTACGTTTCTTATATAATACCAACAAGATTATTGCAGAGATATAAGTTTCAAATAATATTTATAAATTATTTATAAATTATTAGCAAATGATCCAATGTTCAGTTTTTTGTTCGATAAATCAATGACGATTACGTGACGCCCAAAAGAGTATAATCTAACATAATAACATATTTATTTGTTATTAATGCTACTTGTGTCACTTACTCATTATGCATGTTACAAATATTGTAACGTATCTGTGTTATTTATAATTCGCATGTTACTTGTTTGGACATTACATAAATTATAATCTATAGAGCTAAAAGATTTCAAAATGTAAATATAATATTAATCATATTTGCTTTTGCTCTAGTGCACGAAAAAACTCAATCAAAAGATAATTAAATTTATGCAACGGAAATTACATGTGTGATGAATAATTGATATATTGAAATAGGAAACATTGTTGGAATATCAACGTCGATCTAACTACTAATCTAACTTTATAAACCTTGAAATTATACAAATGACCTATTTGTTTCACGATTGCGATTTTTTGTGCACTTCTTCTTGTCGAAGGAATCAACAATGATCAGTCGATTAATAATCCGAAGAGTTATTAACAATCTGTGCCACAAGATATTTATGTCACTGGTGTTGCTTACGCTACACGAAACATATAAAATGATGAAACAAATAAATTACTCTTTATTCGTTTCGGTAAAATGTTCGCGAAGTATCGCGATTTATTGTTTAAGCCTTGTCAGCCATAGGAAATGTTTTTTACAGGACGTGAACCCGGAATCGGAGAATCGAGTGAACGAGATCGGATCGGAATCGCAGAACAACGAGGTGCGAGTGCAATTCGCGGACGAAGTGCCGAGCGACAGCTCGCCGCAGGAGTTGACGCCGTTGGATGAGACCGAGACGGACGAGGACGAGAACAGAAACAAGAGATTCCTTTTTGGTGCTGGCGGAAGCGCCGGGTCGGGCAACTTCCTCTTCGACATTATCAGGGTGAGTCGCGGTATCGATTCTAGATATACTTCTTCTTCATAACGCTGCGTGAAAAATGGAGATCGGAATACTATAATATCTAAGAAAAGACGATGAGAGAATGGGGAAACTAACTAAAGCAGACCCACGGTCGTATAATGGTGTGCTGCGATCAATCTCGAATACACTTGATATTCTAGTAACAGGCGAGTAACCGCAAGGTCTGCACCTAGCTGCAGACGGCAGTGAAAGTGCGCGCAACCGAATTACCTTTAGCCGCCACCGCCGCACCATCTGGTTACTATTCCAAGGTTCCTGACCTAGGCACGATCGGGCCTCGCGATAGAATTACCTTAGTCAAGATTCTCATCGACCGGAGCCAATGTCCTTGATTAAAATCCACGCGATGAAATTCGAGATTTCATATATGTGACGAAAGAGAAATATCGCGGATTAGTTAAATCGCGAATTGATGATATTAATTTTTAATAATACAAGATAACTCGAGTAATAACTAGTTTACTGTAATTGCAAATACCGTTTGCGGTTTAATCAATTTTAATCTTTATTACAAATATATATATATAAAGAGAGAGAGGGAGGAGGAAGTGGTATTATGGCCTATCATTTACATTTTGTACAACTTTATAACTTTGTTAATAATCAATGTTTAAATTTAAAAGTTAGCGATTACATTTGTTAAAGTACTGTTCAATTCTAGACCCAAAGTTACAAAATATTTATTAGGACGTTACTTATAAAAATGTGGCGACACTGCAGAATGGTTCAAAGAGAAACAGAAATGATATTGTGGTCCTCAAAAAAGTAGATTAAAAAAATTGTTTTTATTTCGAAAAATACAGTTACAAAAAATACAGTTATATATTTAAAAAAAAAGCATTGCAGAATGTATATAAATATGCATAAATATAACTTCTTTTCCATAAACTGCTGTCAATACAAAAAATCTATGATGTATATAACGTAAACTTTTTTTATTTCGAAAAATACAGTTATAAAATTATATATTTACAAAAAAAAGCATTGCAGAATGTATATAAATATGCATAAATATAACTTCTTTTCCATAAACTGCTGTCAATACAAAAAATCTATGACATTTATAACGTAAACTTTAGATTAACAATAAAGTTATAATTTATCGAATAATTATTTCAAAAATCTCGAAAAAATCATTCATCATCAACCAGTGGCGTAGCGGGGGGGGCGGGGGGGGCGGACCGCCCCGGGCGCCTCATTGAAGGGGGGCGCCAAATCAAGCTTTTTTTTTTGCTCCCAAGTTTTGAGATTTAGATTTTAGGTTCGTAAAACACCTTCTTTAGAAGTCCTCAATATCAAATTCGATTGTCGAAGCGGACAGTGTTGTAGAATGTAGAAATAAATGAAATAAATGAATAGAAACAAAGCGTTTGCGTTTTTGTGCGTTTTTTTTCTCTCAAGTTTCAAAACTGTTTTTTTTCTCAAGTTTTTTTTTGCTCTTAAGTTTCAAAATTTGTTTTTTTTTTGCTCTTTTTTTTTTAAATTTTTTTTTTTTTTTTGCTCTCAAGTTTCGGTTTGGGGGCGCCAAAAAATATTTCCGCCCCGGGCGCCACTTTGTCACGCTACGCCACTGTCATCAGCACCCTTAGGGGGCTACATTAGCAAAATGCCATATTATTGTTTAACTTTGCATAGCTCGAAATGTGTACAGTCAAATACAATGTTAATGAACAAAACATTCAAGTGTACATGTATTTGTAAAATAATACGTCCAAGTTTAAGAAGAATGAGAACGTTTGTATAATTAAATTCTAAACGTTTTGAAATGCTCGAAAGTAAAAATGCGTTTTAATAAATGCCAGCTATTGCGTATTAACATATTAGCGTGTTTATGTATATTTAATGGCAGACTATTAGATAAATGGAATCATTTATTTCATTTATTTTTCATAAAGTCATTAGAATTTATTAGAATCACTAGAATTCTCTAAGCGAAGATAAAACAACGAAGATATCAAGGAGGACTTATACTATAGGCCATGATATCACTTTCTTCTCTCTTTCTCTTTTTCTTTCTCTCTCTCTTCCCCTTCCCTCACACACATACATAAATATTGATTTTAAAAAAATTAAGAGTAATTTGAGTATTTTAATTCAGTATTCAATAATTAGAGTGTGTGCAATTATTGATGTTAAAAAAATACGCTTAAAAATTAAGGAAGGGGGAGATGTGTACATATATAATGTCGCGTGACACCGCTAGAGTACGCATTGACCAGATTTTCTCGAGAGCGATCTGCGATCAGAGGGACGTGATATATAGACGATTTGTAAGGACTCCCGCCAGAGACGTCGCGGCTGTGGAGAAATGAAACTTCGAACCTAACCATTCACATACGTAAACTCTTACTGGTTGCTCTCACTGGTAGAGAATTTCAACAGAGAGCGTGTTTTCCGCGACGTCTTTATCTTTTAAATCTCGTTATTTGTTGTTTCATTAAAGAAATATTTTTTACCGAAACTAAGATCTGACAGAAATCACGATACACATGTCTCTTCTATGTTGTAATATTAATAATGTATTATTTAGTATATCTGAAAAAAAATTCTATTTTAACTCAATTTTTTTAAAAGCATTTGATCCATTATATAATAACGTATTAATAAATTTAACTGCCCTACTAAATCACTATATTATGTCGTTTTGCGTGTACGTTTAAATCGATCGTGCGTGTTGTATTGTCGCGTGAACACAACGGTATCGCGCACCAACGATACTATCGTACCGCTTTTTTGCAGCGTCTATATCGGGGAACAGGTTTTTCACCGGCAGAACAGATGCAATCACGCGAAAATCGAGTTACCGTTTCCAATGACTGTCACCGTTATCCACTTTCCTAGCAAAAAGACGTCTGGCAGCGGCTCGAAGCGATTCCAGACCGGTCGCCCGCGCCGCGCGACCCTTCACCATCCGCGGATTGAGAAAACAAGAAATTCTCTACGTGACCAATATTCATTTGTTCTTGCCGCAGGTATTCATCCGTTAATAAGCGACGAATTATGCCAGAGACACCTTGTGCTCTTATTACGAGAACAAATAATACTTCACATGATTTCACTCGAGATTCGCGGCGGGATATTTCAACGGTTATGAAATAAAATTGATCTATCACGTAACAGGAGCATTTAATTATGACATTAGAAAATTAGTCCACATTTTAACGATTGTGAGTAGAATTGATATTTACGACGTAACGGAGAGATTTAATTATAACATTAAGAAATTAGTCGCGGAAATGACATCAGCGGCAAAATAAGAGGTTGCTTTTTAAAAATATTTCTATCTTTCTATCTTTATCTAGTAATTTTTCCAATGACATTTTAGACATCACGGTCAACAGCTTTCAACTATTTAACAGCGTGCATATTTATATAGATAAAGTTTATACGAAGAAATTGTATGCAATACCGCTAAGAGGACATCAACGCTCATCGATTTCGAATCGGCTTTCCTTCACGCAAATTTCATTTGTGATGATACGTATCGTTAAGCAATTAATTTTTCTCCATTTTTCACGACGGCGAGACGAAAATCATCGACTGCGTGAAAATCATCGGCGGCGACCGAGCGATCATCTTCCGACAGGCTTCTCCCGAGAGCCCCTCTTCGTCGCAATTATGGAGCTTTTTAACGAACCACTTTCCAGCCATCATTGCAGGACGTTCTACCAGGAGTTCGCGCGGATTTCTGCCGATAGCGATTTCTCGCGCGAATCGCGCAGGCGGACGGGGGCACGAGCGAGAGAAACGCGATTCTTCCAGCGGGCGAGGGCAAGAGAGCTCCAAGTAAACGAAACGTTCTCGTCTCTGTTCTCGTTTAGCAAGCGGCCGACGGGGCGGCAAGAGCGGCGGGCACGGTGTACCGTGTCGTGGCCGGTACACAGAGCCTCGGGCTCGGGCTAAGTGCCTCGCGCAACGTGGGCCCGGCCGCCCCAGCTGCCGCCAACCCCGCCGGCGGTACTGGCACCCCGACGACCGGCGCACCCTCGACCGCCGCCCCAGGAGCCGGCACTCAACCACCGGTACGCCAAATCCTTCCGACACGTCTAAGTGTCTGCCGACAGAGAGTACGGCGACTGCGCTTCTTCGACCGGGCCCGATAAGACCGGATGCTCGCACACGGCATTCTTTTGGAGAATATTGATTATTCGACGCGACTTCGATGATGGAGCCCGTCGAATGATCTATACTTGCTCTAAAAGTCGAGGAAAACGATTGTCGGACACGCTATGCGTTGGTATCTTTGAGCAAGAAGATATGAGGTTTTGTTCTTTTTAGCTGAACTTTTTGCACCGTTCATCCTTTCTCTTTTTTCCAACGTGAAGAGAAAAAGAGGAAAGAACTGCAAACGAAAATGGATTGAAATGGACAGAAATGGATTCGTTTYGTTCGTGTCAAATCCAGATTCTGAAATTTTGAATCCATTTCTATCCAATTAAAGTTTCCAGATTTTTTAAAATCCATTTTAATCCATATGAAGGGATAAAAACAAAGCGATTCTTATTCTTTTCAATTTAAAACAAATATGCAGACTATTAATTCATTTTAATCTATCACACGCGGGATCAAAATAAAATGATTTCTATTTTTTAAATCCAAAAAAGTTACTCGGGTCATACAATTCATTTTAATCCACGACATAGAATTGAAATAATATAAATGCTATTTTTTCAATTCATATTTTGTTCAAATGAATTAAAATGGCAAAAAGTTCAGCCCAGCAAACGAAAATGGATTGAACTAAATTGAAAATTTTAATCCATTTTAATTCATTTGAACAAAATATGAATTGAAAAAATAGCACTTATATCATTTTAATCCTATATCATGGATTAAAATAAATTGTATGATCCGAGTAACTTTTTCTGGCTTTAAGTAGAAATCATTTTGTTTTTAATCTCGCGTGATAGATTAAAATGAATTAATGGTCCGCATATTTTTTTTTAATTGAAAAGAATAAGAATTGCTTTGTTTTTATCCCTTCATATGAATTAAAATGGATTTTTAAAAATTCGGAAACTTTAATTGGATAGAAATAGATTAAAAAAATCAGAATTCGGATTTGACACGAACAAAACGGATCCATTTTTATCCATTTAAATCCATTTTCGTTTATTGGAAGCTGAAAAGAACAAGGTCATGACGCATAATGTATCGTGAACGGATCAGAGTTTTCTTCTATTTGTCAATGTGAGATAATCGATGATTGGTGCTGCACGTGTATAGCACCAACCGAATTTATCGGGTTCGTTCATTAACTCTCTTTCTCTTTCTGTCTTTATCGTATTCTAATATATATGTATATGCACTATATATGACTTCTTTCTTTCTTCTTCCCCTCTCTCTCTTTCCCTTTCTCTCTCTCTCTCTATACTTTTATACTTCTCTCATTTCATCTTCAGCATGTGACACTTAGCATGAAAAATCCAGTTTTATCATTGATAATTCAAAGATAATTTTTTAACTCCATCGTAACTTTCTTTAAAATATTGTTCACTATTATTATATACATTCATTTTTATTTTTATTTAACGTCTCACACAATCGGGCGCTATATGCAAAAGTAGTACAAAGTCCACTCTTCACATTACAGCCTGCGTCTTAATTATCTTCAATCAACTATTCCCTCGCGTAACTCTTCTCTAATCGCAAAATCTCGATCGCACTTCATTTTTATCTGCATGCCGCACTTTTTCACACGCATCACTCTCGACTTGGTTGTATGACGTTCCTTACATTCCTTAAGTTTTCCGACTTACTTTCTACCAGTGACTTAATCCCTCACGACGATTTATTCTGAACAGATTATTGACACTCTTCCTGTCTGTCATTTTTCTCTTCTTCCTCACACCGTTTTTCCTCCCTTTATGCAAAGCATCTACCGATCTTGCCTGATCTCACTGCGCATGAATTGCATATCAAGATCTCTAATATACCTGTTGTATATGCATACGTATATATGTTTGAAAGTAATGCAACACAGCAATTCCTGTTCCTTAATCTTCCTTCTATATAAAACTATCTTCTTCATTTGCTATGACTTCTTTTGTATTCACGCACTTTTTTTACATGTCTAATGTCGCAACGAGGTCTTGCCATGTAATCTGTACAAATTGCGCATCCTTAACTCCTAACTAGATGTTATTTCATAAAGTCCTATGCAAACATAGAGTTGAAGTACAACTAGTTGACTAAAACGAATAATACGTTTACACAATATTCATCTTCCATTAAAAATATTAAATTCTTAAAATACACAAATATCAACATTGTATAAACATTGGTATTTTAGATATTTCTCTCTTTAATCTTTTAATATACTTTAGTTTCATTTAAAAAATAATTTGCGCTCAGCGACGTTGAAAAATTTAACAATATTTAGGAATATGATAATTCTTAGTTGCCACTCAATTGTTTTCTTCAACTCTGAAATATTTACTAGATAATTTTGCCCGTTTCATCTTGTTCCAAATCCCATCTTGTTCCACCCGGCCAACGGTCCCGACGCAACGCTGACAACCACCGACTAAACATAAGAGACTTTTTTTTATGGCGTACTGACCGGCTGATGGACAGGCCGATTCACTCGGGATCTGGCGGCCGCCATTGATCAGTGCCGATTCTCTCGTTGTTGTAATCTTCGTACTCGTCCACTGCACCGTATATAATATATCTAGCGGTCCGTAGTTGTATCTTGTTCCATCGTATTTTGGACGCACCCGGAGTAAACGCACGCAGTTTCGTCGCGGCAGACGAATCGGTTGCAAGAAATGACAATAATATCTATGAATATTAATAAGAGAACGGATGAAAAGCATACGATATTATAGAGAAGCAGAGATTTCTCTTCGCGACGGAACCGGTTTGTCTGCCAGAGATCTGCATCTCGTAGATATTGTAAATTTGGTCATTGGTCCACGACGTACAAACTCGACGCGCTTGTAACTAGAGATTCGCTCGAACGTCAAATTGTTCTGATTACGTGTTGCGAATTGCTAGATATGAAGCGTATTATCGAGAGTTAATCGTGGCTTATGGTTTATCCTGTTGTCACCATTGGGTACTTGGCGATTTCACCTTTTCATGGTGCACGCGCAGGGTGTCCATATAGAAGTCCTTAGCCGGATGTCGATCCACGATCGTACCGCGGGATCATCGTTCCCTTCGCTCAAGAGTAGCTTCGAATAACTCTCGAAGCTAGAAAAAAAAAGAGGCTATATGGACACCCTGCAGACAAACGTCGAGTATTACGAGCCGAAGGAGCGCACGTAAGGATCGTAGCAGTAAGATCGATGGATCGTATATCGTAGCCGCAAGTAGGAATAAGGATGTGAGAGCACCGTAGTGTCGGGAGCGCTGGAGTTGGACGTGGAGCTGCAACACACACCGCAATTTTATTACCCCCAACAAACAAACAAACAAACAAACAAAGTATTGTAATTAATTCCTATATGTTTTGTACTCGCTTCCGCCGCGCGTCCCGGAGTTTCATCCGGGAATGCGAAAATTTCGAAACGGCGGGGCTCCTCTCTGTTTGCCCGCCCACTAACGCCGGTGGATCTGTATAATCTTTCCAGCTGGTGGCCGGAAGCGGAAGTAATCATCTGGGCGATTCCTCCGGCACCCCCGACCACGGAAACGAGACGCATGAGGCTGTACCCGGCCCAGTCACCAGGTTCTTCGTCATCGCTAATCGAGGACTCTCGAATCTTGTCCAGGATCTCATACTCGTAAGTACAGACTTTCACCGATCACTAATCGTATCTTTTAATTTTAAACGCGGCATAGATTTGCAAAATCTATAACTTCCAAAATTTTGTGATCTTAAACATGAATGCGCGTATTACTTTGCCAGCATCACACCCAAAATTAGAGGAGTTATAAGACGTCTTTTAAATTTATCATAAGTTTAAACATTATATCTTAAAGACGTCTAAAAGACATCTAAAGATCTTATATTCCGATTTTAAACTATTGTGCTGTCTGGATTGGTTCACGATTTTGCTGAAGTATCTAAAAATTTAGCTAAATGCAGATCTGAAAATAATTTTATTGAACTATCAAAGTAATTATATAGAACACTCAAATTAGTTGCTAGAATATCAAAATTTTTGCTCATCATGCTTGAGTCTCCTACAATTATTTTGATGGTCCAACAAAGTTAGTTTCAAATTTGTATCTAAATTTTTAAATATTTCAACAAAATTGTTCTTTTCGTGTTGATATTATTAATATTTTTCTTGTCAAACAAACAAGAAAGATAAAAAACAATATAAGGCACTTTTTATAAGTGTGAAAAGATATAATTATTTAAAAAATTTATAAACTACTTATATTCTCAAGGAGAATGTAATGTCGATTTCTATGCGTAATGGAAGGGATAATTTGGTGATCAACAATCAAACGTCTCTTACAACTTGGAGGTAGCGCTAACAATATGAATCATACGTGTCTACATAATAACATATTTTGAAAAACATCTGTGTCAATTCGCTACATACAAGAGGATATAGCTTATATTCTTTATACCGGACGTCGATTATAGATTTCGAGATTTTAATGACTCATACCACGCGAAAGTAAACCGTGTCTGTGACGAAATATCGAACAACTACATCGAAGAGCGATTGATTAATGGATTTCAAAATGAACTTAATATAATATTGTTAGACAATTGTGTTAGAAATAAAAAAATTTAACAGAGTATAATTTATATTTAAAAAAAATTTATTAAAAGATTATATTTTAAGATTATATCTGAAGATTATTTATTTATTTACTGCAAGAACTCAATTCCGGTGTGTATGCAACCGCGCAAGTGATTGCGCCGTCTCTGACGCATATGGGTTGTTCATATCTCTATTTCATTATCTATAAGAAAACCGCAGATTTCAACATTGTTTGGAACGAGGAAAAGGAACTCTTTCTTCTTACTAAGAATCATGACGTTCACGGTTCACCGCATGAAATTCGTGAAGTCCCGCACTACAAATCCAATAAAGGATTCAAATAAACGCGAATACGAAAAATTGCACGTGATGTAATTTCGATTGCGATCCTACGATAAGCAATCCAATCTGTCGTCGCAAGCGACTGCATTTGTCGACACGCGATAATTGTTACTCGCAAACGGATTCGTTTCTTCAACGGCTTTGCAAAGTGAAATTCGCGTCGTGGTTTCTTATATAAAATTGCGGAATTAATTAAGACAGCGACGGAATCGCGCGTCAAAGAATCGACGCGCAAAACTGAGAAAATTTCTTTAAAAAATATGTATGTATCAATGTTAGTCAAATAATTATTGATAAAAAATGTACGAAGTTCAAACGCTCTGCAACGACACAGTGTAAAACGTCCGGTTTGAAACATACCGCGTATGAAAATAAGTGAAGCGAGATTTCATGAAGCCTTCTTAAAACTCGGAAACTAGAAACATTACTCTGTACAACTCTGAAACATTAGTCTGCAATATTTACAGTTCAGAACAGGCTTATGGCATAATATTTTATTAAGGTCGAGTGTTGCGACATAAGGCCGCGTTATTTCGGTTGTGATTAAAGAGCGGCGATCGGGAGTAAGGCTTCACGGTGGTCAGTCACGTGTTCGGCAGCGCCGAAAGTCGAATAAGCGTGGCGCCGCGACGCGTCGCGTCGTTTCAGATATAAACCGGGCCATTACGCAACCACGCCGTCCCGGGATCGATGGAAAGTAAAAATGTAAGCGACTTTCTCTATGAAATAGCGCGTCCATTTGCCAGCTGCAACTTATGCAAGAGCCGATCCCGGCACGCAAGATCGCCGGAGGCGACAACTGGCCGCGGCTACCGTCGAAATTGCACGCTTTGCGTTATGCTACGCTTTGTGGACGACTGCCCCATATTTTGTTTATCACAAAGGATCTTTTTTCGCGAGGTCTCGGCTGCGAAAGTACGCGAATCTCCTTTATTTTTCCGCATTTTTTTGTATCGAACGTACTTCACACTACATCTACATCCACAACGTACTAGAAACTACAATTTCGAAAATGAATATGGATGAATTTTGAAAGTTTTTCGTCCGAGTTCAATAATGTGGAAAGTTTAAATTTACATTTCGTAAATTGCGGAAAGATACCAACGGCCGAATCAATTTCCATAGTGTGACAAACATCATCAGGAAGGAGATGAGAAGGAATTAACATTTATCACTCACAATATATTTCATACGTTGCCGAGCGAACTGCGCTTTCACTTTGTGACTTAATCAACTTTAAACTCGTAGAATATAAAATGTCAGTGGGCTATAGTCGATTGGACATTGTCCAGCTAGGAGATTATTCATCTCACGAAATCTGTCCAAACGATGTTCGACGTTTGATGTCGATATTCTAAATGATATTGCAACTGGATAAAATCCGCTATCTTGATTAGGATAGAATCCGTTTTGCAAGTATAACACAATAACTGATTTCTCTTAAATCTTTTAGATCTTCGATCTAAAATGCAACCAAAGAATCGCATGTGTTTTGCAATATATAATCGATCGGTAATAATGTAATAATGTAATTTATTAATTGGTAGAATATTAATAATGGTCCAAAAAGCATCGTTTAAGCCACCACTAAAATATAAAAGCCGGAACTGAACTAGATCATGAACGATCACGCAAGGATTCTTTTATTCATTTCGCGGATACTATGATTTTTTAAACCAATGATTTTTACGCTCGTAACACTCGGAATTGCCGCGCGAGCCGTGGAAAATGATTCACCTTAGATCATCTGATCGACGTAATCGCGACGTTTATTCTTGCTCGGCCATTTGTTACTTCCGTACAACGACTTTTGTAATCAGTTAATAGCAGACAATCGCAGTTATTATTGGAGATAAGAATAATTTACGTATACAGAAAACGATCTAACGATTAATTAAATTTATTATAAAATAAAAATATAATTCATATGAAATCGGTGATAGTTTTCTACATTATAGGAAACAATATAGAAAACATTATAAATATTGAAAAGAGAAAATAATACTAACTAATTCATTATCTTTATATCATCAGCTCATCATGATGTTGTTTGTAAAAATGAAAAAAAAAATTCGCGAGAAATTTTAATGAACTAAGCCAACGTTTCTTAAACTGTGTGACCCCCAAATGGGGTCGCAAAGCGAAAATTTCAGCTTTTTCAGCTTTAATACTTATTAAATCCAAATATCGTTCAACGCACAAAAACGTTGAAGATGCATTACGTCCAGCAGCGTCAAATATTGCACCAAGATTTAATTTGTTATGCAGCAAAAAACAAGCACATCCGTCTCATTAAAACGTGATTTTCTTTCGTGATTAATTTTTGTATACTTGCAAATCCTAAAACTTTCTACTACATCTTTTCGTATTTTTTTCTTGTTTATCAAAGAGATAAATTATTTATGGGAAAAGATTTATTTTATATCTTTATTTTATATCTAATATCTAGAGTCGCGAAAAAATCTCAATGATAAAAAGGGGTCATGAATAAAAAAAGTTTAAGAAGCGCTGATCTAAACTGATATTTATTAATATTATTAACATAATAAAAATTTTCCGTTTGGATTAATCTCTAAAGACATTGAATTAAATAAATATATTTGCATTTACAAATATTTTAATCTTAATAGAGCACGGAGATCGCATTACGCAACAAATGCAAATTATCGTTGTTTTTTCCTTTAAAGCTGAATAATGAAAGGTGTATGTAGGAGAAAAAGAAATTAAACATTTAGATATAAAAATAAAGGAAATTGCATCGATATTGGCAAAAAGATATGACGTGTAACAAAGCGAAAATATAAAAAGAATAATGTATTATTAATTCTTAACGGCAGCAAGAGTGCGTAAACGTAAATAATCTTGCAAAATTCTAGATAGTGGAAACACCAGTTTTGCGTTATTACATATCGCTGAAACCTAGTCGAGATTAGATTGTATATAACTGTATTATGTCTGCAAAGAAATCGTGTAACGTAATGCAGATTAGGATTTCGCGGCGATTGATTGACTGTGCAACGACAGGAAGCCGTTCGGGCAAAGAACGCGGAGAGAAAGGAAAGAGATCTTGGAACAATTTTGCGTGCCAACCATCGCGATTCTTCTCTTTTTGCGCCGCGTCTCGCGTCGGTCACACCTGTTTTATTATGCCGCGATTTGCGGCACGTTAAATTCTCTTGTGCTAATGTGCGAGGCGTTTTGCCTCGCGAGAAGCGTCCGCCTCGACGCGCCGGTTCGAAAGCGTTTACGCTTTGTGCACCGCGCGGAATTCCTCGATTCGCTGAATCCTCTGCTGCGCGTCACGATTAAACGAAGATGCGAACAACAGGAAGGAGTTTTACGCGGAACACGCAATGTAGCGCTCGTGATTTTTTTCCCATTCATCTCCCTTTCAAATTGACTTATTGAAGTTTCACTATACCTAAAGTGTAATGTTTAATGTTACACGGAAAGAACGATTTTACTGAAGTATTTAAAAGTTTAGGTAAATACAAATCTGCATAATTTTGTTGGATATCAAAATAGTTATGCAGGAAAATTAAGCATGAGATTGCAAAAAATTTTGACAAATTAACGATCAACTTGAGTATCCTACATAATTATTTTGATAGTCTAACAAAATTATTTTCAGTTCTGCATCTAGCTAAATTTTTAGATACTTCAGCAAAGCCGTTCTTTCTGTACGAATCAGTTTAAAAACAAAGAGAGAGAACAATCGCATTGATTAATCGACAGAATTATTTAAATACGATTGGTCAATTCTTTCTGAGACTGATCTGTTCCGAGACTGATTTCTACGCGGAAAGAATGATTTTGCTAAAAATGTAGCTAAATACAGATCTGAAAGTAATTTTATTTCCATCAAAATAATTATATAGGACGCTCAAGCTGGTTGCTAGAAACTCAGCTCGAAACTTTTTACAGCATTGCTCATGCTTGAGCGTCTTACATAATTATTTTGACAGTTTCTAACAAAATTATTTTCAGATCCGTATCTAGCTAAATTTTTACATATTTCAGCAAAATCATTCTTTCGGTGCAGCATTGTGGACACGAAGCTTAAATTTAGCTCTTGTTAAGTAATATATTTTAAGAAAATTAAAAAGATTGCGATGCACGAAAAAAATAGATTATTTGAGAAATGTTTAAATACTGCCTTGCCCTAGAAATAAGTGTCGAACATAATTCGTAGTGGTTGGCAGAAGATAATTCGTAGTGATCGTCAAGTGGGAAATATGCGAAATAAACTCAAATATCTGATCGCTCAATTGAAATCGCTTTAATTTGCAGCGTCTGGCGGCCACGAGCGAGCGCTTCGTCAACTTTAAGGCGCGACTGATCACCTCCATCATCTAAGGTCTCACTTGAGGACTTGGGATGAGGAAGCACGAGAGGGGTCCCGCCGGCGTTGGTACCGCCACACGGAGGCACCATCGCCGAGCCGCCTTTGCCAGTAGGAGCACGGGTACGACGTTGGCAACAAAATCCAATCTCACGGTGTTGCCCCCTTGTCCCTGAGATCCTGAACTCAATTCCTTCGTCGATGGCCGTCGAGCTTTTCGCGAAGACACAAGACACTTCGCCGCCAAACGCATTCCCCCCCCCAAGCAATCGACTCGATTCCGTCCGATTTCGTTCACTCCACTGTCCAATTCCTTTTTGTTTTCATTTCACTTCTCATTCTCTGCCTTTTTCTCTCTTTCCCCTTCTATTTCTTTCCTTGCACTTCTGTTATTTCCATCTTTCAGACAATTAGAATAACGATAACGAATAATAAAGAAATTTCCGTAAACGATCGTCGTTTTAGGATGATCGAAATTTTTAATCGTTACGGCGTGGCTCGTACCGCCATGGTACGATGGAAGCACATCGAGAGAGACGAGTGAAACTGTAAAATCGTTTTGAATTTGTGATACGACACGCTCTCCGTTGACAATTCGAACGAAATGATTCATGCACCAACGATCACGAGTCGAAAATTTCTCCGCGCGCTCTCTCGAGTAGCAGAGAGTCATCCCTCGGCTAAAAATATTTCAATTCGCGCTTAAAGTAAGAATAAATAATCTATTTTTTTATTTAAAAGGTATATGACACGGAAGGCTTATGGTTTTTCAACAGGGGTAAGACGCGTCCTGTTAAAAGGATCGAAGAACAAAGTCAAATATTTTCCCTTCATTTGTTCATATGTTTCAATTGATCGTCGTCGAGCACGAGATAAACAAGATACTTGTACATAGCTCATCCCGAAATACAATAGTGCCAGGCATTCATTGTTTCTATCCATCTGTGTTTCTACCACTGCTTTCTTATCCAATTATCTCCCGTACCTACATTTCTCTCCTCTCTGAGAATTGCGGTGACGTAAAACTTGAAATTAAGACAATTTAAATACGCATTAAACACTAATTAAAGACAGAGTAAAACCAAGATCTTTCTTAATATGTACTTCAATTGATACGATTTGTGGCAGCCCGTCACCGCAGTGAGCTTTTGGAAAAAAAAGAGCTTTCTTCTCTTATTGGATTTTCTTGGAGCGGGAAAATTCAATAAGCGATATAATTTAACAAATGTAATGTCGTCATATGTGAAACGCAGCGTTTCTCGTCCTTGTACCGAGCGTATTATTTCTCTATGTAAAGCGTCCCTGTTGTTTTTTGTAGTGCAAATAAATATTATTATAATAAGAAATGAGTCATGTGTTTTTACCTACGTACATCAGATAGACA
>JANQDE010000017.1:0-78556 GCA_037157785.1 Cephalotes varians | reverse complement strand
CACACACACACACACACACACACACACACACACACACACACACACACACACACACGCACGCACGCACGCGCGCGCGCGCGCGCGCGCGACATATATATATATACAAATATTACCACTTGAAATATATATACGCATATACATGTATGAATATTATCATTAAAAACACACATTAATGATTGATTAAAATCGTTTTATATAAAAATATAATATGATACAGATATTAATGAAAATTGACGAAGTCCATTAGGCCCTGATAGAATTTGCGAATTAGACCCGCGCAACAAAATATTATAATATGATAAGATTACACAAAATGCAGTAGAATAATTATTCATTATCTGTTTCCTTACAAATGAAGTACCGTGCAATATACAATTATTGTATCATATTTACAATTCATTTTAAAATCGTATATAATATACCATGATACCATAAGTAATCACTTGACAATATTTTATATCAAATATTAATTATTATCATCCAAGAATTGTTTCTCCACAGAAACCATTCGAAGAAAATGTTTGTGTGTCTTGATATAAATTTAACTTCGTTTCTAATCTAAAGATAATTTTAGATTATTTTAGCAAATATAATATTTCTTCTTGATATAATATTTCTTTCCGAAAATATTTTTCCGAATCTCTAGACGCGCGCTGTTATATTTTCATATGTGATACAAAAATTGAACATTCAAGTCGCGTATAGAATTAGCAATCCTCAGCACGAAATCATTTTCATGCTATTTTCGATTATCATTTCACAACACAATAGTTATCATTAACAATTGTATAATCTCATAATTTTTATCACCAATCTCTCTCAGATTATCTTCTTCTAGCTGAAGGTGTTATACGCACACAATTATGTATATAGCATCAATCAATATTTCATCATCGATTCTGGACTCCGCTTTTTACGTGCTTTGGTCCTTGATCACCAAATCCGCATCGAGTTCGTGTTCCGAAATTTCGCAAGAGTCCCAACGGTATAGCTATGATGGTGAAATCAAAGCCGGTGCTTCTTCTTTCGGAATGCCTACGTAAACTGGATCACCCAAGCGGACTATTCCTTTTGGTCCTCGTAGCCCAAGATGAATTCCCATAACTGGACTATCGCCAACTGAGGGTCGAATCTGCGGATCGGTTATCTGCCTATAACTGTGCAAATCAAATTTCTCATCATTAGAGGCACGAGATACTACACTAAAAAAAAACTCAAGTAAGAAACTCAAGCATGATGAGTAATGCTGCAAAAAAATTTGTTATTGTAACAACCAGTTTGTCCTACATAATTTTTTTGATGATTCAACAAAATTAGATTAATAATAAATTATATAGAGTAATGATAAATTTCAGATCTTTATTTATCTAAATTTTTAGATATTTCAACAAAATCATTCTTTTCATGTATAGTTATAAATTTTTCAACGTTTTGCATAAAATATTTTGTATGTGCTATATATTTTTGCCGTATGTCGCATTGATTAATGAACTCTCATCAATCAATTTTACAATTATAAATTTTTTTAACATACATACATACCTTTTCAAAGTTTTCAGAGGCTCCGCATTGGGGTGTTTTGTGCCTGTTTCTGGATCTATTGTAGTGAAGATACATCTTGTGCAAGGCCTAACATTTCTTAGAATCACATTCCCGATCTTCACCCAATCCCATTTATCTTCTTCGTAAGCAACGGCACCCTTGACCACGAAATTCATGCGAAATTGCTGCGGCGTGACTGGTTCATCCAGTCGGGTATTAAGGTCTGCTATTGAAGATTCGTTGATCAAACTATAACTTGTTTCATCTGGATAGGCTCCCTGTTGAAACATTTTTCGGCAGTTTTTATTTAAAACATTGTAATCAAATAATTCTTTATGATTAATTCAAAATTTTCTTCGGTGTGTTATATGTACAAGCAATATAAAAATTTTCTTTTCTTGTACTCTTCAACTTGATAGATTTATTATATCGAGATCTTTGTCATTACAAGTAACGTTAGTGACAGATGCACGATGCAAGAAAATCAAGTTAGTCAACTTCGTTATAACGGAAGTGTATGGCACAAAGTTAAAGTGCGATCTTTCCGTTAGAAACATTTATGAAATGATAAACCCAGAATATTGTTCAGACGTTCAGGAATAATAAGGAGTACAAATATAGAACAAATAATTACAAACAATCATATTATCATTGTAATAGAATACTTACTGTGTCTATTGCCTCTTCTAAAGGAAAGACCTTATGATTTCTCTCTCTCACTGGTCTCGCCGGTCGAGTTAATGGATAATAGACCAACCTAAGACCGGTATCTTCCTGAAGAATGAAGCGTGACAGCCATCGGGCAGCTTCCTCACCACAATCGCATGCTGGTACCGCTTGACCCCACACAGCGACTCGG
This sequence comes from Cephalotes varians, assembly GCA_037157785.1. Lineage (NCBI taxonomy): Eukaryota > Metazoa > Arthropoda > Insecta > Hymenoptera > Formicidae > Cephalotes > Cephalotes varians. The sequence continues at coordinate 76,155 of JANQDE010000017.1, read as the reverse complement.
AAACCTTTGCCGCGGAGTTGTGCAAGGTCCACCGACATCGACATCATACCTGGGGCGCGAAGCGTGAGCACAGAACCGGAAATACTAGGCGATACCTTCAACATTAGAAGAAGATTATGGATGAAAGTTTTCACAGTTGGAATTATCAATAATTAGCTTCATTTTTAATTGAAGTAAAATATGTAACAATGAAAGGAAAAAATGGCTGAGCAATTATGTTTATAGCGCGTATCAGCTGCTTCGATCTATGTTCGGTAGAATATGTATCTAAACTCTCTCAACAGCTGTTTCGTTAATTTATTTTCATTCTAACTTATGAAGTAATAATTACATACAACGAGTACAACGAAAGTATTAGGTGGTTGCGCGGAAAGAACGGTATGCTGAAATATCTAATAATTTAGCTAGATATGGATCTGAAAATAATTTTGTTGGCCCATCTAAATAATTATGTAGGACGTTCAAATTGGTTGCTAGAATGTTAAAATTTTTTACAACTTTATTATCAATGTTTAAGTGTTCTACATAATTATTTAAGTCTAACAAAATTATTTTCAGATCTGTATCTAGCTAAATTTTTAAATACTTTAACAAAACCGTTCTTATCATGTATAATTATTAAAATAATTCTAAGCAATTCTTTATTTTCTTTGTTAACGGAACCGATTTGAAAGTTGAACGTGCACACTGAGGATGGCTTAAAGGTAAGCCGAAACGTTTGTAATTATACTAAATAAATCTTATTAGTTACTGCGCACCATCAACAGCGTGTTATAGCTCTCATTAGCCCTTCCACGATATTATAATCTTTATTTTCTCTTTTTCATAACGACAAAGAAAATTAATTTTGCAGCTTCTTACATTGACCATTTTGGGTAGCTGTCTGGCGGTCAAAAATCGCCCCTCGAGATCGATGACGAGCAATGTCCGATCCCTCAACCAACCGGACTTCAATCCCAATATCGTGCATTCCATCTCTGTCATGCGAACTGGGCCGAGTGATTTAACCGGATATACGATCAAATCGCTCAGCTCTCCGACTTTTCGCCACTTCGACGGTGGCTGAGGCTTTTGTTTTCGGTTCCACCACCACCAGATGAAGAAAACTGCCGTGCCAACGCCCACGGCGGCAGTTGTGACGTATGTAAGTCGCGTTCTGTCTGAAGCATATAAAAAATAAAACATAAATTATGTCATAATTATATAAGAGATTAAAAAAGAATCCGTTATTAATTTTGCGAGTTGATTTTATGTAATAATAATATTATTATATATATATATACTAATTATTATATATATATAATATAATATTATGTAATAATAATATAAGTGTTCTTATATCAATCTTAAATTGGATCAACAGCTTTATAATAAATAAGCGATTCTGATATCAGCCACATGTCCGGTAGACGTGATCGATCGCTCGAAAAAATCGTACTCATTTCTTTCGTGTAACAAAAATTGAGTCCGCGCAATGTTAACCGGTTTTACGAGTTCCGGAAACGTTTCATAAAATGGACATTAAACGAGGTCATCTGGTCGTTTACCTTAATGCGATGTACAATGGCTTTAAATTGCGATTCACTTAATGCTAAAAGAAGGCGGAAGACGACGAAAGCAATTTCAATCGCAAAACATATAGTTCCGATGTAAATGCGCGCACGTGCGGTATTGTACGATGGAAATGTGACGTAAATTCTGTAAAAAGAAATGTGCGTTGTTATTTCAAACACGGAAAAGGTACGAGATGCGGTATACGTTTATTGTATCGCGCTCTTTTTGTGTAGTACGTATTCCCGCTATTGTAATGATAAGCATACGTGCGAGACCGGTTAACGCGTACACGATACAATTAAGTGCAACGAAGCGCAACGAGCCGGCATAATACAGAGTTCGTAGAATATTCTTTCTGTGAGGTTTTGAGTATCTTCACCTTACAGCAGCTCTTAAGCTCTTTTGTTAGTAAAATCCATTATCAGTTACAAATAAGTAGACTCAGGAAACCCGTTAATTTGAGTGCTAAATACCTTAACAATTATTGGCAATGGTCTGAATGCAAATCACGTCAAGTCTACTTTTCAGCCGCACTGCGCTTCGACGATATCGTACGTTGTCAATGCTACGAGCAATTTCCGCGAAATTTCAACGTTTAAAAATAAAAAACGTCAAATGTCAAATTTTCATAATGCAAGGAAAGTGTCCACATATTGTTAAATTCTCTGATACAGTGATAAAACTTTTTTAAGAATCTTTTTCGGAAATAGGTAAAATCTTGCAAGCCGCATAATGTTCATTTCGTTTCCATAAAATAGAAAACATCATTTTACATTTTCGGACCGCGAAAAATTCACAGGCGGGCCGCAAGGTGTGCATCACTGCTCTAATGGATAGAAAATGTAGGGTGTCTCATGCCCGTTTCCACCAAAATAGAGATTAATTTTTTTTTTAAATCTTGATTCGACTCTTCATCTCTTTCTAATTTTTAGAATTAGAAAAACCGAGATTAAAGGAACTGAGTTAAAGTAACTGAGATTAAAGTTAATCTACGTTGGTGGAAACGGATATCAGACCTTTCCTTATCGAGTAAAAAATTTCAATAAGAAAAGATTTCAAATATCAATATCTCTTCCAAAGTAAATCTACTTGCTTCAAACGATAAACGGCATATTACGACTGTAACGATTTGTGATTAAGAAATGGTGAATAATCGGCTTTAAAAATAACTCAGATTTATGTGAGATAAGAGAGAAACGATATTTTAATTTTTATTAATGTACAAGCTTTGCTCCTCATCTTTTTAAAATTTCTTAGAAATCAAGAAAAATGCTTCACAGAAAGATATAATAAGAGACAAATGACAACAAGTGCATCCGAATAATACTAATTTCATACGAATAAGATACATGTTGATATGTCACGGTGGTCTCTTCGAACGAATGAAAAAAAAACGAGCAAAAAACGATGAGTAAAAATAATTTATCTTCGCTTGGGTTATCCACAATTTTGCAAATTAATGTACATATATTGAAAGTTCGTCGAGTTTGTGTCGTAGGCAAAATATATTATGTTCGTCGTATATGTTTGTAAAATTACTTTTTTATTTTGTAAAAACTAGTTTTTTTTATTTCTTTGTTTTACGATTGTTGCCAACTGGTTAGCAAATGACGGAGGGAATTTGGGTTTCATTGAGATCGAATCGATGTTGTTACTTCAATTCTCGGTAACCATAATATAATATAATTTGATTTGTAACGTATCTGTAAATTTAATTTAATTTAATCTTTTTAAATCGAGATGAAGTGATCAAGTTAGTCATGCTCGAAAGAGACATTGATATCCATACAATTGATATCAATATAATTTATAAACTTTTGTTCATAAGAGAAAGAGTTTTTGGCTATAAACAAAACGACGAACACTTTATTCGAGCCTTTTATTCGGAGACACACTTTCTCTTCTATTAAAAGAGGGGAAATCCCCCATTGTAGGCTCCTAGGGGTCCACAAACCCTTCAGAATCAATACTGCAAGAAACGGGCATTATTTGAGCACGGCATCGGCACGAGGAAAATTCGCATTCGAAGCTTCCCTTTAATGTCTCTTTCGAGCATGACTAACTTGATCACTTCATTTCGATTTAAAAAGATTAAATTAAATTAAATTTACGGATTGTTGACGATAAAAGTATGAAAGAAGTAAGAATATATCGAAATTACTGTACAATATATTGTGATAATTAATTAACAATAGTGTTTCTATTAAAACAACTAAACAATAAATAATAATCGATAAACAGATAAAATAAATTATAGATTTTACTATAATTTCTAACACAGAAAATTGTGTATTTATCAGGTTACTTATTTCATTCAGTAATATTTAATGAAGTGCAACTTGATCGTAAGAGCAATAAAATTGGCAGAATACATCTGTCTTTCATGTAAATGTGCCACGCGAAACGTCAGATTCCATGTAGTCATTTCCCGAGTTATAATACTTTTCCACTTTTACGCCTTTCTGGAATGTTAACCGTACATTCATACTAATTTTATTAAATATCTCATCAGTAGAAATGTACGTAATATATCAATAATCTATGTGTGTAAATAAACATATTTCTTATCTTATGTTATAAATTATTATAACTTGTATCGTTTCTAAATTACATTCCAAGATGTGATATAAAACAAAATAAACTATCATCAAATATAGAAATATTTTCCACGTCATACACATAATACATTAAGCTAATTAATTTTATTAAGTGAATATTATGTTAAAAATACAAATAAAATATGCATAAATAATATAATCGAAAAATTTAAGAGTATTTGAAGTATTCTTTAAAATAAAAACGAGTATTTTTGAATTTCTTATCTTTTGCACTCTTCTTCATTTTTTAACTTGATTTACAAATATTTGAAGTAATCTTTATGAGCAAACAAACAACATCACAAGTTTTAAATTCCTTATCTTATACTGTGTTTTATCATTTCTCTCTCTCTCTCTCTCTCTCTCTCTCTTATTTATCACTTGTATAACTTATATAACTTTATTACATCATCTGTGCATACTTTAATTTTTTTGATATTTTTTTCACATATTAGATTTAATAATAACTCTTACTATTATTAATCTAGTTAATTTATATTTTTTGAATTGACATGAATCTGAAATACAGATCAAAAAAAAATAATTCCAAGTGAAAAAATCTCTTTTGCATTTATTTAAAATTTTATCGTCGCACTTCCAATGCATCCGCTTCAATTTTCCTTTTTATGTAATTCTTGTCTTTATTATCCTATACTCTTTCTCGCATACATTGACTTGTTCTCAATTCCGATTCAATCGACAGAAGATCAACCGATGAATGTATCTCATATTAGTCTAAAATCTATTCCACAAATAAAAAGATGATCGCGGCAATTATCGAATCACACTAACAAGTGTGCATATCATAACATATTTACCCATCATCGACAAAATTACGAAGCGGCTCTGCAGACGATCGCGGTTTCAGAAGCAGTTCTCACAGCACAAGAATCTTCACGGATTCCTCGGGATCGTCCGGAGGGATCAGACAATCTTCACCGACGAACCTCGTCTTCTCGCAGCCTTCGTGGCACTAACTCGAACTTCACGTGCACATCACCATCTCCTTCTCCACAACGAGGACCGTTATTTATTCGCGATAAGTTCTGCTATCTCCTTCCACTGTAGTCACATAGTGTAGTCGCCGGTGTAGTCGCCGACGCGCCGACATATGCGGAGCAGAGGGCATCAATGCAGTGTGTAAAAACCATCGTCCAGAATTGGAACGTGGCTTTCTACGTGGGCGTGGGTGGCACATGCGCCGGTCTGCTACGGCCGGTCGCTCCGGATTTTTAAGAAAGTTGTGATAAAATCAAATGTGATAAGAGCAACCTCAATCGAATCCCGATTAACTTGATCAATTGTTAATTTAACAAGCAACATCCGTATTGTTATATGGATAGAATAATTAATTAGTTTATGTTCAATATAAAAAAATAAAAAAATTATATTAGAGACACAACAAAGTTAAAAATTTTGCAATATACAATTCTAGCATTAATTATTAATTATTAAATTATTGAAATTGATCATTCTTAATTTATATGATTACGCAACTCTCATATGCAGCTCTAATTGTTTCCAACTTAATTTTTTTAAGTGAAATAATTTTTCAAGATGAGTTTCAACAAAGTACAGAAAAAAGCGTTGAAGTAAAAGAGAATACAATATATCAAAAAGTTCAAATTCCTTTGAAGAAAAGAAATAAAAAGTGTGCAACATTTTTTAGTTTAATCTAATAAATTTTCGTGTCTTTATAACTAATAAGATTATATAAAGATTTTTTTGAGTTTTGCACATAAAATATATTATTATTCTATATTTATTTATAGTATAGAATTACAATAATATAGAAATATATAAAATAAATCACTATATATATACATATATTAAAAACAGATAATTTTATAAAAGTTTAATTTAAAATTAACATGATTAGCTCATAATATAATACTAATTTTGGTTTATTATTATTATGCTAAAATTTCGTCAACATGTAAACATATTTAGCATTCAATTTTAAATAAAAACTATAAAAAATGTAATCTCGTGTCAACATATGATATTATTCCGTCGTAAATACACATTCTTATTTATAAAACGTACATACAATAATAAATTATAAATTTAATACTGAAAGCGTTGAAAGCAAATTAATCAGATATTTATGTAATTGAAAAATATATATCTATGGCCGACAATATCAGTATATTTTAATTATCTCCGGATTTCCGGGATTTCATGATATTGATACTCACGATAATTTATCCAAGAAGATTTAATAGTATCTCGTCGATGTTGACATTCAACGTATTATTGCTTCAATTTTCGCGCCTCGCAATGTGCGCAGTTCAAGCGAGGACGAACGTCAGTTGCCCCACCACGCTGCCAACGAACTGTCAGTCACCCATACTCCACTATACTCACATCGATGATTTCATGGAAATATAACTATTCTACAGTCGCGAGGAGTGTTTCGATGTTTTGGTCGAGGTTTCCGAAGAGAGGCGACAGACCGATCGATTGATTATCGTTCCTAGATTGACGGAACGCGCGACACCGTGCTGCATCGTCGATGTAAACAGGCGTAAACAGAAAAGTGCGCAGCTGTTCATTCAATTGAATACTTTTTGTATCGAGGTAGGTCAAATACTGGATCATCGATGATTCACTCCTTTCTCAAAAAAAGTATTCGATCCTCGCAAATTTTCTCGCAAGTCCAGATGAAAAGATTTTGGAAATTTCCTTGTTTCATGGATTTAGAGGTTAAAATTGAGGAGTATACACACGCATCGTGGAGTATTCGTGCCGAAATTATTGCTTGTGCGTCACAGCTAATTCGTGTCATTGCCTTTAATGACTGTCTGATATGTTTAAAAGCAGATTAGATGTGATTATCTGCGTATGGCCACATTGCAACCTGTTGTGTTCAGTTGGGATATGATAAGCAAATCTCACTGGGAGAATATTTGCCACGTTGATTCACGATCAAAGAAAAATTGAGTTAATGTCGATAAAAAATATATATATTGAAAAATTCTTCGTGTGTATTATCTATTCATGTACTTTAATTAAATATGTGCTTTTTTGTCACAGATACCAATATGCCAATTTTGTACAGCGTGGTGGCCCGCGGGACAATTATATTGGCGAAATATGCTGCATGCGTTGGAAACTTTGAAGAGGTCACAGCGAAAATCTTGGCAAAGATACCACCAGACAATGACAAACTCACATACTCGCAAGGGCCTTATCTTTTTCACTACATCTGCGAGGATCGCCTTATTTATATGTGCATTACCGACGATGTATGTATTAGATGCAAGACAGATATTAAGGATATGTAATAAAATTTGCCTCGATAGTCGAATTGGTAGGACGCTCGTACGGAATACAAGGAGATCTAGGTTCGAATCCTGCCTGAGATTTTATTTTTCAATAATTTCTTTACAGCTTTTTTGGAGAAGGAGGATTCTAGATGCTTGTTAGCATTAAAATTATTAAATTGCTGGTTAATTTAATAATTTGAATTAATTATTTCAGCTTCATGTAAGGATTACGTTTTAAGACCGACGAATATGCGGCGCGCAGTGAATTTTACAATTTCCTCGCATGAGCAGGAGATTGTAAAATTCATAGAAAATTATTATTATTAGGCACCAAGATCCACCACAGATTACTGCAAGACATTGGCTATTTTTATATTGATACTTAATAAAATTTTGTTTCAGGATTTTCAAAGATCCAGGGCATTTTTGTATCTTAATGAGATCAAGAGAAGATTCTTGGCTGTTTATGGACCAGGTGCTCAAACTGCCGTAGCTTATGCCATGAACACAGAATTTGGTCGTGTTTTGGCCAATGAAATGGTACTGTCAGAATTGATCATATATTTTGAAAAATTATTTACATATCTGTTTCATCGCACTTTACATTTTCCTTCTTTAGAAGCATTATAGCGAATCTAAAGATCTTGATAGATTGTCCAAAGTTCATGGCGAGCTAGATGAGCTGAAGGACATTATGGTAAAAAATATCGACAATATAGCGATGCGAGGCGAGCGATTGGAACTGCTCGTAAACAAAACGGAAAACTTGTCTGCTAATGTATGTAAAAGTGTGCTCACAGTTAACATTGTTAATCATTGAATATTGCAATAAAATTCAATTTTTTTATTCTAGTCTGTGACGTTCAGGAAGACAAGTAGAAATCTAGCACGCTCTTTATTTTGGAAGAATGTCAAAATCTACGTTATTGTCGGCGCAATTTTAATCGTAAGTCCAACATTGCAATCGATTTCGAATCTCTCTCCCTCTTTAATTTCTATTGCAATCTAATGTCACCCATTTTTTTGTTACAGGTTGTGATATACGTGATTGTTTCCATAACATGCGGAGGCTTGGCTTGGCAAAAATGTGTGGGAAATTAATGCATATATGCGTTCAATACAGTGTTCAAACGTCGATTGAATGTATATGAACCGAAGAAGAATGCGCGGAAATCTAGCATGAGACTGATGAAAACCATTAGATCCGCCAAGTTATATTAATATTTACAAATTTATTGTTATATCTTAGTTTACATAATATGATAAGATATTGTATTAAACGTATATATACATACATGCACACGTCTGCAATATTTATCTATAATGCTATAATGTATTATGCTCATTATTTTACAAAATCGTAACACAATTTATTCTATGGACAAGACATATATATATGTAAAAAAAAACCCAGTTAATTTTTACACCGAAATACGCACCATATTATAACATATTATTTTACGAAAATAAAAATGCTTTCTTGTTCAAATCCTATTTTTACAATTTGTTATATCGCGTTTCTTTAATAAAGCAACATTGTATTTCAAGCAGTGTAAAACGAGATATAATTGTCCGTCGTAATATCTCCGATTATCCTTAACTCAATCAAATCGTCAACAAGAAGAAAACATCGGGAATATTTATGCAAAGAACTAGGCAAAAAAAGAAACATAAAGGGAAAATTCATTGCTGGGGACTTCAATTTTCTTTGGAAAATCGACACGGTATCGAACGTCATCCAAATCGTGTCCATCCGAGGGTCCATCCTCTCGCTACGGGGCGTGCGCCGCGATGCAACGACGCCGTTCGGCGCAGCGGCGTGCGACGGGTGGCGGCGTCGTGGCGCGGGCGCTCTCCCGTCGCGAAGCCCGGGCCATCGCAGCAGCCCGGCGGCTCTCGCAGGATGTCGATGTCTCGCGCGGCGCGCCCTTCGGGAGGTGCCGAAGTGTCTCCGTGCCTCGTATACACGCGCCACGATTGATCGCGCTCCGTCCCCAAACTCCGAGATTTTGGGAAAAAAAACTGTCCTCTCTTTTATATCGTCCCGTCCTCTCACCTTCCCGCTCAACAAGTTTTACAACGCACTTTCCCGGAAAAAAGAGAAAATTAAAAAAAAAAAAGAGAATCCGTCGACAGGCCGATAACAGGAAAGGAGAGAAAAAAAACGAGAAGTTTAATCGAGAAGCGCGCGTTTTTTCGGTCCCGGCGTTTCTCACCCTCCGGGGTGGAAAAAAAAGGGTACAGCGATGTAAAAAGCTCGCGGGAAAACGCGCGGTCCGTACGCCACCCCTAGAGTCCGCTCTCAAGTACGCGTATGCGTGAGAAACGCATTGGTGCGTGTGTTTACAACCTGTGGGCGGTGCGGCAGCGGCGGCGTTAGGCACCGATTACGGGATATGGATTCGCGGTGGACCCGGGTGGAGGCGGAAGACGGCAGATGACGGGATCCGCGGCCGAGCCCGGCGAGAGGAGGCGCCGAATGAAAGTGAAAACGAGGGACTGCACGGTGGGCACTGTGATGTGAGAGGGAGGATGCGTCGCCCTCGGGAGAACGACGACGAAGGGTGCTGGGAAGATGTACGCCGGAAGGCGACGAATGCCTTGAGTTCTCCCCGTAAGTGCGCTTCTTTCCCGTTCGCCGAAAAACTCTCGTCGAGCGAGAGACGCGCCGAAAATCGCGGCGTTGGAGGGAAAAGCCGAGGGATTAATATGCATTAACGAACTCTCGCTTTGCGCTTAAATAAACGCGAGCGTTTCGTAATTCGATTTCTGACTCGAAATCGGCGTGCGCCACGTCAAACCGCGGAATGGATTATCGTTATTTACACGTAGCCGAATTATCTGTGATATATTTTGTACGAAACGTTGAGGTGACAGCGTGAGATCGATCGGACCGCAAATTATTCTTGAAATAGATGGCCGAAATTTGTAAAAGTATTTTTGGGCCGGTTTGGAATTGGCTTTTAGAAAAAATATCGTGACTACATTTTTCGTTATTTGAGATAAATAATTCAAAGTGGAAAGGTCAAAAGTAATCTTCGGAGCTAGTAAATAACAAATAACGCTTCGTTATTTATTTAAATTCACATTAATTCCACTTCGACAAGATTTTAATTTTAGAATATTTCTCATATAAATGAGAAGATGTTTCTCATCGGTTTTATAAATATCATGCTAATATTAAGCAGTTCCGTTTTTTTCTACGTTCCGATGGTGGCCCGATAGTTCTCGGCCTATCATTTACCGACATTTATTTTTCATCCCGTTGCGTGCTTTATTGCGTGCATCTAGCAACGAGAGACGTATAGTTTAGATAAAACATCGCGAACGCGACATCGCCGGCGCAAAAAGGCAATGAACTGCTACGCGGCATGAACGTTGGAGTGGAAAATACGCTACCTTTCGCCGCACGCGAAGTAACGGAAAATCGTTGCCGTGGAATTCTGGGAAAACAACAACTGTACCAGAGAAGCGATAATAACACTATCAGATATAGAATCTTTGTATCGATTCCAGTAAACGTAATTTCGCCTTATCACTGATATCGTTCCAAGTCGCCTTCCCATCGCGTTTTATTTTTATTGTGACGCCTATAAATTATTCTATCTAAATATGGAAGCTGCTACGAGATGCTGCTCCTTGTTTTTGTTTACTTAATTATTCAGCTATTTACTAAAACTGATCTTCTATTTATTTTTTATTCCACAAATAAGATTTGTACAATAAATAACATGAAAAGTTAAATTTCTTAACAGAAATCAATAATTTTTTAATTATTACGATATCCAAGAACAATATGAAAAAGTTATATGTAATTATATGCAATCTCTGATAATTCGCGAACACAATATAATATTTTGCGTGCCCGCGAAACTATCTGTGTTACTGCGGTCGATCCGGAACGTAGGCGCCTGACCCCACGTTTTATTTCTGCTGTGCCCAGAGCTTCCCCAATGCGCGCGGGGAATCATTTTGATGGAGAAATATTTGATGCCACGTATACTAGCCATAAAACGTTCGGCGAACGGGAGGGTCCGATGTGGAATGGCGTTAGGGACGAGCGGGAAGAATGTTCATTGACGTTAGAGACCCCTCCGTGTCCTGGCAAGGAAGCGTTTTACTGGCTCCGAATCACTCGCAGGACGACAAATGCCTTCTGAAGGTACGAGGGCATTGTCTTCCGTCGCAACGAATAAACCGAGCTGCTTGATATGATTCAGCACGTTCCTTTTAATACCTTCGCAGCCGGTGATTTTTTTTTTTCGGAAATGGCCGGAAGCTGGCTGATAAAAATAAACTTAAATCTATAATTGATTGCCGTAGGATTTTGTCATTATATAAAATACAAATAAAAACTGTAAAATTTGCTTTATCACGTTTATAACTATTGTTGTTTGAAATTGAAGGAAACTTACAAATCCGAACAGAGACAACGTCAAATTATAAACACGAAGAATGTTAGAGTCAAAAAAACTTTTTAAATTTATTATATATATTTAAAAAAATTACTTCAACATTTTTGACATTTAACATTTTCAATTAAACATTGAAACGCAAAAATAAAATCACATTTTTACATAAAATCAATTAATTGTGCTCTTTTACATAAAAATACAATTTAATATTCGTTTTTTGTATTTTTAAAAACAATTGTCTTTTCATTTGATTCAAGTTAAAAAACTAGCTCTATTCAAATTCATTTTGATGTATTTGAACTTAAAACATGAAGGGATGTACGTCAGCAGCAACCAGCTATAGATTTCAAAAGGACGTAGTACTACGTCAGCGTAACTCAATCGTCATTTACATTTCGCACGATCGTATCCTTGTCAATATTCATTTAGCAAATGCCGTCGCGATAAATGCGCGTGTAAAAGCCGATCCGGCATTCTTCAATTTCCTCGCTGTCGAAAACGCGACGTTTAACAAATGGTGGATTACATGGATACGCGAAACGATTCGAGTTTCGAGGGTTATAATCGTCGAGGGCTCGGCAAGAGTAACTTTTGCAAGAGTAATTATGCATTCCCCCCGCACACGCAGTAGCGCCTTAGCGGAGTATCTCGTTACTCCGCTAACAACAACTTCGCGTACAGGGAGCTTGCCTATAAGACTTAGAAACAACACGACTACGCGCCTAAGCACATAAATCCGCTTCTCTCAAGATAAACGGCAACTCCGTAAGATGCGTTTCGCATGCTGTACTCGTGTCAATGCATTTTAATTAACTTGCCGATAAAATCTACAAGTTTCTTACATTAATAAAATGTCCTATACGTAGCGTACTCTAGTTAAGACTCTGTGGCCGCTAGACAGCCACTAGTCGTGGTCCATAATTATGTTTTACAGTTTCGATTGAAATTATCACCGCGCTGCGAACAGGCTAATTAACTCGAAGATAAATAGATTTAATTTTCTATCTGGCGTAATTAGTTTCCTACAAAGTACGTCCTTGCACCTTACGTAATTAAGGACGTCGAGGTCCGCTTCCGAGATTGCCCGGCAGCAGTCAAACGAAGTTTCTTTACATAAAACGCGATAAACATCAAAATCATCGTAATTATTTTATGTTATTCGAAAGATAAAAAAATAATTTGTTTATCTATTTTACTTTCATTATATAAGAGACGTAATCAGTGAAAAGGATAAATAATTTTGCTTATTATTTGAGGAGTACACGGAAGAAACGTTTTGCTGAAGTATCCAAAAATTTAACTAGATACAGATTTGAAAATAATTGTATTGAATTATCAAAATAATTACGTAGGACGTTCACACAAACTGATTGTTAGAATATCAAAATTTTTTTGCATTGCTCATCATGCTTGAGTTTCCTACGTAATTATTTAGTCCAACAAAATTATTTTCAGATATTTCAGCAAAATCATTCTTTCCGCGTAAGAAAAAGCTGGAAAAGAATACAAACCAAAAATTTGATAAACTTCGCATCATTAGTTATGTTCCATTTAGGTACATATTACATGATAATCTTTGAAGCAAAATCAACTTCATAGTGATGTATGCACGCTTGAGCGGAGGGTCTTAAAGAGCAATTCTCATAAACTACCCCGGAGATTTTTCGACGATTAATAACCGGGATAAGCGTCGAAAATGAAAATCATAGCTTCCCGGCGTGTACTCGCGCGATCGTCTCTTTTGCGAAGGGGGTGAAGAGAGCGCCTTTGATATTCGGGGTTGTCGTTAAAACGAGGGCCACGCGTGTTCACTGACTCTATTCACGAGAATATTTTGCGCGGTCGAGAGCAGCCTCTCGCTTCCTCTCGCGCGAAAAGCAGGTGGAGGAAGCGCGGTGTGGTGTTGAGACGATCTGTCTCTCAAGGGCCGATTCTTTCAGGCTGCAAACCCGGTGGATTGTGTGCGCAAGGGCCTACCCTCTTTAGAATTCCCCGTCCGTAGAGGAGCGAGGAGCTCGTGTCGAAGACAAAGACGAGGGGGTCGGCGCGCGAAAGGGGGAGGGGGTGAAAGGAGCGAGAAGAGGGCGCGAGGGAGAGTCGGGGACTCTCCGAGAGGTGCGGTTGAGCCTGAGGGGAGGTGAAAAAGCGAGAGGGAGATAAGGAGATAAGGAAGATGGGCGAGAGCTCGCCGGATCTCAGCCTCCGGCTACGCCAGGGCAGCTCCGACTCCAGAGACTCCTTCTACATGGACTTTGCACAGGTACGCGGGGAAGAGAAAGATGAGGTATCTTGTAGATTAAAAATCATCTGTCTTGAGTCTGAGCCGAGGGTAATTACCCGGAAAGATTTCGGACGCAAATTACGGAGGCTGCAAGGTCCTTGACTCATCGTTTCACTTACGACGGATTATTACGCGGGATTGTTAAAAAGACATAACTGAATGGATCTTCCTTTAATACATTTTCAAAATGCGCGTTGGCTACTTTGTAAGACTGCAAAGTTTTGTTTTGATATAATTACATGTGAGAATATACATGTGAAAAATATTGTAAGTGATATTGAAATGAGTGATATATTTTTGTACGTACACACGTATGAAAATTCAGTAATTACTCTTTACGTTCTCGTCAATTGATGTGGAGCGACGGAAGTTTTGAAACACAACCGTCAGAGTTTGATCAATTTTTATTAAGTCGTATTCGCAATATTCTCAAATCCGCATGTGACCCTTCTAAAATTGGATTAAATCGCGGCGATGTATCCACTGAAATACATACACATGAATATAAAATAACAATTTGCCCCGAAAAAGACAAATTCAATATCCTCGTAAATATCCTCAAAAGTAGGACAATTGTAAAATTGGCTATTCTGTGGGAACGAATAAATATATCCTATTCGATTAAAGACTCTATTAAATATTTACTCCGTTCACGTGTCATTTCACGTCATTTGGTTAATGTAGCGCTTTTTTATTGCTATTGATCTATCGATATTACATTTAAAATCTTTTGCGAAACATTTTTAATTTTGCTAAAGCATTGACTGGAACTTATGCGGAGGAAATATTTTGATATCCTACAAATTATTATTTTGCTGAAAATGAGAGGGTCCTTAGAAATTTAAAACTATGTAAAATAAGCATACCAATTATGATAATGTTTATCTCCTGATTCTATTCCACAGGGTATCGATTCCGACATCGAGGAAGTGACGCGGCCAGGCGACAATAATTCCGATCCCATGCTGGAAAATCATCTGGAGGAGAACGGGAACGACTTGCCGCCGATCGAGGACATTACGACGATCCCCGAGGAGGCCTCGGAAGAGTTAAGGGAGGAGGAGGAGGCGGCCGCGTTGGAGGCTGCGCTTCGAACGCCAGACGGTGGCACGATTAGCACGGAAATCGAGAAACCGTCGACCGCGACGATTATGCAGGAGTGAGTGTAGAAAGTGCTTTTACCGTTGGAACCAACTACCCCGTAATGTACGTCACTCGAGACATATCTCGCTCGTATTCTCTCGTTACTAATTTTCGCGATCGTTAACGATCTACGCGTCTCCTTAACTGAAAAGGCAGACAGTGAATAAACAGAACGAATGAGCAGCATTCGCAAGATAATCCTTGTTTTTAAAGCGTGAATTTTTAATTGCAAATTTTTAATTTCGTATATAATTGACCCCGATTTAGGACTGAAAAGAGAAAACATTATATTAATGTTTTATCGCGCATCGTACGGAAATAAAATTATTAAGAAACGAGCATTTCGCCATTGATTCGACCGTTTTCGTATCGATTGTTGCCGCTTTGTATGCACCACCGCAACATAAATTACAGCCTCCCCTGAAGAGCCAGCGTTTCTCCACGTCTCTTCATTGGAGTGACCAACGCTGGCGGTCCCGACGGGTAGCATTAATCACCGTCTGCGATTAACGCGCATTTCCCTCGATTCTCAGCGTACGACCCTGCACTCCGTACACTGCCGGCAATTAAACTTGATCGTGAAAAATGCCTCGGCGATTTCGGAGCAACATGTCGATTTCCTCCGCGCCATCAATCCCACATCCCTTCAACGTGAATTCTATTGATTTGCGATAAACGCGAGGAACTATCTTGACGTCAATTCTTTCCTTTCTACAATTATCATTGATATGACACAGAAAAAATTAACCTTAAATCACAAAGACTAGATGTGTATACATATATATAAATATATTTATTTATATAAGCAATATTATAATTTTCTTTGGAAGATTTTAGTCTTGATTTGATTGAATTTGTATTGATGCAAGTATTACTTTTACTACAAGACTAATTTTTTTTCTGTGAACGTAATGATTTATAACATATTGTTAAAAAATGACTATTAATACTTGGACAATTAATAGTACCGTTCTTCCTAAATAAATTAATATAAATAAATTAATATTACTTTATATTATTATTTTTATTATTTTACTTTATAGTATTAGTATTACTATATTATTATATAATATTATATAATATTATTATATAATATTATTATACAATATTATATTGTAATATAACATTATTATACTATATTATTTTCGCGCATAAACTATTATTCATATACATAATTTCGAATAAACGAAAATCTTTGCTGTCACCTGATCACTGTTATAATTGTAACAAAACGACATACGGCTTTCTGCGATACAGCCCGGCTTTTGTTCGCGCGTTGGCTTTTACGTGTTGTTCGTCGCGATGTCTCTAATGGAACCGATTTACCAGAATGCCAAGTCCCTCTCGAATTCCGGCATGCGGGAACGTCTGGTTTGCGCGCGTATTCGGTCCATCCGCGGAACTCGATTACTTCCGCCGGATATCGAACGTGAATTCGCGTGCACGGGACGACCATCGGCGTCAGAGTTAATATTGACCTGTCACTCGGTTATGGCTTACGCTCGATCTCCGTCCGTGTCTTCCCTCTCGCTTCCGATTCGACCTTCGTAAGCCTCCTAACCACCCTTCCTCTCCTCAAGCCTCCAGCGTGTCGGAACTCCCCGAATCCTCTTCTTCAATCTATCAGAAAAGCAGCTTATTCCATCGATTTACATGCAGATTCAATCAACATAGATACGTACTCAAGACGACATTTCGCATTTCGATAGCGAAAGAAATTTTACGTCGCGATAGTATCTTCCGAAAACGAATTTCTAAGGACATTACAATAAATATATGTAACTTATCAAAAATGTACATGTAATCTTATTGAAATGATAAGATTAATTATAAAAATGAGAAGAGTTAAATGCAAAGAAATTTAGCGTTATTAGAATAGATGCCGTGTTAAATTTATTATAATGTCAAAAATGCAGTCGTGCATGCCTCGTTTCGTTGGCAGGAAGAGGGTAAAAAATTTTCCGGTCATGCTAGAAGCGTCGCGCGACGGAAAATTTATATCCCACAATCCTGGGGAGAGGAAAGAACTTCTCTCTCGTCGAATTTGTCGTCTTGATGGGAAAATGGTAGATGCGGTGGGGCGAGGAAGTGCCATCAGATATTTTCCAGTAAATGTACGAGAGCCACCAATCTCAAGACGCAGACGGAATAAAAGTCGAAGCGTTTGAATATTAGAGTACAGTACTTTCAGTACGGTATTTTAGATACGACATTTACAGTGCACTTTGATAGAAAATCTCTTAAAGCAGCGAAATAACTTATTTAGGAAGAACGGTATTATTATACAAGTTTTTAACTCATTTTCTCAACGATAAAGTCGCACAAATAAAGAAATTTTTTTCATTTTCTTAATTTATTTTTTTCACTTACAAAACACTTAGATTCATCCTTTAAATGTTTAACTAACTTTAAATGTTATACACAGTTTCAAAAAAAATGGAGATAATCGCTTTTTGGAACATTATCCAATGTTTACATTAATTGCTAATAATCATCTTAATATCTACGATATATTCATAATTCCTGTGTATCTTATATACATTGCCTGTTATTTTTCTTTTCCTTTTTCTCTAAATTCTCCTTCGTTGATCTTTTCCCATCGAATTTTCTTCCGAATTCTCGGCACGTAACCGAAACAAACCGATCAGCTGGCGCCCTGGCGATGTAACGGCGTGTTACGCCGTTGCAAATTTGATACACCGCCAACGAGCTCGCTATCAAACGGTCATATATCCAGGCGGGGACAGAGAGAAATATATGCAGAGAGAAGGACCGATAGATACAATAGTCAGGGAGCCAGTCTGCCCCGGTTAGGGCCTCAGTTTGTGATGCGGGCCTCAGTTCGTGAGTGCCGTGTCACGAGCCGGAGGGCCGTGATAGTGTCATCCGTTAGTGAGGGCCGTTCATGAGGGCCAACGTACCATCGAGACGATCGAGAAAAGCGCGAGTCAAGGTCACGGCTATGCTTATCAAGGAGACGTCACTCAGGTATCACGATTTCGCTGTGCGCTCGATATCTGTTGTCTAAGGGTTTAGAAATGTTTCTCCAAAATTTTACCCGTATACGCGTGTATGTGATCGATGTATGTGATTTAACGAGCTTCATAATTAAACATTGATATCGTTTTAAGTAGAAATTATATTGTACGGACACAAATCGATTTTATTTTTATTTTATAATAAAAAAAACAGAGTTCTCGCGTGAAAAATTTATGAGATGAGACACGATGAGAATAAATCGAAAAACGGGGAAGGAAGTAATGTTACAAGATATGTGAGGAATATCAGATGACGGACAACGAAATGACAAGCGATGGAATCGATGTTCTTCGCCGACAGAAATCTCGGAAGCGTAATTCCCGTCGTAATATGCGGAAAGTGATGGAAAAGAGAGAGAGAGAGAGAGACCAGCGAGTTAGAATTTCCCAGGCACAAAGTTCAAAGGAACTGAGAGGAGTCCTTGAGTTTCTGAATAAGAGATGTACTTTGACAATGGCTGCACAGCAATTGAATTCAAATGAAATGGCAGTGACGCCTTTGCAGAATGTGAAGAATTTCTTGGAAAATTGCGTTGAGAAGCGATCAAGATCATGCGACATCGTGTGAAAAATTGCAATTTGAAAAATTCGAAAGATATTTGTCTGTTTGGCAATTTCGCGGACGTAGAAATACGAATTTTCAGCAAATAATAGCTTTAAAAAAAATTGTGGGAATACTTTTGTTACTTCATTTCTAATTTTAGAAGTAAACGCACTCAGTTGAATTAAATGTAAATTTAATAAAAGTGAATGACGTTGAGTTGCATGGAACATCGATCAATGCACGCGCATCGAACTTTACCGTCCTCTCCAAGCAAATTAAAATTGCAAAGGAACCAGGTCAGCGTCGTATCAAAGTCCGCTGAAAAGAATTTTAATGATGTAATAAATTCGACCGAGAAAAGTTACGAAAAAAGGGAGAAGCTGCTGGAGGGCGAGATGCGGCGAGGAACGTCGATGGGTGGAAGGTGGCGCAAGGGAGATCTCTAAGCAAAGGGTGGATGCGCCGGGTTCTCAAGCCCTTCGCAACGAGGGACGGCACTCAACCACTGAATCAACCCTCTCAGTGCCCTCTTGTCCTACCCGTTTTTCCCTCGGCCAACGACACCCTCTCTCGCTCCAACGCTTCACAACGCTACGTGATTATTTCAAAAAGCTCGGAGGCACGAGACGAGCTTCTGTCTTCCTATCGCTGTCCTGGTATCACACCGAAGCCACATCGCTGCGAAATATTAGTTACGCCGTTCTGCGTGCGCCTCGTAAAAGGATCTTTTCCTTACGCGGATCCTTTCCTCTTTTTCATTCCCGGCAAATTGAGGCTAGGTCAATGATACACCAGTTTATCTCCTAAAATATGCGGAATAACGTTGAATCTCTTTGAAACGTCGGAAGCGTCAAAGCAGTTTCTATGATAATAGTTGCGGTGGTGAACAAACCTTAGTTTGCGTAGACTTTTTTTAAAGTCACTTCGATTAAAATTTGGCGAAATTCATAGCTGAATTAGGATAGCACAGCTGAATGTTAGAAAGAAGAACGCAAAAAAGTAATATTTTTGTACTGGTAATGTCAACACAATCGGCTAGAATATTTGATATAATCTCTATTATCATAAGTTTCATTTTTTAACACAGAATTCCTTGAAATAAAATTTATGCCAGAGTGGTAGAATTTTTTTTTTAAACAATTCGATTAACGTTGCTTCAGACGAGTTCTTAATTAATTGTACAAATTTTTCACATGTTCGTGAAATGAAAAAATGCAAAAGTGCCTGCAAAAAGGGATAAAAGTACGTTTCATCTCATGGATTAAATAAATCGACTACGATTATTATTAGATAAATGACTCGTGTTAGAAAGTCAACGCTACGTCATCTAATGATACTCACAAAGCCATCAGCACTAGTCGGTCTCTTCCTGCAGCCAGTGTCAATGTAATGTGTCAAACATTATGGCACCGCGTTGACCTTAAATCAGGCGGGCGCGTGGGTATATAAAAACCACGAAGTGCATACGCACTTGTACGTCTCTATCTTTTTCCCTTACAGAAATTCAATTTAACACTGGAAATTACTTATTTTAAATACATAAAAGCACTAAATAACAATGCTCTTAATACTCAAAATAAACAATTAATCTATACGGAACGATTTTGCTGAAGGATCTAAAATTTTGTTGAATACAGATCTGAAAATAATTTTGTTGAGCTATCAAAATAATTGTGTTGGAATCTTAAAAATAATGAGCAAAAAATTTTGATATTTAACTTTTGATAGCAACTAGTTTGAACATTCTATATAATTATTTTGATAATTCAACAAAATTACTTTTCTGATCTATATCCAAATAAAATTTTAGATCTTTCAGCAAAACCGTTCTTTTATATCTTCCAGTATTAAATCTCTAAAGATGTTCATATTTTTTTTTATAACTCACTGCTGTCTTTGTTAAAACCATAATATATATGGTAACAGCGAATATGAGTTAATTAACTCGAAGCAATTTAAAAAAGAGTAATATAATCATGAAAATGTGAGAGAAAATGTGAATATAGAATTAAAGTTATAATGAATTCATCGCTGTTGCGCAAGAATAAAGCCTCTACCGTTAAAAAATTAATTGAGGCGTATGCTTACGAGATATGTGCTTATTGAGCGAGTAATTAATTAATTAAAATCGCTAATGACAGTCGGATAAGGCGTAGTCGCGAAATTGTTCGCAATTTCCATTACGTAAAATGTATAAAAAAATAAAAATAAAGGACGTTTCACCTGACATAAGTGTTACACTTGAAAACGAATAAATTTATATCTTATTTAAATACCAAAATGCTCGTTGCACAAAACAAATTGTGTCCTTAAATTTACATCTCTCTAGCTTTACTAGATTTACTAAATATGATTATTAACCTTGATATTTACTGTTTTTATATATTCTTTTATATTTTGAAAGTGACAAAATCATCGTGCGAAAGCTGGACAGGTGAAATAATTCACAAAACGATTTGAAAATCCGAAAGAGGTTTCTGATAAGAAAATTTCTACCTATTATACTTCTTGCGTTGTAGACTTGCGTTGTAAATTACTAAGCATAAAATATCTTTTTCTTAACAAAAAAAATAACGAGAAATACAGAATCTTAAGGTTACAATTTTGTGGAAAACTGAACGAAGAAAATATTCACAAGATACTAATAGATACAAGGTGATAATAGACACGTTCTATACAGTTGGCCAGGACTGCCGGTCGCGCTGCCATCACCAGCCTCACCATCCGCGGTAATCGTCTCGCCGGAAACGCTGTCTAGACACAGCAGCAGCTCACCTTCTCGCGTTCACCGGCCACACCAGTTTGCGTTGGCCCTACCATGTTCCTCGCAGCCGATTTCGGCGGTCTGCTATCCGGCGCCGAACTTCCTCGAGGTCACCGACGAGAGGAAGTGGAAGAACCTTGGATGGTGAGTAGAGGATCAAACATTTCTCCATCGCATCGAGGTCGATGTACTGTCTCCTGATCGGTCCCGGTCTTCTTCCAACATTGTGTGCCTAGTCAAATGCTGATTTTCAGAATTATACGGAAAAATTAATGTTTTTTTTAGCCATTTTCATATCGGTAAAGTGTAAAAGAAAAAGGCATAAATAAATAGGATAATAAATAAACGAGCAAGAAAAATAGGATGTAGCATTAATAAATCTTTAATCTGATGAGAGAGTAAAAATTAATTGAAACGTTTCAGCTCATTTAGCCATCAAGTATAATAATTTTAAACTTATATAAACAAATTTAACTGTCATAATAACTGTAAATTTTGTATATTAGTGTATATTCGATATATTAAATTTGTTTCGAAAAAATAACTGTTAAATTAACTATAAACCTATTAATGTTTCAAAAATTGTCTTAAGTTTTAATGATTTTTTGAGGTCCGAAAGTAAAACTAGTAAAAAACCGAGTGAGAAATAAAAATAAAAAGTAATGTTAAAAAAAACCCAAAATGAAGAAAGAAATTGTTGGGTAACTTACAATAAAGCGAAGATATATCAGATTGAAACTTGTATAGTAAATGAACGGTGTATTAATGTCGATCTCATATAACGTTTGAAACGTAAGCCTACGATAAAATGTAATTATTTATTTAACGATGCATGTAATAACTGCATATGCGTGCAATAATTTTGTATGTTGCAACGCGATTAGATTGATTAATATTAATTGGATCATTGAACCCCGAAATTTACAGTTTATTAATTGTGTATGCGAATCTATGGTATTATTCACTAATATACACGATTTCGCAAAGCGATAGAATTTAAAATTACAATTGCAACATTACTTATTCATAGAATTATTGATTCGGCGAAATGGCTACTATTGACATATTCTGCATAATAAAACCGTGTGATAAGCTTCGTGAAGTTAAAATGAGTTTCTTAAGTTTTCTCATTTTTCATGGTTCGATTTGTCCTTTTGCCATACGTTCATCAGGATTCGCGACTTTAATTCGCTTTCGATATACGCGAAGGGGGGAAAAAATGGTGCCGGTCACCACGGAAATTTCACGTGATCCTCCAGGTTATCCTGACCGACGTCTGTACCGCAATTACCGGCACTTTATGAATCAAACACACGCGTACAGGCGACCACGCGATTACTCGTAATTGAGCCAATTCTTACGGGGGTGGATGTATTTGCGGCCAATGGTACCTCCGCTGTAATGTTACACGATGATGGGCATCGAGCTAACGATCCATCATTCGCGCGGCTGTCCTCAATCTCCCGTTTTCAATGATTCCTTCGAGAAAAGATATTTTTATATGGGTCG
Organism: Cephalotes varians; assembly: GCA_037157785.1. Taxonomy (NCBI): domain Eukaryota; kingdom Metazoa; phylum Arthropoda; class Insecta; order Hymenoptera; family Formicidae; genus Cephalotes; species Cephalotes varians. The sequence continues at coordinate 53,041 of JANQDE010000017.1, read as the reverse complement.
AGAAAAGTGGATCTAACGCGCGCGGATTTTATGCCGGAAAAAATAGCGACTCTTTTAATTCCCGCGATCGAAATGAATAAAATTAATTTCGTTGCGTGGCAATAAATGAGATACGTCTAGATTTACGCGAATAAAGGGAATTATTAAGTCCATTCGCCGATTTCAATCTCCCTTCGCCGATAAAGGAGTCGGTTATAGACGAGCGGATTTATAAAATTCCTCATCAGTGCATTTCGAATGGAGATCCGTTTGATAGCTGGCAAGTAGTAACTGAAGAGGAATGCGCGCGTGATTCCTCAAAGTACGGCCGGAGATGGATCTATTTCCTCGAGGATTTAATCCGCGCGACTTGGATCCGCGTTTCGTTCAGCTTCAATTTCCTGCTGCAGCGACGCCCTGGCGACTACTTTGAGTGCGTTGTACGGGAAACTTCTGGTTGTGATGGGGATCGCCTTTCCCATGGCGGAAGTAATATCCACGTACATACCGCCGTCTTTCTACGAGGCTTTCTACCTCTACCTCTACTTCGGCAGCATGATCTTCCTCGTGTACATGTACGCCATGCTGTTCAGGGACAGCAAGACGAAACCAAGTGAGTTCAGAAACATGTAAAAAATTTAGCCTAATCGATTCTCGTCCTCATCTGTCGCGATAAATATTTCCGACTCGTAGGAATTATCGATTCGGCTTTTATGCGCAGAAGTAGATAAAGCTCGCCGTGGTCGGACTACCATTGCTTTGGCAATCGCAGCCTTACATATCGATCAATTTACATTCACGCGCACGGTGATGCAATGTTATGTATATCATCATGACGACCTCGCTTCGTTTCTCGTCGAAATTCTCGGCAGCAATCGCCGAAACGAGAGCGACCATCGAAGGCAATCTCGAACGAAATGTCGGCGATCGTTGCCGCGTAATAACCGATTGCAATTAACCGGTTTCTCCATAAATTCGCGGAGCAGAGAAACAGAAAGACGTATGCGATCTGGATTCGTCGAGATCGTCGAGCGGCGCCGGCGGCGACAGCGACGCGCCTGAGACCGGATGCCCGCACGTAAATCTCGTACGTCCGGTCCAGCACTACGGAAGCTTCTATCTGCGAATGGGCGCCGTGGCATTTGGCATCGGCTCGATGATCTACTCTGGACTGGAATTCGGCCAGTACTTCGAGCTGGAACAGAACACCAAATGTCACAACATAATGCTGGCCCTCACGCCCGCCACCAGAATGGCCTTCATCTTCATCCAAATGTACTTCATATTCCTGAACAATGAGGTGAGTGGGCGCTGTGAATGACAGCTACACGAGCCGTTCTCACGACTCGCGACCTTTCTTTTAATGACAAACTCGATTTCTAGTTAATGTTTCTCGGTGAAAATATCGAGGGTCACTTTTTATTGCAACTTATCGACTTTTAATGTTATATATCTTTCTCGCTGAGTTTTGAATTAAAAACCGTGTTAGAGTAAAATTTAAAAATAATTTTAAAAAAATATGATTATAAATATCAATATAACAAAGAAAATTATTATACATATATTGTACACATATAGATAGTTGTTGATTTCTTGAGAATAGCTACACATGTTATATCGGAAAACTCCGATGGTGTAACGCGGGAAATTCACTGACGGAAGTACTGAGCTAACACAAGCTCGTCGGTTACGAGGTTAATGAAACAGAAGGGTGAACAACCCTGAGAGCCATGGTAGAACTATTCATAGTAGAACGTGACTATTCAAACACTCTAGTGCCCTATCGAAAGTAGTATTGTTTCTACTTTTAATATTAATGTATTTCTCATCAAATTCACTTTTATTGTTTCATATAAAATTTAAAAGCATTAATACAAAAAAATTTCTATTTAAAAAAATTGCTGATGAAAAGGATATGTACTTGCAGGTAACTTGTTTCTTTCCTCTATGATTAAAATCAGCCACATTTTTTTATACATATAAAACAATCAATATAAAAAAAATATATTTAATTAAAAAATTGATATAAAGAGAACAAAATTATAAATTATTTGATTTTATAAAATAATAAGATTGCCTCATATTTTAGCAAATGAAGGTTTATCGTCATCGCGTCGTTGCACGTTTCGGATTAATGCATATGATCGGCACGAATCTGTCAGTTTGGCTAAACGTTCTCGTGCAGGAAACGAAACACGAGATCCTCACGTTCTACAATCCGGAGAACAACTCCCTCAGAATCTCCCATAGACTAGGTAAACGCGATCGAACATAATTTTCCATTAGAATTTTATTACAATCTATACATTTGACTTTCGAATTTTCAGGGTCGAAAGGAGGACTTCATCTCGGTGGTCACCTACATTCTCATCACGGAGAACACGTGCGAATACCGCGCGGTCTCAAAGGACCCCATCACATGTTCGAATGCAGAAGGACGAATATAATGGGATCGTTGGTACAAGACGCCAGTCCCTTCCTCTTTCCGTGCACGATAGAATACAGCTTGATCTGCGCGGCTATTTTATATGTAATGTGGAAAAACATATCGAAAGTAGGATTCACACAGCCTGCAACGCCGCCGGGCTCGCGTCACCACACACACGCCTACAGGTATAATAACAATACATTCGCCTACGGCTGTAGTAATAATATACGCCTACATTGTGGCAATATACATGCTTACATAAGCAAAAGACAACCCAGTTTACGAACTAATTTCACTGGCGCGCAGCTTATCGGAGAGTCGATTGCGAATAAAGCAACACATAATAAAATGTCACTAGAACTTGCGTCCACCTAAGTCACGGATACATGAACTTCAAATGAAAAAAACTTTCAATTATTCGCAGGAAATCGCCTCATCATTACAGTGTGGATTGCGCCCGCGCGCACAAGGGCCTCTTCGTGGGCATTTTGATTCTAGTGCTGACCATAATCTCCCTCATCCTCTTCTTCGTCCTCATTTCGCGGCCCGAGCTGGTCAGCCTCGCCGTGACCGAGGTGAACGTCTGCGAGCTGACGCTCTACGGAATGTCGGCCCTGGCGACGCTGATCGGCATGTTCCAGATGCGCAATCTGCGCTACGACGGCGGCCGAAATCTGGAGCTCGACAACATCCTCCTGGTGGCCGCACAGACCGGCATGTTCATCTACTCTACGTTTACAATCATCGGCGGCCACTTCACCCTGCAGAAGCACACGGTCCTCGTGCTGGTTACCGCTCTAGCCAGCGTCGTCCAGACCACCTGCCAGACCATCTTCATTCTGGACGCGTCGAGGCGCACCGTTGCCACCGCCGAGCAGATACGCAGAAAACCGGGCAGGGAGATCGTGACTTTTCTGTTGGTGACAAATCTGGCTATGTGGGCGATCAACACGCTGGAGAAGTCACGGGCGGAATCGCACCCGGTGCAGTTGCATTTCTACGGCCTTTGGGCGTGGACGATTATCACTCACGTCTCGATGCCGCTGGCGATCTTCTACAGGTTCCACAGCACCGTGTGTCTGTGCGAGGTGTGGAAGCGAGCCTACAAGGTGAAACCGACCTACATGTGACGTAAGGGGTCCCGCGAGGTCATATGGAAGACCGGTGGGGTTCCGCAGCGGCCCAAGAGTCAATTGTCGAGGCTTGACGCCATCGCGGAGAACGATCCGGCGTATTTCATATGATCGAAAAAGACATCGAGTCACGAAAATGAAAGGAAGAAATCCGTCGGGCGACGTAATAAGAAGTAATCGATATCTTTAGACGGACAGAACTTTTCTAGACATCCGAACATGATTAACACATACATGCTAGTTCGCACATAACTTGTATCGATTTCAGAGTATATTTCGGAAAGCTATTTCGGTATATAAAAAATATATTCGAAGTTTCGATAAAGACATTTCGATATTACATACGTAATTTGATCACAATTGTGAAGGTGACGAGCAAAAAGATACTCATAAAGGCTAATTGTCCCATAAAGTAGTTATCGTCATTTTTATCGACGGATCAGTATTCTAGCTAGCCTTGTATAAATTAATTTGATCGATATAAATGTTGGCGAATCCATACAGTTTACACAGCGCCATTGTGTAGTAATATCACTTTCTAAAACGGATCATCCGTCTCATCCGAAAAATATAGCTGAGACTCGCGTCAAAAGATCAATTTTAGCAAACTCCAGAAATGCGTATTGAGATCATATTACTGATAAACCGAAGCATATTATATTATCTCCTTGATCCCTTGACTCACTTTTTAGAGATTTCGACGTAAATAATCCTCTTATCTGCCATTGATATATCTGTAAATAGTCTCTGATGACTTCACCGCGCTATAAAACCGTCACGAAGATTTGTAAATCACACGAATGGGCTTAGCAGAATCGCAGTTCATGCGATAAGGGACATTACGTGTGCATTGATGTTTATCGCTTGTCATTATCGCAGCCCTAAGCGATAATCCTACAGAGCAAAAATGACAAAACGAGAGTCACTGTACGAGAAAAGTGAATTTCATTCAATAAAAAAGAAAGTTCCATGATAGCAGCGAATAAATTCTAGTATTATCTCGTATCGACTTTGCAATAACGTGCGAATCGATAGGAGATAAGGAAAGCATTTATCTGTTACATGAAAGAATATCTTGGGGAAGTGAAATCAATTGTACTTTTCAAACGATTTAACTGGTTAGATACTCCTCGAAATGGAGCTCATTGATAAATGTTGAATCGATATCTGTTACGTATATTCTAAATTTTTCTCTTGTAGATATTCAAACAACGATTGAATTTCCTCAATTCAATCGATCAAAACAATCGAATACAGTCATGGAAAAATACAATTAATCATTATCTTTGTTACACAAAAAGAACGATTTTGCTGAGAAATCTAAAATTTTGTTGGTGGTTTTTACAAATTTGAAAATAATTTTGTTGGAACCTTAAAAATAATGAACAATGCTGTAAAAAATTTGAATATTCTAGCAACTTTGCAAGTTTGAACGTTCTACATAATTATTTTGATAGTTCAACAAAATTACTTTTCTAATCTGTATCCAGCTAAAATTTTAGAGCAAAACCATTCTTTCCGTGTAGATGTTTGAATTAACGCTCGCTCAAATATACGAACACATGATTCTCTCTGTAGGCGACAAAATGTCCATTTAGAAGTAGAAAGGGCTAGATTTTTCTTAGGAACCAATCTGGTCGAAGCGTTCGGCATAGGTTCTTCGACCAATACGGGAACAATGAATCTTCTTCGTTCGATAAACTTTTGTATCCATTCCGAGTAGACGAGAGTTTGAGGAAAACTCGCTCTCTCGAAAGACTGAAACTAATGTCAGGAGAATGGTCAAGGCACTAAGCGTAAATTCTGATCCACAATGAACCGACCGAACCGAGTCCTCTAGCTGTGTGCAACCTGAATGTTTGGTGTTCGCATATAATCCAAGGCGTTTGGACACTTTCACGGATATCCGTCTTCCACGTAGTACAAACTCCAGCTTAAAACAAAAATTGTCGCGTACATGTAGATGACTCAAGAGTTGAAATAGATTACGAGTATGTTCAATAGCGCAAACAACAAAATCTTACAATTAACCCTTACAATACAATGTGAAAAATGAAATCTTACCCATACGGGGATATTTCGGAGTCCAATTATTTCATCTATTTAAAGTGATTCAAAAAGTCTATAAAAATTCATGAATATACTTTCAAGTTTGTAGAATAAACGTTTGTAACTTTATTTTAGAAAAAGATAAATTATAAAGAGTGAGGGACCTTTTTACAAGTTACGAGAAATTTTCATAGGATAGAAATCGACTCGAAAATACTCCAGTTTGTACGGAAAGGATTAATAAAATATTATTCGTGAGTTTTCGTGATAAACGAAATTATCGACCATTATTACGTGAGACAATTACATAGATCTTAAGTCCAATTGACGAATAAATCTCGCAGAAATTAGAAATATTTTAATACTGACAATGAAAAAAAAATCTATTTCTCTTGGTTTTCTATTTAACAAACTCGAAATCGATTCGCACAGACCGCGAACTTCATATTTTTGAGCGACTTGCATGATGTCCGTATATAATTCAATAAAGAAAGAACCATGTAGATATTAAATGTTCTAAAAGGAAATTCAAATCGGAGAATTTTAGTCCTTTTATATCTAAAAAAAAAAAATATACGCACAAGAAGATTTATAAATATAATTTTAGACATATTATTAGTAGAAACCAAAATAATTAGTACCGCTGTTACGGTCGTGACTTATATGATGCACGGACATTTTATTATCGATGTTGAATTTGTATTATCAAGAGAAACTTATTTTACGTCAGGCTCAGAAAGCTCAGTGATCAGGATCAAATCGATGGACAAGTCATCGATTTATCTCTCATAGACTCGTGATTTTCAAAGATAGAGCGATAGAGATGAAAAAGTGAAGACGTTCGAATAGATAGAATACAGTACAACGGCTGATCATATCATTAAGCCTTAAAGTCCGTCAAGAAGAGTGCTGTCCGAGTTGATAGAAGATAAAGGGGATCAAGATCGATCGCGATCGACACGCGATCTCGAAACTAGAAGCGACCTACTCGAGTTTCTTTCATGCTCAACTGACAGATGTGATGATGATAAGATCACAGATGCAAGTGAGAACGAGCAAATTAACGTGTGGTCGCGCATGAGTGTATGTGTGCATGAAAATATACGCGCGCGCGCGTGTGTGTGCGTGTTTGTATGCGTGTGTGCTTGTACATGAAACAAAAGAAATGATGGAGAGAAAGGAGGAGAAGTCGAGATTTAATGGAAATGTAGACGTTTATGAGTAATATGTGTGTTTCGTGCTAGAAGCTTTGATATCGATTATCGCCGTTGCGAGTTCTAGTTATCCGGTCGGTGCAGTCGATCTTTTGTAAGATATAGTTTCTCTAAGACGGCTGTAAATAAACGGTGGAGAATATACAATAAAGCGAATTCTCTCGGTGTTTAGCGCTAGTTGTGTCGACATGTTTCTTCCTATAACGTATATATATGTATATATATTATGTATATATACATATATATAAAATATGCATATATATATACACATATATATATATACATACACATATTTATATATACAAGATATAAATATATTTATTATTACGTTGTTCTATTATATAATATTTATTATAATCTGACATAGGATTTACGCGCGACATGTTACGTTTATTGAGAGTCCCGAGGACTCATGCCGAGATCCCATGTCCATTCTTTCCTTCACTTCTTCTCTCTCGCCTACATCTTCGTCCCATGGAGCAGTCAGAATATCGCAATAAGAAGCGATACAGAAAATGCAAATATAACAACAATGCTTCAGAAATAAATATTAAATAATGATTTAGATTCAATCGTTACAGCATAATTATTTATATAATGACCGCTCTACGTCTTACTTGAAATTGCAAGAGAAAACCTTTTGCAGTAGAGTAGTTCTCCTTATCGAATAGACTTCTCTCGTGCACATTGTTAACGCGTTTACGATCTCGGCATGAATTCTCTCCGTAAAAAGGTAAAATCAGGGCGAAATCATGAATGACGCAATTTGCGAGTGATATAAGAGAAGAAAGAGAACGAGGGAGTTCTCTTTGCTATATCGTGTCTCTGAACTGTACTTTTTCTATGTCCGCATAATCTAGTTCCTACGCAATGTTTGTACTCTTATACCCTTTGTACTATTTGTACCTTACGAATTGCAATACACTCGTCCGCAATAACGAAACATTTCTATTTATTTATCACCATTCACGATCGTTTCTCTCGAAGAAATCGCAATATTAATCTTAAGTTAGAAAGTAGAGATAATGTCAAATTGACAAACCGCATTTCTACTTACTATTTACATGACAGGAGTGAAACAAAACTTTGAACGTAGGCAATTCGAAATATCTAAAATCGGACTTTCTACGTAATGGCCTGCTTCGTAGGCAGCCATTAACAATGCAACGACAACAGGGAACAATTCAAATAGCAGAGAATCGTGGCGGAGTCGACCTAAATACCCGCGATTCCGGAGTCGATTCCGCGAGCACGTTCGTGATCTCTCGATGTTGAGGCAGACCTTCCTCGGGTCCAAGGTCATCCGGTGACCGACCCTCAAACTGAATCTAATGGAAATGAAGTTAAACCGTGTCGCGACTTTTTCTTGCGGCGCCAATCCATCTTGTGCAAATTGAGCCTCTAGGAACGTATCAATTTAGTCGATAAATCTTCTGACTAAATCGCGCATAGCGTGATGCATATAGCGTGATTGTAAGTTTATTAATTAATTAATTATAATTATATTATTATATCACCTATACTTCAGCATTTATTTCTAATTCTGCTATTTAACGGACATATATATAATTTCATAATTTATAACATTTGTAACATTAAACAGATTAAATATTAAAAATGCGTTACAGTGCTCTCATGTTAATTAAAAATGCACTTGCATCCTTAATTAATTTACAGATATCACGCATTGTTTACGAAATTAATAATAATGAACCATTAGTAATAATTGCAATATAAATAATAATGCACTATCTAAAGCGCATATTGCAAACTATTAATTATTGCGTGATGAATTATTGCATGATGAATATTACTAAATGTTATATTTTAATATTTGAAAATGTACACGCGGGGAAAATAACTGCTTCATATTGAATATATCATTGACGTAATCGAAACGCTCCCCTGAATATTCTAAGAACTACGTAATTAGCTAAATTGATAAATGGGGTATGTACTTTTAATTATTTCATTATCAAATAAACTCGATCGGCACAAAGTATCTTGCGTAATTCACACGAATATTGTACGAAAATTACTTTAAAAAAATGCCGATTATTTTATTAATTTTGAAATATTATTAAGAGGATTCTATATACGACATTTTATCAGCTTTGTTAAAGACCTTTAAATTCTCGCGTTGCTGCCTTAACTTCAAGATTGTATTAAATTATTCGTTACTTTCACCGCTGGCTTAAACACTCAATATCGTTGCTTTAATTTTAGATCGTCTGTCTCATTTCTGCCATATTTTTTATTAAGATGATAAGAAATCAATTATATGCACACTTAGTATGTACTTTGTAATTATACAATAATTATTTGTACAATCTGAATACTTCGTCCAATTGTATAATTACTTGTAATTTTTCAGGATTTGAAGATACGATGCGAACACTTCGTATATCCTCATACAATTAATTGTACAATCTGAATACTTTGTACAATTGCATAATTACTTGTATAATTTTTTTGGGGATTTGAAAATACGAACACTATTAGCATGTCAATCGAGATTGATTTCGGATCTTTCACGAGAGCTACAGAAAGTTAGCGAAGTCGAGTTTTCGAGAGCGGGATGCACGTGCGGACATGTACAACGAACGGGGGATGCGTTTTTATCGTGGCGCGTGAGAGGATCGTTGCATAAGAGAGCGTGCGAACGGTATGACCCTTGTGCGCTCGATTTATGTCTAATGTTGCAGGTTGCAGGTTGCCGTTACCTCGCGTGGGTGTGTTCCCGATTCCCTGTTTCCGAAGGCGTTTCGTCCGCGATTTGCCGATCGCTTGTTATCCGGAAAATGCACGAGAAAGGCGGGAACGCGACCATTCTCGGGAAAGTGAATGCATCCAATAATACAATGGAAAGAATGGTTTTGCTAAGTATCTAAAAATTTAACAGGATACAGATCTGAAAATAATTTTGTTTGAATCATCAAAATAATTATACAGGTCGTTCAAACTGATTGCTAAAATGTTAAAATATTTTGCGGTATTGTCAAAAATGTTTAAGCTTTTTACATAATTATTTTGATGGTCCAATAAAATTATTTTCAGTAAAAGAAGTCAAATAAAAATTTTTTATAGCTAAATTTTTAGACATTTCAGCAAAACTGTTCTTTTCGTGTGCGTAGAAGTGCGTTGGCACTTGTTGTACATATTGTTATTTAGCAAATTCATGGTGGAAAGAGAGAGGAATCGTAGTTAAAAGTATAAATAAACGATAAAAGTTTCCCGTCTAATCGATTGCTTGTTCTGATTAATAAGAAAGTAATAAGCTAGAGAGGCGTATCACGATTGCAATATATTTCTATATTCTTCATCAATATCAATAATTGTTTTCCGTGTGCCGCAGCTAAATCTCTAAATTTTCTCTCTGACAGGGAATAACTAATAGAATGAGATTACGACGATCATGAACGCTAGACTTTAATTATAATGTTCCGTAACAATAAAAATAGCCTGTCAGTCGACTCTACGAGGTAGATACCGCGTAAAAAGTTTACCCTACTTTCGCTTGCAAATTAACCTCGTTAGAACATCACCGCAATCCTCTCGATGATGTGGTCGCAGAGTAAATGCAAATAAGCGGCACGCGAATATTCATGTTTCGTGAAAACCAAGAATCGAAGACGAAGAAATAACAATATCTACTATTATGCGTTATAAAGCATCGCGATTTCTCGTTTCCAGGCAGCCCGGTGGATGATCGTTCGTGGGGGAAGTTACCCGTAATTACGGGCTAAATCCACCCCTCGTGTCGGGTTCCGAGCACTCGAAAGAGGGTGCATTTTAGTCAAACTCTGCGATACAACCTCGTATCCATCGTTCCATGGATCCGTTTAAGTCGTAATGTATAAAATCAATAGACTCGCCAGACTGCTTTCAAATCGGCTTGGGTTTTTTAACGAAATAACGAAAAGTTTGGATAGAAAGGCGATATCGTCAAATACGTTTTATTGTAATTAATTATTTCCCATATTAATATCTTCTTATTATTACGTGCTATTCACGAAGAAGCTTTATTACTTATATTAATTTCAACGTGATGAAGAACGCAATAAAATTTTGATTAATCATTAATTTTTGATCAGCAATATCTAAGTTCGTTTCGTGTTTTTTACAAGCGCGAAACTTCATGATCGCAAAAAAAAGGAACAAAAAACCGCGCACGATTCGTTTTCTCAGCGCGCTCGCGTTAACCCTACCATTTCACCTGTAATAACCCTGAAACCTCCGTTCTCCCTATACATCCCTCTGGCAAGGCGAGGGCTTGCTCCACGAGGCAGTTTTGACGCAACGATGACCATCGTCGTCGCCACTACCCCTCCGAGCGCCAGGCTTACCGCCGACATCAATATAGGCGCAACAGTACGCTGTCGAAGGGGGACAGAGGAACGTCCACGGGGTGGAAAAGCGGGAATCGCGAGAGTTGGGTATTGATCGTCTTTCCACGTTGCATGGGGGTGGCTTCGCGCGCGCGGCGACCCCCATAACCAACTGAGTGTCGCCATTACACCACCATGGGCGGCCGCGCAGCGTCATAGACGTATCGAGAGTGAGACAGATCAGCCGGCCGGCCCAAACTCGCCCGGGATCGTGCACACGCGAACGGGCACCAGGGCCACGCAATACGAGAAAAGGAAGATACAGAGAGGAAGAGAGAGTGAAAAGACGAAGAGACGTCGTCCACCGGAAAGGACGGAAAGAGCGGTAGCGGCTTCCGGACAGGGCGCAAGCTCGGGTCTCCCTTGTTTACATCCGCCCAGTGCCGACCAGCACGTTGCTTCGAAGTAGCGCGATCGACGTCACGTTACCCCGTCCAGTAAGTTTTCGCATCTCTTGCAAATCGACGGCCAACAGCAAAAATTCAGAATACCTCCGAGGGGGAGCTTTCCTCGACGAAGAACTGTTCTGCCTTTACGACTCCGGAAGGTCAGGGATTTGTCCATGGCATAGAGCTTGATCCTCGTTTAATAGACGCGTGAGTATATCTACCATGTGAAATTTCCACGGGTGTCTTACAGTGCTCTCGTGGGTCTTTGTGTCGGACGTCTTATATCGAGATTACGTGTTGCGCGCGCGACAGTGAACGTTTGTGTCACGTGCATGTCGAAACGCACTTTCGGAAAGCTTTTGCTGATTTGTTCGCAAGCCGCTGCGGTATAATTTAATTAAGAAGATTAATCATGTCTAAATGTTGCGATTGAAATGTGTAAATGATAGTATGTTACAAATTGGAGTTTCATACCAGATACGCGATAGAAAGTACAAAGTTGCTGAATTAGAATATTGATTAGCTGTTATAAGAATCTGATAAATGTGAAAGTTTGAACGCGACGACATAAAATCCCTCGCGCGCGTTGGATATTGAAAAACAGTAGCAGACGTCCTAAATCTTTAATATAATTTACAATTCTAATTATGACGTATTCAATTGAACTGCAAAAAAACAATGACAATTTGACATATATGGACATTGTAATCTAAAATTCTAATGATTAATTAAGCTGACGAGATTTGTGCGCACTTACAAATGACAGAATGTGCCAATATTACAGTATAATATATAATGTAGCTCTTGATTATAATAATGCTACTTTCTACGCTGGTTTCTCGGTCAATGACTTTCTAGTAAAACAATTCCACGCCGGCTATATCGATTTTTAAATTGGTTGCGTGTAACAAACGCATGAAATAGCTTCTTACGGGATGGAATGCATTCTCAACACAGCTTAAAGTTTTTAAAAAACTCGCAATATATGAAACGATACATATAGAGTAATGTAGTCACAAAAATAAAATTCAAAGAGATACACAAAATGGAAGCGTATATAAACATAAGACACACATCACGATGTAAAAATACAATTCAAATTATTTCAAGATATTAAATAATTAATACATATATAACTAACTATAATACATTTTAATAAATACATATTAATTTTTTTTTGAACTCTGCTAAATGCTACCGTTAAAATTTATTACGTTTTTGTCGCGCCCAAGATGATTAACTAAATTATAAATTTTTCATCATGACGTACATTTTGAAAAATGGCTCTTGCGCTTGACTGCGCCAATTAATCTTGCGTAAACGAGAAAAATGTGCGCGGCGTGTTTCGAACTATATGTGAAAGGGGAGCGGTTAACGAGCTGATAAATACGCGGAGGCTTCGGTTCGACCGTGCCGCGAACCTTGAACTTATCGACCAGCCTGTATTTATATTGCAACGACCCAAAAATCGAGTCAAGGACCGGTGAGTAAAAACGAGAGGATTGTTTGGGTCCATGGGCTATACACGTGCACATGATGCATGCATTTATCAGGCCGTAACATTGAATTGTGGTTTCAAGACTGGAAGAAAAAGGGAGAGACCTTGCCGAATATAAATTCACCCGTTTCTACTATTGTCTTTATTTGAGTCACTTTATCATCGGTGTGTTTTTTAAAATGATTAAATGTCACGATTCCCGGGACGCGCGAGAATAGAGAATAGAGAATAAATATGTATAACGCGAATTCGATTGAAAAATTGTCAAACAAGTTTTGTCATTGAAGAAATATATTTTTTCGCGTGTATCTAAAATCAGAGGACGCTGTCGAAGAACGAGAAAAATCACGATAGATGAAAAGTAAGAATACGTCTATTATTAGTAGTTTGACTTCTTTGAAGTTTCACTGGGTTGCAGAGTACGTGTAGGATTCGAGGAAAACCCTTTGTGTGTACTTTACCACCCTATAGTGTCCGCAGTAATCTGTCTTCGTTTCTGATATGCTAGACAGAAGAGGATTGGTGTGTTAGACTTCAAAGGAGTCCGATGGACAAGACAAATATCCCGACGAAGAGATTTTACTTTGTCATGAGAGAAAATTGTAAATAAAGAAATAAAATCGAAAACGATACTGCAAAAGATATTTTTTAAAAATATTGATTCGCACTCTAACGAGTTAATATTAACCGCATCTGAATTTGAACAGAAATAAACAGAAATAAACAGAAATAAGCTCGGTTACGAAACGCTTTCGCCTTTATCATTAAGTTACTCGCCTCGATCTCCAAGAGTATCCACTGCCGACTCGTAATTCGAAAAGAGAAAGGATCCCGACAGGGTATCGTGCGACCATAGAATCACGATTATTCGCGCGGGAGATGCGAAGCGCGACGCGAGTGCCCCGATGCGGTTCTGTTCCGTGTTTAACCGTTACAAACGTCTCGTTCGGTGAGACAATATTAGATTAATTTTCGATAGAAAATCTTGTGGGTGACGACTGATTTAAAAAAATCACGTTTTACTTCAATTGCAATAGCGAATTTAATATTAGAGGCACGAATTTAATATTAGAATGCTTAATATTGAAGTGGAGAAATATTTTACGTAGTTTATTACTTAGTACTTTTACGTAGACTATTATATTGTAAAAATGTTGTACACAAATTCCTGATTGCAATTAAGTTGTGTTTTGGTCAATCACTTTTTTGATTTAACGTTGTGAATGCGTTGTGAATTTTTTAGATATATGGTGAACACGATGGAGGTAAGAAAATAGCAAATAAATTTTCGTGAGTTTCTCTCTATTATTTTAGTGATAATCTCTTTGATAATAGGGGGTAAATAATTCTCTATCTTTATAATACTGTCACTTTTTTTATTAAATAAATCTGAAAGAAAATAACTTTCTTTATCTAGTATCTTTATTTAGTTTCATCGGTTTTTAAAAATAATAAAAAGTTTTTAAATAAATTTATAAAAAGAATCGTTTAATTGAAAAATATTGTAAAATATGCTTCGGGTTGAAAATAAGTCCGGTACAAATATTTCCGAGATAGTAAAGTCGGAGGCGGAAAGGCAATGTTGTAATTACCTTAATTACAGCGATTACTATGTAGCGCAACTGCAATCGAGGTAATGCTGATCTTCATAGAATTGCGCTGCGCGGAAACGCTTTGTCTGTCGCATGTATCTTCATGCATAAAAGGGAATATCTTTATTTTATTGCAATATCCCAGTCGATTCTTCGACATAACACGTTTACACACAAAATTTTGATAACGCGCAGAATATCGCACAAAACGTTTCAACATGATTGAAAGACGGTTCTATAATCGGTGTGTCGGGAATCAAATCGACTCTATCTGAGACGCAACTCATGAAGAAACGAAAAAGAATTTTGCACCAAGCTGATCGCATTAGGTAGATAACACTCTTAGCAAGTTGGGAAATTACCGACGGTATCAAAGAACGAGCCATCATTGACCAACTCGACGCTGGGAACGCGGATTCTCACGGGGGAAGCGACATATAGCGGGATCGGTCGATGGATAGTACGTGGGCGTCGCGACGCCGGCGCCGATACGAAGCTCACAGGTGGTCGCCACGCAGTCTGGCTGTGTTTCGTGTCGGGTGCCGTGCCGTGCCGCGGCAGCGCCTCGACGAGCTGCCGGCTTTTTCGAGGTCCACGACCGAGCGGGGTTGCGAATCGATCCGCGGCCACTTCCGGCTTCCGTTTGTTGTGACGCCCGTTCGCTCGCGCGCGGGGTTCACCCCGGCGAAAGCAATAACCTCGCCCCCGCGACCTTTGTACATGTGTGCAATTCGATTGTCTCTCACCCCGCGAGAATCGCACAGCGGCTGCGAGTCTTTCCGCCATCGTGAACTACCCCGTACGTAAGCTCGCCGACTTCCGCCACGCGCGTCGACATCGCTCGAATGCGCCGGTGGAATTTCGCTGATGTAGTGAGTCAATTTGTGCTTAAACCGATCGGAGTAATTGTGATAGTGGGATGAATGCGCCGTCACAACATTGTTCAACGATAACATTAATGGCCACCGCCTTTTGTCACTGCTATAATCATCCAATTAACACACGACCGTCGATCTTCAAATAATGTAAAAATTATTTTCCTTCTACATGTATGACGTATTGGATAAGCATGCCTAATAATGACTAATAATAAATAGCGGCCGTGCCTTCAAGCTATTTTCTACAGTCAAAATGTATTGATAAAAATAAAGGGCAAATAGGAGTCAGGCGCGGTAATTATAGCGCAGAAATTAAATAGTAACACGTTACATTTTTGTGGAAAAGATAAATATAATAATACTAAGATTACATGTTTCGGTTCAATTTTATGCCATCTTCAGATCGTGACATCGAGAAAGTTGTTGTATGCAAAATCAATTGTGTAGTGACAGCGAGAAAATTATTGGTCAACTAAAGCATCGCTCACATACGATTGATAGATTGTAGAGAAGATTTCTGGAAACAGTCCTCTGGATGAAAAATTTAAAATTAAAATATGAAAAACCAAATGACTCATCCACAAGTCGTCACACATCACAAAGCTTATTAAATTAATCAGTCGGAGGAAGTTCGGTGTGTAACATGATAAAAATAAAAATAAAAAATAAATAAAATATAAAAACTGAGTTGAGGGGTAAAAAACGGTTAAGTTAAAAGATAAAAAGTAACGGTGTATATCGAGACGCAACAAGACGCCGACTGAGTATAATATTGTAATGCTGCAAAGTTATGTTTTGTTAATTATAGGAAAATAAGCTTCATAAAATATATTGATAATTCAATGAATTATACTTGACTGTCTGAGAGCTGGCACATAAATCAGTCTTGTTATATATTTCATTTCGATAAATCAATTGGTACATCAATTCAGTACTTTATCATTTATCATAGTGTGTTTGATTTCGATGCGAAAATAATTCGATTATTAAAATTAAATGTGGTGTTCGATATATTTTCAATATAATAGGAAGACTTGCGAGTTCACGTATTCAAATCAGTTTTAATTCTCAAGACTTCATAGTATTTGCTTTTACTCGTTTTTTTTTTTTACTCGTGGCTCTCGTGCTTCATTCATTGAGCATCTTCGACATGTGATGGATCCGCTAAATCCGTGCACGCGTACATTCGCAAAATATCAACTTTTAGTCCGAGTCAAGTGCATCTACGTGTAGTTAGCTCCGAAAATTAGTGACTACCTAGGGATTTCGTTTACTTCTAGTGAGATGAAAAGTGAATTGGAATTCATTAACGACCGTTCTGTGCGTCGAGGCACAGGGAACATAAAGTAATCAGCCGACAGGATCTTGGACTTTGGAACTTATTACTTCATCACGAAACTCAAAGATCAGGTTCGATGCTGTGTATCAATTCGACATCTTGATATTTGGAGCTTTCGAAGTCTTATTTCCGAACTCCGATATTCTTCGGTGCTTCCTTTGTATGAAATACAGGTCGCTCTTTTCAGATTCAGTCTCTTGCGGAAACTTCTACATGGTTTAGATCTTATCGAACATGGATGCGGAAATAAAGCAAGATTATTGTCTCGAGTTATGCAATGGCATGCGAATTTTTTAACATTGTTATGCTTCATATTTTATATGAGATTTCGTTATTTCAGTGTATTACATAAAAAGCAAATCCTTTCGAAAAAATTGCTAGAGTTGAAAAAAATTCTGAAAGAATATCTCCATTTTTCGCGCATCTCTTTGAACGATTGATCGGAAAGCCTTCCTCCTGTGTCAATAGAAAGGCTTTTAACTAGTCTGAATTCAGTCAATAACTACGTGCAACGCAAAGTCAAAAAATTCAAATAGAATAATTCTATTAAATCATGGAGGACGAACTGCGCCATCCATGATGGAATTCGTCAAATCAAAAGGCAGACGTATTTGGAAAAAAACGTATCGCTAATAACATCTTGTAAAATTTGTCATTTGTTTAAATATATTTAAACTTTATATCAATTATATATTAAAAACGAAGCGATAATTTTGATTATCAATTTAATAATGATTTTAGCAATGACAGAATTTCGTCTATGAACCTATAGTCGCCTCGAAATTATCTCATCTATGTTGGATCAGTTCAGCAGCGATCTGAGGATTACCCTTGAGGCATCCTCGAATCTATTATCCCATGTGTTTCTGTGATCGATTGTTCAACCGCGTAACTCGTCGCTCGCTGACAGTGCGGGATCCCCCAAAATCGGTTCTCTCGCGCGAACGTCGCCTGGAAACCTCGTCGTGGCAAGGCAGAGGGCGAACGGATGGCAAAAATAATTTCACGCTCGTCGATGTGCACGTGCGTACGAACTAAAAGAAAAAAAGAGATCTGTGCTTCGGAGAGAAAAAGAAATGGGAGAAAAATAAAAACGGGACCAAGTCGCGAATGGATATTCATAATTAAAGCTGCCTTTCTCGACGAAGCACGGATTTCTAAATGTATGTGTATGTGTATGTGTGTGTGTGTGTGTGTCGCGGCGATGGATGAAAATAGGAAGAGAGGGAGAAAAGAGCTTGCACTACGGAGTAAGCTTGCAGTAGACATCGCGACGTCGCGACATCACCTGAAGGTGCGTTCGATTAGGTCAGTTATCGCGGGATCTCGGATTCTCGAGCTTTGGACTTGTTCTGCACATGTCGTCAATTACACAAATTATTGTCATTTGGACCAGACGTAACGTAAAGTCCGGCTTGTAACTGACGGATATTAATTATCACGGTCTGGCGATGCGATTATTCGAACACGACATGAGGTAAAATTTGGATATCACGAATACGGATAATAATTAATTCTATATAAATTCGAATTGTGTATGAAAAAATAATCTCAGTATGAAGAATATTAAAAGATTATTTACTACATGTAAATACGATTGATATCTTTCATTAATAGACATTTAATAGACAGATGAAAATAAAATTTCCTCTCTTATATGATATGCAACGTAAAACATCGCATCTCCATATCACGATGCTATTTTGCGCTGCTTGCCTTGTTTCTACAAAGATAGATTGTAACCATGAGAGGAGATAGGTCAGTAACCGTTTCCAAACTCCCACCGCCTTTCCAGTGCTGTACCGCAACAAAGTGACGCGTTTCCTTCATGTTTCAACAAATGTACAAACCTGTACAACTTAAATAGATCAATTAATAAATTAATTAATTCAAAGCAGAGTTAATAATTCGATACAATTTAATATCGCGATTGATATAAAAGTGATTTTATAAAAATTAAATAAATGTTTAATTTAATAAACTAATAAAGTAATCATATAATAAAGAAACATACATGAAAAAATTGCGATTTAACCGATTTACCTTAACAGATTTTATTAATAATTTTTTCATTTTCATAATTTTTTAAATTTCCTTTAGCTAAAAAGGCTAAGCTAAAACTCATTTTTAATTAAGGGATAATTAAAAATGAGTTTTTAGCTTTCATGTGTTATTCTGTTTTATCTACATCAAACATGTACGTATGTGTTGTGTGTTTGAATCTTATGTATATTTATTCTTCTTAAATTAAATTAGTTTTATGTTATTTAAATTAATTTTTTAAAGATATCCTTGATTGGGGTGATCTTTTTCATAATAAATTCTTTACAGTGTTTTAAGATGCTTTTATTAGCATCAGTATTATTAAATTGCTTGTACTATTAAATTGCAATTTATGATATTATTATTCGAATTTCAGGATTGCATTTAAAAATTGAAAATTAAATGAGCGCACAATTACAGAATTATATATATGTAAATTCCCATTGAAATAATATTAAGCATTAAAATCTAGCTTAAATCGAAAAGTCATTTTTCTTTTTAGTTGTGTTAATTTTTTGTTTTTTATAATTAAATTACAATTCTTAATTCTTAAATTAAATACTTATTTCTATTTTTCCTTCAAATATTTATCGCAATATCGTTCGCAAAAACGTATATTATGAGTATGACGTGTAAATATGTGCGCAGTATTGAGCTCGGATCCATAGATTTGTAAATCCAAATGTACGGATCATCCCTGCGGGATTTTAAAAAACAATTCACGGTCGTGTTAGACGTGACGTCTCTTCAAACATGTCTCTTGAAGGTGTCCGTTTGTTTTCTATCTCGCTCGTCGAGTTCCTCGAAGAGCATCCACGTGGAAAGATGTATGCACGTGACCAGGCGAACATACTAGCGCGCCAATCGCAGCTCCATGTTTGGCGATCTCTACTATGGGGAGAGAGCCAAGAAGCGAGTTAACGGCGATGGAGCTTCCTTCTGAGACAGTACTGATCCGATCGCGTTTGCACTATAATATCGTCGTCGACTCTTGCTCAGCACTCTTTTTCATCGAGTTCTCGCGCGAGAGCGAGTTCTCCCTCGAGGATCTTTTTTCTTAGAGTATTAAACACACGTATTAAAGTGTGCATCATGGGTACCGTGGCTTTAAGTAAGTTAATGAAACGGTTCGATGAAATAAATCAATGGGATATTGTGCAGGCTTGAAATCTTTCAAGTGTGAATTCAAATAATATAATATTTTACGTTTGCAAATATGAGGTTTATATTAATGAGGGAAAAACTGTCACGAGGCTCGATAATAATAATAATATTACAGAACTAAATACGATAAATTTCTTGATTAAAGGACAAATGTCATTCGTTGCTTTTAAAAAACTTACTCGTGTGATCTATAACGATCGTTTGTGCAACATATACCAGTGTGTCATGTTTCATTCGATTGTGTGTATCACTATCCAGATATAATTACATCAAAGTCTACTATGAAGCTATTAAGAACATGTAAACAAAAATAACGATAACACACAACTGAACTTTTATAACATTTGTATCAAGCTTCAAAATAAATTTAATTTAAAATTAAATATCTTGAAAGAGATTACCATTTGTTTCGAGAATTAAAAGTTGTAATTCTCGGTTGTGATTCCCTTTCAATTCTCTTTTAGTTTTCAAAGCGTTCGTGAACAGATTGCGAAAGTTTTGTTTCTTTCGATAGTTGATAGCTAAGGACTCAAAGGATTCGCACGTACGCTTCAATAAAATCAAAGAAACGTCCAACAAAATCCAGCGAAAAATTCCATTCCTACGTATATAAATGAAATTACTGTTCTGGCATTTTGCTGCTATTCACTGTGAATATTTTTATTAAATCATGTTTGCTTAAATTTTTTACAGCTAGTAACTTACTTTCCATAAATTTTCATCAAAACTTATATAATCAGATATAAAATTTAGGAATTTTTTTTAAGAAAAAAAAATATATATATATTACTTATTACTTATATATTATTAATTACTTATATATTAATATATTTTCTTTAAGAAAAAAAAAATATATATATTAAATTAATTTCGGAATTTTATACCTGACTATATATTTTCTTTCTTTTTCTTTAAGAAAGAAAATATATCGATAATTGTATTCCATTTCTATTTCTTCGCAGAAATTATCGATTTTTCTAACGAGACAAGTATACAAAAGTTACAGAAAGTTTAATTAACTTTCGCAAAATTTTATAAAATATGAACAAATATCGTATATCCCATATTTGAATGTACTAAGTATTTAATAAATAAATAGTTTTGTCACACATATTTCTGATTCTAGTTTCATTCTTCCGCAGATCGTCAGAGAGACAAAAAAGAAGAGTCTGAAGAGATGCAACGGTGTCCATACTTACATGAGATGAAAGAGCGCTTGCTCTCCCAGCCGACACCAACTGATAGTCTGGACATGGAACGACTCGACGGTGGTATTCCCGTTAAGGAGGCTAACTTGCACAACGATTATCCGGCGCATACAAATCCAGGTGTGATACCTGAACCTCCGGAAATGCCACCTGATTCTTTGATCGGTACCGTTGTCAAGGTGAGTAATTAAACACAGCATCGCAATAGATTATGAATACCAATACAGGATGTTCCGTAATCCGTGTATTTACGAAATTACGGAAAAAAACACAATTTCGCTGAAGGATCTAAATTTAGCTAGATACAAATCTAAAAATATTTTTGTTATAGACCAAAATAATTATGTAGAAGCTTAAGCGTTGATGACAATGCTGCAAAAAGTTGATGACAATATTGCAAAGTTTTAACATTCTAGCAATCAGTTCGAGTATCCTATATAATTATTTTAATGGTTTAAGCAAAATTATTTTCAAACTGTATTTTAGCAAAGTTTTTTCCATTCTTTATCTTCTTAATCAGAGCTTCTTTGCTCAATAGTCTTTTCTTAACTAAAATATTGGGATAATAAATACATATATATGGATAAATACTCTACTAAAGAATCTACAGTAAAAAAGAATATTTGGCAGTTTTCGGACATTCCATAAAATAAAATTAGATTGTAATAACATAAAGTATAATTGCACTCGATACAATTACAAAGTACGTAATAACTTCGACAGAAGTTTTATTGGAAATGTTTATTCATTCTCGTTACGGTGATTTCAGCTGAACTCTGATGGTTACGGCTCGCATACGTCGCCAGCGCATGCGAGGCAGCCCCTAGTTCCACAGAATGCGAATAACCCACCCCTCTGCCTCACTCCTACGTATTCCGGTCCAGCTACTGGCATGCTGCCAAAGAATGCGAAGTAAGTACATTCTGGCAAATACAAGTCGTAAGACTTTTGACTGTAAGATGTAAAATATTAATGTTCACTCTGCGAAATGATATTTAAGATTTTCACGAAGTGGAGTTAAATATTTAATTCGACTCTTTTTAACTCGAATTAATTGACAGCAATACAATTGGTGAACATATATATTATATAGGATATATTATAATTATGTAGGTTATAATATAATTAAAGGAATATATTATTATAATTTTCTTTCAAAAGTATTTGATGTATATGTACGATAAAATTCATTCTGCAATTCGAGATGAGCATAAACATCCGGATCATTCGTTTAACCCGAAAATCATCATACCACATGGAAGATATCGTGTCTCAAGTGCATTGCTTATCATTAAAAAAGTCTCTGAAAGCCTTCGGGCAACTTAAAATAGCCTTCGTGATATTTACTTCAAGGCGGTTACACGTTTTACGATCTCCGATACAGACGCCGAGCCCATTCGCTTGGTGTTTTAACAAGCAAGTGGCTTATAATAGAATTAGTATATTAGTGTATTTCAAGCTTATATATTTAATCAGGATTTATCGATCCATTATATAATTAGAAAGATGTCACTAATTGCGTACTAATTATCTAAAAAAATTCTAATAAAATCGGAGAGAAATACGAGAAGCTAACATAAAATTATGGGATATATTTTTACATAGATATTTTAAACGTAATTTCACATACGTGCACTTTTGATTCATTTACAGAATGCAATAAGTTTGTATCGCGTTAGACAATAGAAATCATCGAATGTGTTGTACGTGGAAAGAACGATTTTGCTGAAGTATCTAAAAATTTAGCTAGACATAGATCTGAAAATAATTTTGTTGAACCATCAAAATAATTATGTAGAACCCTTAAGCGTTAATGACAATGTTGGAAAAAGTGTTAACATTCTAGCAATCAGTTTGAGCGTCCTACATAATTATTTTGACGGTCCACAAACAAAATTATTTTCAGATCTGTATCTAGTTAAATTTTTAGATACTTCAGCAAAATTATACTTTCCGCGTAATAACTGACGCAGCAATTTACCAGCCGGCTCAATATGCATTAATATGCGCTTTTAAAGAGAAATACTTTTTTGAGAATACCATTCTTTCGGGCAATGATGAGTAAATAGATTTCATCAACAGTCATTCAGCCGACAGATAAAAAATTAAAACGGAACAAAGATGCACAAAATAAAATTCACTGAAAATTCATAGATTATTAATTTGAAATTACGAGAATGAAAAAACGAATGATGTAACTCGGTTTTATCACATAAAAAAGTATTGGAGTAAAAAAATATTACACCTTAAATACCTTAAAAGTATTGAAATAAAAACTGACTGTAAAACAATGAAGGGTCAGCTGAGAGTTTCGTCAAGAGGAATGACTGTCGATATTGCGCAAGGTTCTTTCCCGTTCCGAGAAAGAAATCATTTTCCATTTCAAGATAAATTTTGACACATCATCGTTTTTGTGATATCTCATTTCGGAGTTTAGTTCTAGGGACGCGGAATCGTGGCAGCACTGCCAGCGGGTCTCGAAATCAATACTGCTGTGCGTGAGTGTCTCGCCTGTCGCAATCCTTGAAACGCGATATTACAGCACGCAGAAAAATACTACGAACGAGCTGTTGCGCTTGATTCAATTGCATAAACCGGGTTATCACGCGATTCTTAATTTCCCGCTTAACTCTCTTACGCTTTCTCGACGCCTTTATTAATGCGCAAAAGATAGAAGAATCAAAGTAACAAGTTGAAACAAGAGTATTATAGGTTGTAAACTTGAGATAAATGTGAAAGTCAGACATATGTTAAGAATTGAAACAACTTTATAACAATTCTTAGCGGAAAGAGACAGCTGCAAGTCTTATTACATTTGTACGCCTTCAAACTGCGATAAATTAAATAGTACGTTTCACTGATTAATATAAATTATCACGCTTCACGGTCACCGTTCTCTACTTCCTCTTCCTTCGGAATCGATATGATAAAAGTTGCGACATCGTGGAGCCGGGAATTGAGGGTATGGACCATTGCCAAACTTCGTTATTTAGTCACTAAATAATATTACAGACATTCGCTATCGAATATTGCGGAAATGTCGATGATACATTTTTAAATCTATTCCTGTCAACTCGCAGAATGTAACTCAAGAGTAATTCGCAACGTACTTCAAATCTCGAATCTTGAATCATGAAGATGAAGATCAATCCAACTGACTCTCTTAAGATACGTTTCAAGCAAAATACATACGTCGCGCATCTACATCTACAAAATTTGTTGCAATACTCTTAGCCATATTTGTTGCCGCATCATCAAAAGCCGGCGATCCCGTTCTTCGGCAAGCAACGCTTTTTCCAATCACCGTGGCTTCTCATCCCCGCCCGACGTGTATACACACGACCGCCGCAATAAATTCCGTCAAATCCTCGAGCGCCGGATCGGCCAATCGAAAAGCAATTCCGGCATTCCAGATTGACAATCGGTCAGCTCCGTCTTCGCTGGCTTGCGCACTTCCGTTCACCGTCATCGATCGATCGGCTACAACAATCGGTACTGCGACATGAACCGAGACGCGCGCGCGATCGGGAAACTCCTTCCGCGCGACGGAATGATCTTTGACTCGAGCCGACAGACGCGGCAGCGCCGAGAGGGTCGTATCAACGCGAATTTCGCGCGTGAGGAAGGTCAGTAACCTCGGTGGAAGCGTTATCGAGCGGGTCAGTGGGTCGCAGAACCACGGAGCAGTTTGCCCCCCTCCCCCCCTTCGTCACCACCCCTTGTAACCACTCCACTCTCCCCCGCGTTCAACTATCTCGCACCGGCCACCCACCGTCCCAGCCCCTCGACATCTTCCCGTGGAAGAGCGGTGACGGCGGCTGAACCGAATACGCGCTTGAAATCTCCTCGACTTTGCAAAAATTCGTCTTTCACCTGACCGGAATTTTCTAGCAGCGAATAACAGCTTCTCTTTCAAATGGATACGCTTTAGCTGAACTAAAAAACACTATACTTGACACAGATACATCCCGAGTCTTTGCGTAACCAATTCTTGCGTCGTCTGAATAAAAGAGTCTCGTTATCTCGTTCGCTACAATTTATAAAATTGTCTCCTTTGCATAGACATGTTCTAATTCTATTAACTGATTTCTGATTTACATTCATTTCATTTGTGAGCGAACTTTCGCGAAAGCGCTTTTATATTAAAATATACTTCAAAAAAAAAGTTAATGAAAAATGTCTATGGGCAATTTTCGATGCGTTTAAATTAAAACGCTTTAAAAATTTGACGCCTATTAAACATCCACAAATAATGAGACGCCATTAAGGCTTCTCGCATCTTTCGGACGATGAAGATGAATTGGGAAAGGGACGGCGAGATGCGGAAAAATTCATAGCACGACAGCAGCGAATTCCTTGAGACAAAGAGAACTTCTCCCTAGGTAGCTCCTGTCGACAGAAATCACGGAGATGCTCAATAAGCTTCAATGCCAGAAGACAAGAAAATATTCGCTTTTGATACGCATGCCCCGATAATCGGCGATAGCTTTTAAAAAATTAATGGAAGTCATAAATAATTCAAGTATTTCTGCAATTCCAAATATAGAGAGAGATACATACTTATATATTAAATATAGATGCAAATTTAATTATCCACGAAAAAGTAACCGAGCGATATAAAAGATTCATGAATCGCAAATAATTTATTTAAAATGTCAACGCAGTCTCTGAAGCGTCTTTTGGAAAAAAAATCAAGAAACCGTCTCATGTCTATGAAGAATTCATATGAAATTTTCTGAAAGAGAGAGTATTCTGAAGTACCCAAGCGAAGAAAAGAATCATAAAGGAGAATTGGAGATGAGGTTTAGAATGAGAACATGCGAAAATATGTTGCACCAGCTTACTTATGCAAATGAAATTAGTTCGCTAGAATAATCAGAAGAATGGAAGTGGTTTCATTTTACATATGAAAATTAGCTAATAGCAAAAGCGTAGTAACGTGATTGATATCGCTGACGTTCTGCGGTAAAATATACTAGAATGAGAAGTAGTCTCGATGAATTTCCCTCCTCCAGATGAGAAAGTTTTTTTTTTTCTTGCGGAAACAGAATAATATACCGTTAAACATTCGCAAATTTTTCATCGTGATTTCCTGCGGCCAAAACGCGTTTACGTCTGTAAAGAGAGATTTCAAGAAATGGTCGACGACATGAAGGAAACATCCACCGAGTGTAAAGACGGGGGACTCCGCCAAGGCGGAGGACGTAGGGCGTCGGAAAACGTATAAGCTGACACGAAGAGGATGGGGGACATCATCTCCCCTGAGGAAGGAAATAGAGGAGTGCCAGAGAGAAAAAGAGAGAGAGAGAATTAGAGATAGAGAGAAAGAGAGAGAGGAAGAGAGAGAGAGAGAGAGAGAGAGAAAAGAGCACCCCCGCGACTCTATATAGACCAAAAGCTCTTGCGTTCGCATTGCGCTTGTGCGAGAAGCTACCGTTGCCCGGGAAGAGACCTCCCGGCCAGCCTCAGTCTCCGGGATGCTGGGGGCGGCGATCGTGATTCTACCCCCATTCTCGTGGCGCTCCGATAACACAGCCCGACTGATTGCAGCGCGGTCCCGTTCGCTCCTCGGCGGCCACTCGAATTAGTCCTCGTCTCTTGCCTCGCTCATCTCGCTCGGCTCAGCGCGCGCGAGTAGAGGAGCCCGGGCTTGTTGTCTCCCTTGAAACGGGTCCACCCTCCGTCGGCGCCGCCGTTGCCGCATCCGTCCGTTTATCTCCTGTCTCTCTCTCTCTCTTTCTCTCTCCGGGGATCTCAATATACCCTCCGTCCCTTCTCCGTGTCCACGTTTCACACCCTTTTCCGCCGAAGCCGGGGCGCAGTCACCGCGAGGGCCTTCAGCCAACCGCCTCTGGCAGGTGAGTCTTTCCCGTCATCTGTCGTCGCGGGTGCGTCGCGAAGCTCAAAGTGGTGGTCGTTGTCGGTCATCGGAGCGTACAGTGCACTAGGACCCTGAGAGATTCAACCGCGCTCGTGTGTGCACGAAACTTTCCATTAGCTCGTTCGACCAAGTACGCGAGATCAGAGACCTACGTATTAGGTCTTAGGGACCTTCATTTCTATCTCTTTCTCTCTCTCTCTCTCTCTCTCTCTCTCTCTCTCTCTCTCTCTCTCTCTCTCTCTCTCTCCGTCTCTCTGTCTTTTGTTTTTACTCTATCTAGTTTTCTCCGCCATTCGGCTGCCTCTTGGTACCGCATTCTTCCCGATTTGTCTATAAGTCTTAGATTCCTGTTCCTTCGTAGTTCGATTCTGCATAGACGATTCTGCCAACGATTTATAAACTGGACCGCTACAGAGCGTTCCTCTTTTCCCGCTTTCGTGAAGTGGAAAAGAATCGAACGATATTACTCGGAGATTTATTGTCAATGAATATAGAATATACAAGTATCAAATATATTTTATATGCATATTTTATGTTACATTTTACGTACACGTATATCACACGTATCACATTACCAGTCATATTACGCAGTACTCCAATGCCTTACGAGAAAGGGTGTGCTCCAATTCTGCGCTTCAGCAAAGAGAGCTTTAATCAAAGAACCAAAGCGCAAACGCTTCCGACGGAAAAGAGGAGTAAACAGTTAAAGATTTAGACAACTTGAATTTGATATCGTAAAGATAATTCGATAGTCAATTAGTTAATACGACGGTTTGATTGAACGATTAATACCGAGGCGTGCACCAAAATGGCCGCACAGGTACCAGCGCTTCCGAAACACGACCACCACGTAGGGGGCACTTGAGCTCGCGGGGGTATTAGATCGATTTGTTACAAGATCGTTGAGTATCTTTTGACAACCGTCAGGAGCTCGTGAAACAAGACGAAATCCACGATGGTGGGCGGTGGCGACTGTAAGGTCGCTACCGTGGAGGTAGAGGCGGCCGCCGGCGGCGACAACACGGCGACACTTCCGGTCACCAGGCCCCTCAATCCGCAAAACTCGCCGCCGAATGCACAGGACAACGCCGAGAAGAACAACGCCGCGAACAAAGAAATGGAGCTGAAGAACGTGCGATCTACCCCGGCGAAAAAGTAAGGCGCACGCTGTGTGTAGAGACGAACGAATAAAAGGATTTTTTATTTAAGAATTGTCTCATTTGTTTCGAAGTCGCGAACGTAGCGCTAATACGTAGATGAAACAAGGTTTTTCACAATCCGTTTCTTTCGGGATAATCTTGCGCGAAGAAGAGGATATTACTGCGAAACGCTTCCATTGCAAAAAATGCACACGTACTTTTCATTAACACAAGCATTAATAATTGAGCAAAGCAGCATTCTTCTTCTTTAAGTAAAATTGTCTCAGAAAGAATGTACAAATATTTTTTCCATCCATTACAGTTCGCCAATTTTGATCCTGACAATTTTGTTGGAACATTATTAAGAACTCCGGATATTTTTCCATGTAAGAATGAAATCTAGGTCAAGTATAAACGTGTCATTTAGCCCAGTTGCGGTACACATGTTAATGAAGCATAATTATTTAACGACATGTTAATTACGTGCTTGTGAATTTATAAGCTTGGCCTGGCGTGACCTATGATACGCGCAACACTGATTCTAATCAACCAGAGCATAATAAAAGTCAATTTATTCAGGACTAAACTCGAATTCTGTTTCGCGCCTTACAACGACATGTCGAAACTTGTACATAGAATACATAATTTCTGATTAATAAACGTAATTTTTTTGTTATCATTGTATATTATTACAGGTATATTATTAATGTTTGCAAAGCAACTAATATTTCCTATTGTTTCTTACTGTTTCTAATAGACGCTTAAACATATCAACAATTCTCGAGAACAAGTTATTTCGTGATGCGCAATATTAATTTCCGGCTACTCGTTGCGCATGAAGACGCAAATGCTTCATAACTTCACAAATAGAGAAATATCGATATATCCGTCTACACGAAAACATTGAAGCGTGAAAGACAGCGGGCTGTCAAATAATCACAAGAACGCAATATTACGCGAATAAGATAAAAATAAGAATAAATAATGAAACGAAGGATATAGATATCAACCATAAAAATATACACAGTATAGAAATATGCTACGATTGATCTACGCAAAATGATACGGTATTAAATAAAACATATGCAATAAGGTACTTATATTTTACAAGCTAAAACTCACAAAGTAATCTTTCGAAGCAATTATAAAATTTCTACTGCTTCTAGTTTTCCAATATTCAAGCAATTTGCATTAAATTTGCTTGGCTTAATCGTTTTATTAGTCAACAGAAGGATAGAAAGCGTTGGTCATATTACCTCCACTGCTCGTAAAGAACATCCGGCCTGCGAGAAAATAGTAACAGAGGGCCCGAAATGGAAACGAGATAGTCTAGTTTAGTTTACATTTCTATTTACGACGTAGTTCGTTAACCCGTATGCAGCTGGATATGCGTAGCTCGTATCACATACATGTATGCACAGCATGCACTCACGCAATGAATGACAATTAATCATTCTTCGGAGAGATATTGGTTGTGTGTAATTGAAAGAACAGAAAAAAATTCAATTTCTACTTTTTCAAATCGACTTCTATGAATTATAGAATTGCAGTTACTAAATCAGATTTCTGAACAGCACTGCATTTTTTCGTATACTTTTAAATTTCTATAAGCGTCTAAGAAGGAAAATATGTTTCTACATCTTTGTGTGTGTATGTGTGTGTGATGCGCGCACATGCACAGGTGACGTAAAAGGTTTCACAGGCATGTTGACACAAAAACTGTATAGAATTGCGGGTAAATCGGACAGTTTGCGCGCTACTTTTCAATTGACTAATATTGATTTGACGACAAGTGTAGCCATATGCATTTCGCGACGAAGCAATAGGTGGATCTCGGATTACACAGTCGCAGTCGCAATTGCATTAACGCGGTGTCTCAAGTTGATGCCACCGGCAGTATTACGCGTTGCGTCCGCCACAAAACAGTGCCGCCATAAATCTCTCGCGAGCGTAGTTCATCTTAAATTCAATTAACACGGAAACTGAGATTTCCGTTTGTTTTGTGAAATATGGGCGCACGATTTATATCGAGATGCAGTGATCTGTAACAGTTTTGCGAAATTGTGTCGTGTCGAGGCAGTGATTTTAAGAAATTCGTGATAATGCAAAAATATTGAACGACTCATGTGCGTATGTTAATAGAATGCAGAACTTAAAACGTGATTGATTCGCGAAAGCTAAGAAATTCATTTGACAATTACAATTGCTAATAGAAAGTTCTACTGATCTCGATGCGAAAAGAAGTCAATCGGTCACAGAGTCCCTAGTAATCAAAGGGAATCGATGCAAACCCGATTATCGCCAATCATAAAATTACTACAGATGGCTTCTCTCGTCGACAGGCAAAGTAAATAGGCCGGAAATAGATGTTTGAAGAGACGCGGCCTTTTGTAGGACAAAGATAAGAATTTATCGATTAAAGATGTAAATACCGTTCTCTACAATTTTCCTAACGCTTACGTAATTCTTAACCCATAATTTTATAATATTACATACCATATACGGTGTAATGATTCTTGTGATTTAAACGAGCGCGATTTCTAATATCCCCAATTCGAATACGCGAACGGTGTGAACTCTCGGACGGAGTACCGCGAAATGCTTGAAAGGATTTTGAGAAAGGATAGAGTCTTGAAAGGGATTGAGACGAGGTTAAGCCCATAAGAGGGCGAGAAACAGGGAGGAGCACCGACGCCGAAAGTAGGTACTTCGAGATATCGACCAGCCAGTCTGGACCGTTCCACGTCCGCGCTGTTTCCATTTTCTCGTTCGCTCCTTGTTGGCAACTGGGAAAAGGCTGACTGCAACACGCCTCTTTCCCATACTGCAAAAAAGATTACGAGACACTTTTCTTCGATGTTGCTGCCGTTCTTAGCTTCAGAGAGAACAGAGTTAGTTATCTAACTTGTCCTCAATCGCACAAAATCCGTAGTCACAAAAGCCAAGCTACGAAATTCAAGGAATCGAAATAATCTCTCTCTCTCTCTCTCTCTCTCTCTCTCTCTCTCTCTCTCTCTCTCTCTCTCTTGTATTGCTTTTGAATGAAAAAGATAAGATAAGACTAACCCAACGTAATTTTTTTGAACTTGTGGAAGTCGCGTGCTCGATGACTAGGTGATTCAATATCAAGAATTTGTGTAATGAAGCGAATAGATCTAGATATTGAACGGTATCCAAGACAAGAAACTCATCTATTGAGGCATTCTGCCTACCAGTCCAATTGTGGCGAACAATAGTCGCGAACTCTGCCTGATCAATCCAATTAGGAACAGGTTGCACGATTCCTCAGCTAATTAATATCGAGAAATTAAATTCACGCACTAATTAACGCGCTTGCTCTGAGAAACGCTGACGTAACAATTAGACATAAACAAGATACAGCAAAATCGGACAGTTGTTTCTTTATCGATTTGCACAACAACTAATTTTCATTGAAGTAGTAGAATTATTAAAAGAACTTCGACTTATAGTTTAATTATAAAAATGATATTAAAAACATGAAAAGCGATGAACTAAATTATCGCCTAATAAAGTCATTTTTAACTTGATCGCTGAAAGCTGGTGCTCAGATGTTCTCCCTTCCATGATTCCGTGTTACCCTTTATGTAATAAATTATGACAGGTAGAAGCGACTGTGCTTTAAGTAAAAACTGCGATTCACGCTTTCGCGTAAAATATCACCGCCTCTGCTCTAACGTGCATCCGGGGAGAAAAAAAATCCTTGACGCGAGTGTACGACACAATAAAGTCTGCACCCCAACCCATGAAATGCCACGGTGACAAAGGGCGGTTAAGCCCTTCTCAACGTAGACGCATCGCATACATACGTGTCGCGCGGCGCGCGGTCGTCGTTGACTCGCGCGGAGCGAGGCAAAGCGGAGCGGCACGGCGCGGCGCGGCCCCTCTTGCGTGCGCGCTGCGCGGCCCCGTTTTCCCGTGGAAAAGCCTCATTTCCCGCGCGATTGATTCCCGGTGAGATCGCGTCGAGTTTGCGACTGGCATTATATATAGACTATCGATTGCGCCGCCTAACCTTTGAGTGAGAAAAAGAGCGTAACGAGGATGAGGCGCGGATAAGTTCGTTCGAGATGTTCGAGCGGCAGTCATGCTCGTCGATTAAAAGCGAATGCACCAGGTCAACTGTTATTGAAGATCGCTTCACCGCATTTCGAGTAATGCTACTCGTACCAAGATCAAGCAGTGCTCGACTGAAATTAACGAAACTGTTATGCTAATTTTTAAAATACCGTCGAGTGTTCAATTCTGTGATCCACAAATGTCAATTTAATTATATTATTTCCGATTAATGAACGATAAACGGTGCCAAGTGTGTGTCAGTGTAATTTTTCAAGTATAGATCAAATACATATTGCGATGCGTAATTTTAGAAATTTTGATTGCCGATAGAAATAAGCGTCATAATATTTGATTATTCGGCTGTTCGATTGACAGTTCTGTCATCATTTATTTTTTGATTTTCAAAAAATAAGCCTATAATTCGTATCTTGTACAGGCTAAATAGAATATCGAGGACACAGTGATTATATTTGTGAAAACAATGAAAATTCGATGAGCCCGAATACTATTATGGTTGAAAGGCGGAAACAAAAATAGCACGTTCGTGCGAATCGATCACAACGAGCGCAACAGTCGGCGTTCGTTATTAATCGAAGTAGGACACGAAGCAAGTAACACACAATTAGCAATAATAAATAGCTAATAACAATTAAATTAATATTAATTAACTGAAAGCAATAAAATAATAATGAAAAATGGCATTTACTAAAACAATGACAGTGCGGCACTAAAAGATTTTGCGCGAGAAACCGTGTAAGCGTTCATTTAAAAGGGAAGATAAAAGTTTAAATTTTTAAAATTATCTTACAGTACAAGATAATTTTTAACAAAAATCATTATGGAAGTCGAAGTTGTACCTTTCGTCGATAATAACACAGGCAGAAAGGATATGCCACGACGGGGTAGCAGAGTGCAAATTGTTCAGAAGAAAGGGTGAGACCATTATTCGAATTTCACTTTCGATGCGATGAAATAATCCGATGAAATTTCTGTCGATGTAGCTGATTCTTACTATAGATTGACTGTCATCTGTCAGACGTCATATTCATATTATTACGATGTGATAGATAACGCTCTTATTTCATATCGCTTCTTATTTCAGAACGTCGCTCTTTATCATCATGAGCTTCATCTACTCGAAGCTGCTCGTAGTTGTGTGCATCGCTTACGTGATAAGCGAAGTGGTGACGCACAAACTACCGCTGTACTATTACGAGGGATTCTTCACATACCTTTACGGTATGAGTATCCTGTTTCTGTTGTACGTCTTCTGCTTCCTCCTTCAAGAGAGCGCTTGTTGTGCGAGGGGAAGTGATACGCCACCACCGCCGCCGAGACCGCCCAAAACTGGCTGGGCCGCTAAGGAACCTAAGGACAAGAACAAGAAAAAGGATAAGAAGGAAAAGGATCAGAAGCAGTCGAAGAACAAAAAGGAAACTCAGGTCTCTAAAATTATTAATTTTTCATTAAAAAAATTTTCTGTAATCTTTTACGAGGAATCTTTAATCTAATATCAATGTAGCTAATTAATAACAGTTTATAATGTTGCTATATTGTGTTTCATTAAATTTGTTTAAAATATTGGTGCATGCTTGATTTATGTATTTATTTATTTTCATTTCTTTTTAATAATATTTTATAATTTTTTAAAGTCTTTTTTTTATTTCATCTTCATCTCGTAATATTTATCGGAAAAGGCAGTAAAATTATAAAGACCTATGTAACGTAAAGAATCCACAATGTAATTTATTGCAACAGATTGTTATAATTTTGAGCACGTTTCACGATTACGATAATCGTACGTTACTCGTAAAATGTATATTTTAATTAGCGCATGATATCTAACAAATAAGTATACGCGTACACTCTCGACGCACGTTAAACGCTGCTTTTTTCGTCTCTACCTAAATTTCTTTAAGTGTGATAAAAATGCAATCACTTTTTTTATCATAAATAATTTTAACGAAGTTTTCTAAATTTTTACAATATATTATATTTTTGCAATCCTTAAATTTCTTAGTGTATAATTAATTAACTTTCAAATTTCTGAAGCAATATTTTTTTACAAATTGCTATATTTTATTATGAAAGACATCGTTCTTATAGGATGCAACTGATGTTGAAGCTGGCGTAGCTACGCGAGTCTTGCGAAAACGAAAGACTTCGCAAAATGATCATAGCCATGGAAGTTTCTTCCTCAGAATTGGTGCAATAGGCAAGTCATAATTTTCGGTGATATTAAAAAACTGTTTTTAAATAATTGATGTAAATAATATAAATTGGTTAAATGTAATTCGTTAGCGTTTGGACTGGGTACTATGGTATACAACGGTTTGGAATTCGGTGCGTTTTTCGAAGTACCACCCATGTCACCCTGCTATCAAATACTACAAGGCGTTAATCCAGTGTTGCAAATGATCTTCACCTTTATGCAAATGTATTTTATCTTCATGAACTCTCGAGTACGTATTTGAAATTGTAAAATGAATAACTAATAAAAATGGAAGAATTAGAAAAATGCAAATCATGATATTCTCTTCGTAGTTGAACATCCATCGCTTCAAAGTCATCGCTCGCTTCGGTCTGATGCACGTGGTCGCGACGAATCTCTGCGTGTGGATACGCACGCTAGTTCTGGAGAGTCTCAAGGAGATCACTCAGTATCACAAAAAACTAGGCCAGGTTCAGGCGGGGATTCTCGGTAAGCAATCTATATTTAGAGTTAATCGGTACCATCGTTTGAACCGTTGAAGTGATGGTATGCCAAGTTCAAGTACTTTGGTGATTACGCGCTGACATATCGATGTGCCGATATTTGCAGAGAGCATCAAACAGCACTCGATGCGAAATGCGGGAGCCATATTGGGTACCGAGCCGCGCGACGTGGCACAATTACGAGAGGCTCCTTTTACGAGGTCGACGACCGTCGCGCCGACTGTCACCAGCACGGTCGTAACAGTCGGCACTGCCTTGGGTCGCGTGATGACAACGACGGCCAGATCGATCGCGGATGCGTTCACTTCGCCGTCTACAACGTCCACCTCGACTACCTGGACGACCCCGTCGACGACGACACCGTCGACCACCACCTTCGCATTGCCTAATTTGACGACTACCACGGCGACAACCTTGTCCACTCTCTTGACCACATTCACACCGTCGACCACCAGCACCACTACCACTACCACCACTACCGAGAGGATTACTACTATCCCGACTACAACAAGCACCAGCACTACCACAACTACCACGCCGTCCACCACCACACTCTGGTCGCAAATTATGGAGCTGATGAACGCGCCACAGAGTGACATAGATAACCAAGTACGAATTATATTACTATAAATAAATACTGAGATTTTATATTGAGGTTTTCTCCGCATTTTGTGGTGAGTGCTGAGATTAAAAGTCTTCCTTCTCTCTCTCTTTTAGGTACCGCAAATCTTTGATGTAAGCAATTTGACGAATAGCAGCGAGTACTGGAGCCCGAATTTGGGTATCTATGCGGAAGCTCTGACAGAGGATGGCACGGTATCCAATTCGTGTGGACGCGTCAATATCATGGGAACCATCGTCCAAGACGCGGCGCCGTATCTATTTCCGTTTATAATCGAGTACAGTTTAATTGGAGCAGCAGTGATTTACGTCATGTGGAAGCATATCGGCCGACATCCGCGTTGGCCTCATCTGGCAGAAGCTGATCTTGAACGTCGTTTGGAGGCTATGCTATCTCGAAGAGCAGTCGCTCTTGCTCATGCAGGTAGTTTTCTTTCCTTTTCATATAATGAATATTTAAATTTCGAATATACCAAATCAAATATTTTTTTGTTTGTAAATTATTAGAAATATACGTAATCTTTTATTTGCTCGAGAATCGAGTTGTCATAAAAGATATTATCAGGTCACACCAGAGTCGACTGCGTTGGAGCGAGCAAAGGTCTCTTCTTCGGTCTGCTTCTTCTGGTTGGTTCCCTGATATGCCTGATACTGTTCTTCGTGCTGATCCATCACCCGGAGTTCGGATTGCTCGCGATTTATCTCGCTGATGTGTCTCACTGCATCCTAATGGCATTATCTATCATCGCCATAATCATTGGCTTCATCCGCGTGCAGAGTCTCAAGTTCAAGGCCGAGGAACAGAGCGATCTCAATGACATCCTCCTGCGTGTTTCCGCTTTCGGTCTCTTCGTCTACGCCGTCTTCAGTGTGATCGCTGGTTCCTTGGCAGCCTTCACGCACGAGCCAAATCTGTTGGTGATGGTGACGGGATTGCTTTCGGTCGCCCAAGTGGTCCTTCAGATGCTCTTCATCGCTGATGTATCGCGCAGGCGAGTTCACCTGCCGGAACACGATCGCAGCAAGCCCGGCAGACAGGTGGTCACTTTCCTGCTGATCTGCAACGTGACCATGTGGGTGATCTACACTTTCGAGACCCAGAAAGTTATTGCTAATCCGGTGCAGCTTGATTTCTACGGGTTCCTCGCTTGGGCTATTGTACAGAGGGTCACCCTGCCGCTGTGCATCTTCCACAGGTTCCACAGCGCCGTGACGTTGGCCGAGATCTGGAAGACTAGCTACAAGGCGCGTCTGGAGTAGACGAGTGGGGAGTCTCGTCATAGTCAATCGTCCGGAGTGGTCGTCGGTTGGAACGAAAGAGCGAGCACAAGCAGGTCAGGATGCTCGACGACTTCGATCACGTACATTGATTTCGGGTCTCGAAGAAAAGGTGAAGATTGAGGAGAGAGAGAGAGAGAAAGAAAGATTGAGATTGAGAAGGTCGACGGACGCAAAAATGACGGATCAACCGAAATAATTGAACATATACAGCGTGTCTGAGCAACACGTTCGTTGCACGAAGAAATCTTCGGATATCCAAGTCGTTGATAATTGTTAACAGTTCCAAGAATTCAAGTTGGAAGTTGAAGATATATCTCGTTGAGAAATCCTTTATCGACATCTGAAGAAGCACTTCAATGATTACAATCAAGGTCCGATCTGACATCCTCGAAGAGAAGCAAAGTGGAGCCAGATCGTGCCGAAACTTTTTTTTGTCTCCGGTTTTATGTACATTGTATTTCTTCCCTTCTTTTTTTTACGTTGTTCTTAGCATTGGCCGGTAGAGACAACAGGGAGAAGGACGGATGATCAATGACATCTGGACGATCGACGAATCTTGTCAATCAGACAGGCTATTCGCCAATTTCGGCGTAAACGAAGCACAAAACAACAAAAATGTTAGCGCATACGCATTTCCCTTCACCGCGTTTCTCACCTTACACGATCTCTATATACTGCCACCAAATTTTCTACTTTTATATGTATAACGTTATATGTACCGCGTATATGTACCCTCGCCCCATTGTGCATTATCAAGAGCATTGTAGACAATTCGGTTCACTCGCGGGGATTTAGATTGTTCGATATATTTCCCGGAATTTTTTTTATTTCATTCGGATATGTCGGATCGCTGTGATATACTTTTGTGAAAACTTGAGTCGGCGTTAGCGGCGAATCTCCTTCTATTCGTACGTTAACGTATCTTTAACTAAATACTTGATATTTTTATAAGTCATTGACATTTAGCGGACAAGATTAGCCTCTAAGTTTATCGTGTTTGGTTTACGCTCTCCGATGTATATCTTACGAGATGTTAATTAATTTAGTATCAAACAGTCAGCTGACCGTCGAAGCGAACGGATTCGTTTCCGCATTTTACCGAAATAATTTCACAAAAAGATAGTGTGAACGGAATTCTTATTCATCAATGCACCACGACGCGTGACAGTCATCGCAGCTGATACGAACGAAATGGTCGTGGTTGCATTCTTCGCGGTCGAAGTCTAATTGCAGAAATCTCAAGAGAGGCTCGAACAGAATAATTTCGCGTTTCAGTCTCGCGAAAGATTCTCTCGTTCTTAAAACGCTTCATCCAAACGCGAGTGTTTCCTCGCATTCAAGAGCGCGCATTAGCGAGAGATTCGTCCCTTCAAAAGGGACATTTGCACCCGCAGATCTCTATCGTTATTTCCCGTTGCGTGCCGCAAAGTACAAAATTATTTTTGAAATTTTTCGAATCTCTTTATCGACACTTTTTGAATATTTGCGCACTTTGAGTGAACACACCGATGACATCACGTATCTTCGTCGTATCTTCATCGCGAGCAGTTGGCACACGGAGAGGCATACATTTAGGCTGCGTTCGGGAAGTGCGTTATCAATGTTATTGCGTCATTCTATTTTTGTTTTATGAAGGATAAAAATAGAACAACATAATAACGCTGATAGCGCGTTCCCTGAACGCAGTCTTAAAGAACAATATTGAATCAGGAGGAAGGAGACCCGTGTTCGAAGCCAATACGAGCGATTGTGTACAGAGAGTATTTTGTTTCAGACTCGCCGAGTACTCTGAATGACATAAAAGTTTTCGCGAACGTAAGCGGAAGTTATGCTCTATGATGCAGATTGTGTGACTAAACTGTACGAGCAGCGCGTAAGAGCAGCGCGAAGGAAGTCAATGATGACTTGTGTCAAAAAGACTTATTTTCGGCGAAAAGAGTTCATAGAGTGTTTATCCTTTCAACTAATTATTCTGATAGTACGACGTTTGAACGTCAAAGATTTCCATTGTTGAAATGGCTTAATTCTTTGAGGGGCGACGGTGCAGCTTCACGTATAAGTCACAGTATAATGTATTAGATGCCACGACATTTGTGCGTTTCTATGTTGGTGCGATGTGGTTTAATTTGTGAACTACAGTGCCTAAGTTTCGCTCTAATACCGCTTCTCTTTCGGAGATCCTGCACAAAATACGCTGACTTTCTCGGCCCCTGAAAGAGTTAAGGGGGAGAACTTCGGGGATAGAAAAGAAACGGAGACTATAATCGGTACACGCGAATAGAGGGGCACGCACACCACTCACGAAATATAAGAGGTAATTATTCTCATCATTATTGATTAGTGTTTAAGCCTATCTCGAAGAGATATCGATCTTTCGCATTTACTTCGCTATTGATATCGTATGTAGATCGTTGAGAAAAGATATCGTTCATCGTATAGAGACTATACTTTGTGAATTCCTCCACAATCCTTGTGAAAATACTCCCTTCTCCTGAGAATAAAGCACATTAAATTTTATCTAATAAAATTTATAACGCGTAAATTTTATTAAGTAAAACTTTCCCGCGCGAGGAAACAATAATACACAAGACACGTTCGAAATTTTGACGGAAATCATAATTATACACCAGTCGACGTCTTTAGCTTTCAAATTTTAATTACTAGAAATAATATAAATAATAAGTAACGCGCTCGTGCGCGAAATGAGAGAAACGTTGTTGCACCACATGCTTAAACAGCCGTTAAGGATCGACATAATTATAATCCAAGGACGATATTATTAAAAAATAAACACAATATAAATATATATAGATATAAATATGAATATATATATATTATGGAGACTTGTACTAATTTTGATGTGCGCAATTGTAGTTGGAGTGTTGCGTGCGATATGTAAATAATAATCACTCTTTGTCAGCAAATTATTATTCGGCAGAGTGTCTATGAAACGAACATCATTATATTGTCAATGGAGTAATTTAAAATTGTACGGACAAATTTTGAACTTTTCAACTACTTTTCAACTGTTATTCTAATTACAAAATTACTGAAACTATAAAATATAGTATATAAATGATTTTCCAGAATTATATGTGTGGTAAAAATATATAATGTGCATTTTAACTTAAAAAAAATATATATATACATATATATATATATCAGTACAAAGATTATAACGCGTATGAATTTCTATAAATCAAAACAACATTCATGCACGTCCCATACTTCACAGTCATTATAGATTTAATTAAAAAAAGAAGAATAATGAATCAGCTTGTATGCGCAATAATCTGTAATGTTAATTAATGCTAAATTAATATATTGCTATTAAGTTGTCAAGTGTGAAAACACAAATTCTGTGAGAGACAAGTTTTGTAAAAATCTATTTGTTTCGTCGACACTCTGCACGATTACGTTACAGAAGGGACAAAATCACGGCAGAATAGCGAGAGATCTCAATGCGAGAATTAAATTAATTAACAAGGCACTGCCACACCGGACCAACAAAGCCGAAACGAATGATAGAAGGGATTCTGAGAGGGACAAAGGAAAGATACGCGCAAATGCAGAAAGAGAACCAATAATCCTTAATTGATTTTCCGTAAAGAGAAAAGCTATAAAGAAGATATATATGAAACCGAGACCCCCTTCCACGTTTAACGAATATGAACGAGTGCATAGTTTCAATATACATATGCGTGATTGGAGAGTGAGAGAAGAAAGAGAGAGAGAGAGAGAACGAGCGAGCGAACGAGCGAGAGTAACATAGACAGAAGGAAGAAAAACGGAAGAACATGTGAAACGTTTTTCTTCAACAAACAACGTCTTTGTATACTCTAACCCATGTTGTAAGGAGAAAAAAACCACGATTCTCTTGTATATGTACATCAATATCTCGATAGTAGCCGTAAGCCTAACTGATGAGTCGCGGATTTGCGATAGGGCCGACGAAATGAATGCAATTGAGATTCGCCCGATTTAATTAGAAATTGTATGTATTAATTTATTTCTTTACCGTTTATTCACGATCACAGAATCATTCATGCAAACTCGTCGCACAAATGCCATTCTATTTATTACATAAGTTTTTCATTTACATGTAAATCGTGTATTTATCATACATAACTAACGACATTATAAATCTAATAAATAAAATAAATCTCACGTGGTTAATACTCGACGTTAAACAGATTCGGATTTGTTTTTATGCTTTAGCGGTTTTATTCCAATTACATTTCATATTTATTGAGCTGTAGCAATTTCGTATATATTTCTCTATAACTTCGCCAAGTGGCAAATCCTCAAGAAAACAGAAAAAGGGACAAAAGAAATTTGCATATGTATGCGTGCCGGAAGCAAATCCGCGACGCATTATTATTTAACATAATGTAGTGAGTTTTCGATGTCTTCGAGTATAATTACAGTTTATACACGTATACACGCAGTTTTAAGCAACAAAACGTACACATGATACACGCGCGCGCGCGCGCGCGCACACAAGTGACATCACTCATGGATTTACTAGAGACACATCGAGGAGGAAGCGAGGACAATGGAAGGTACAGAACGGAAGAAGTAAACGTTTCGTCGGAGCAAGCGATAATGACAGGCGAAACACAAAGAAATAAAATAAAATAAAATACAGTAAAAGTATAAATTACATGTTGTGGTATAAGCAGTTCTTCGAATGTCAAGTAGCGACGAATACGTCTGTAAATTCATAAATTCGCTCATTCATCGATTCCTATTTTCATTGTACACCGTTAAAACCAGTTTCATTGTAACCCGAGTTACATCGGTCATCGTTGCCGCATCATTTGTAACGATACACGATTATATTGGTTAATAAAAGTTATCTAGACGTAATGTGTCTCTATTTCTTCCCAAAAAAGAATTTATATATATATATACATATATATATATATAAATAATAATCCTATGTGAAATTACTTCCTTACATTTAACAAAAATTTACTTTGTGTAGTTCATTACATGTAAAACGAGAAGCATCGTGCAATCGAATGAGTTATAAAATTTTTTTTTATGTGGAGGCTAACTTTATCCAAATATATATATTTATATATAATAATATAAGCAGAATAATTGAAAAATGATTAGAAAAATTACTTTTATTTTTCTGCAGAAAGTAAAATTGCGATTACATGTTACATAATTACATACATAATTTTATAAATTATTATTACAACATCATTTTTCTAAATGATTATATTCATTATCTCAAATTTCACTTTTTATAAAAAAATCAGTGCAAAAATTATCCTTCTAATTATTTTTCTTTTATTTTTTCTGTATATTTATATATAAACTGATATAAGATTATATCATGCAAGAAAAAAAACATATATAGATACACTATTTATATATAGTAATGTATATATTTATACTTGATTATATAGACTTTTTTATCGGATATTCTAAGCTTCCTTGTTTCTCCTTTCCATTCACGCTTCTCTATTATAATCATATTTAAGAAACAAACATTTTATAAAGATAATTAAATTATCGTTTGCACAATACTTTTCTAAGATATTTCAATTCTATTCTTATCCCCAATTCCAAATAATATTAAATACTATATAATGTTTATATTACAGAATTTGTAATAGCAAAAAGTTTCCAAACATCTTTTAATTTGCAAACTTTAAGTGGTTCATAAATAACGTTGAGAAAAATATTTCAATTTTTATATTTATATAAAATAAAGTTTATATACCGTATGTAAAATGCGAATCAACGGTCAATAATGACGTTTTCATAACAGATTTATGTATCTACTGTAGATATACTGATGCAAATATTATCAGAACATTAAATAATTTTTACACGTAAAATTTAAATTTCAAGATATTCTCAATTCACAAAGACTTCGATAATACAAACATGTTAACTCAATTTGTGAAAATTATTAACGAAAAATATATGCGTCTAATGCAGTTGAATTTCACATTCACCACGAGATGGTGGTTATTTCAAGCCAGTCTCAAAAATACAATGTACACAGCGACATGATCCCATCGCTTGTTTTATGGCTCGAATTAATATATTAACACTTTGCATTTACTATTTGTAACAGGATGTTATCTAAATCCGCACGCAAAACGCAACGCTGGTGCTCCAACGTACACCTCGTGAATAATGAACCCGGCTGTAGTTATTAGGTCGGTTGAATTATTAATGATTGCATTATTAATTTGGATCGTATCATGCTTAAGTCACCTGCGCGTACAAAGTGTGTTAAGGACATCATTCAAATGAAATCTGGCACGATTTTTTGTAGCACGACATTTATATTAAAACATACTTGCGATAAACGTCAGTAAAACGACTTTTTCCTGAAGATATGTGGAAAAAAAATTACATCTTTATTACAAGGAAAAAATGATTTTGCTGAAATATCTGAAAAGAATTTTGTTCAATTATTAAAACAATTATGTAGAAAACTCAAGCGTGATGAGCAATACTGCAAAAAAAGTTTGATATTCTGGCAACCAGTTTGAACGTCTTATATAATTATTTCGATGTTTAATAAAATTATTTTCAGGTTGGTATCTAGCTACATTATTAGATACTTCAATAGAATCGATTTTTCCATGCACCAATAAGAAAGATTTTTTTTATTATACCTATATCAAAATAAAAATTTGATAGATGTATAAACAAGGTTGTATTTTTTCCTGAATACGTCCAAATGTCGGGAAACCATTACATGATTACAAAAGAATTAATGTTCGAGAAAGAATTAATGCAACTATGTAAAACTTGACTTATGTAAAGAATTGCGGAGCCAAATAAGCCGGACGTGAGTCAGAAACACATAATTAACGAAATATTCGGTTACCAGCTCGAGTGGCTAGAGTATAACGCAACGCGAGCGAACGACGGGAAGACGGAAGGCGCGCGCGAACGTCGAACGGGCGAAATTACAAATGAGAGGTGGAAAACGGTCGAAAGAAAGGTACACAAATGCATATGTATGGTAGGCGCGTATCGACGTCGCCAGAAGTGTTCGTTGCCTGGCTGGCTGGCATTGTGAACGACCGGTAAACAATTAGTCGCGCCGTATGGCGATGAATCATTATTAAAGACGACGATGACGAGCCCGACTGTCCTCAGGCGCTCCGTCGTGCCGGTCATTCGAGCGGGCCTGGTTAACATACGACATTAATTTGCGTAAGGTGTGTTTTGGGGTGCTACTTGAAAAGGCAGCAACGGATGTGGGTGCGCAATAGAAAAGAGATGACGGTACCGAGAGCGGGACGGAGAAGAAGAAGAAGAAGAGGAGCACTGGCCCCGGTGAGGCTTCGCCGGGTCTCATTTGCCTTTCAATGCGCTGCTTCCCTTCGTCTTCTTCTCATTGTGCGACACGGCCATTGTCGTGCCTCCGTACACGGTGTATTACCTGTGCCTATCCGTATTCGTGTCGGCGTGGGTGGCGACCGCGCACGGCAGCCGTTAAAAGGCTGATTCCTCATGTCTCAGATACCTGTCCCGCATTTTTTGGATAATCGCTAGAAATTATTCGTCTCCGATGTTCATCGCGTTACGACTGTCAGGTGAAATCCGTGTTTATGGGTCGTTAGGTGAGCAACATCGAGGAAGGAATGAATCCGAAGAAAGGAACAATTGTAAGAAAGATTCGATTTTGATAGATTGCGAAGAGATGTCCGAAAAGAAATGCGACGCGTACACACCTTTACGGCTCCATTCTGTTGGATAAATATAAAAAGTTTGCGTGTTGCAGATCCTAAGTTATCTAAGACTTATGGCTCGTAAGCTCA
This sequence comes from Cephalotes varians, assembly GCA_037157785.1. Lineage (NCBI taxonomy): Eukaryota > Metazoa > Arthropoda > Insecta > Hymenoptera > Formicidae > Cephalotes > Cephalotes varians. The sequence continues at coordinate 8,223 of JANQDE010000017.1, read as the reverse complement.
ATATTGCAAATTTAATGCGTACGAGTACTTCGCTACAGGATCCTCTTCTAATATCCATCTATTCGCGTTCCTCGCGGGGCCGCAAAGTGCAGACCTCGGTGTTCAGCTTGTTTAACTACGATCCATCATCGAGATAGGCTACTGGGAATTCATCCCAAGTAATCTCGTGCGGGAAAGACCGATAACATTCTCCAGGCGGGAGATTTCTCCTCATCAGTACGCGCGGTTGCGACGTCAAAAATCGCAAGTCTCCGGCGTGCTTCCGGATGCCCGGCGGCTTTCTACTCCAGAGGCAACGTAATAGTCCGTATAATGGCGGTCGGGTGGCGAGTGCGAGCCGAGTCGATTCGGCTCGAGTTGAGGAAGCGAGTCGACTCGGAGACGCCCCGGGCGGCTTGGCGCAGCCGTGCGAAGGTGAGAGACCACAGGCTGTTTGTACCGCTTAGGCTAATGAGGTACAGATGGCGATATTCTTGTGCGCCGTAAGGCGATTCGAAGGGTGAGACGTGGAGAAATGCGAGAGACGCACGCACGCACGCACGCACGCACACGAGAGCAATCGAATCCGGCGCAAGGTGGCTATAGGAAGGTGGATGGGCGCGAGCGAAAGGGGTTGCCCTCGTTTGATCTGATCCTTATCTCGGCCAGCCGGTCGGTCCCGGCTACCGCCGGCGATCGCTATCTCGCCGGTATGCACCCTCCTTTTAACCCGATGTTACGGTGAAACCTGCGGTGGTTGAATGCACACACTCGCCTTTTCGGCCGAGCGCAGATGCGCCGCGGAGCGCAGTGCTTGCATACCGGCGCGGATACATCGATCCTTGTCCGATAATACGACGCCACTAACTGATGTTTCTGATCGTTTCACGGTGTGTGCGCGCGAGTATGTGTTGTACGACACGATAAGCGAGCGCCAAGATTTGCTGCATGTTAGTAACGGCAAAACCTTCGAAACAATCACGTGTCGCACCTTTCACTGTCAATATGAAATATCTTGCGCTCTCGCGGTTTACGTAAAGATAACAGAGAAAGAGGCACACACAGAGTAAAAGTTATTAACCTTCCGCCGGCGGACGCAGGGTCTACTAAGACCCGTGTGTTAGAGTTGTTTACTTTTTTCACCTATGACGAAATTTTTCTGAAATGCTGAAATTTCGCTAAAAAGTGTTCCAAAACGTGCGAAATTTTTCCATCAGGGTATATTATAATAAAAAAACTGCTTTTCTCTCTTAAACGTTTCAAAACAATATCACTTGGGTCACATTTGACTCTGCATCCGCCGTTCGAGTTTCACGACGTCCGCTGGCCGAGGGTTAATCCTTTAATTGCAAAAGACATAAATATACATTGAAAGAATAGTTTTTTGTCGGAGTATATAAAAATTAGACTAGGTATATCTGAAAATAGTTATGTTGAACCATCAAAATAATTATGCAAAATGCTCAAGGATGAGAATGCTGCAAAAAGTTTCAACATTCTAGCAACCAACTTAAGTGTTCAATTATTTAGATGGTCCAACGTAATTATTTTCATATCTGTATCTAACTAAATTTTTAGATACTTCAGCACATGCAAAACCGTTATTTCTATGTGCACAAAAAAAAAACGGTTTTGAAATATCTAGAAATATCTAAAAATTTAGTTAGATATAGATCTGAAAATGATAATTTCGGACTATCAAAATAATTATACAGAACGCTCAAACATGATATTGCAAAAAGTTTTGACATTCTTGTTCAATGTAAATAATTATTTAAATGATCCAACAAAATTATTTTTAGATCTATATCTAACTAAATTTTTAGATACTTTAGCACACACAATACCATTGTTTCTGTGAACACTGTATACACGTTCAAACGTAATGAGCAATGCTGCAAAAAATTTGGACATTTTAGAACCAGCTTCAGTGTCCCACATAATTATTTTGACAATCTAACGAAATTATTTTCACAGATCTGTATCCAGCTAAATTTTTATATACTTCAACAAAACGTTCTTTCCATGTACGCTCTCATAAATCAATTAATATGTACAAAAAGCAAATGTATATGCTCAATAAATTTGCTTGATTATATTACTTTTATTGTTACGTGTTAAGTGCCTTTTTATCAAATTTTTATCTCTAATGTCCTTTCCACAAACAAGCGCGTCTTGCATCGAACATATAAATTACATGTTCATGTACTGATTCTAATGACTGATGATTTTAGAGTCTGATTCGCAGCGGACGATAGTCATTTGAAGCGCAGCCAAAACATTAATTACTTGCTGTATATCAGTCTATCACAAATGCAAGGTGTATCACCTCTCAACTAATCACTTTCTCGACGAAGAAAATTTTCGCGCTGCAGCGTGAAAAGTCAAATACGCGAACGCGATATTGAAATGCGTAGGGCGAATCGAAAGGACGGCTGAAATCGGCGCGAAACGAGAGCAGGCTGGAGCGGACAGACGCGATTTCACACCGCGGCCGTGATCCGTGATTTCACGGCAGCTGCTCGCGCGGCAGGAAGTGAGACATCATACGTGTGCGCTGGCACTAACTTTCTTGCATAATGTGAAATCGGGGACGGGACGCGTCGGCCGCTCATCTTCAAGACCGACAATCGCCAAAGAACAATGAAACGATGAATCGTTCTTTGGCAGCCGGCTCGGCTGGCGCACAGAGTAACTGACTCCTTCAAGGATAGAAAGATTATTTTCTACGAAAAATATGTAGATTCAATATCGAATGGGCGCGAAACAAATCGGAAATATATTCTCCTCGATAACAAAAGATGTAAACGAAAAAAAAGTACTTGGAATAAATTAATATAAATATGCAAAGATTACAGTTTTTTTTAACTACCTTCTTAATATTTAGACTTAGACATTTATTGGAATGGCGAATCATCAAAAGATGTGTTATTTAAAATCTTTAAAATTAATGGCTAGGAAAAAATGTAAAAATTCAATTGTAATCACGGCTTGCGTGGCATGCACGTCACAGTCTCGTCGCAGGTAAGTCAAAGGCGATAATAGTCTCGGTTGTTGTTTGCGCTCATTCTGAAAAGGGGAAAGGGCTTCCGCTTAGGGGCGGAATAAGTGCATCCTTAATTACCTTCTGGCTCGGACCGATAAAAGGATAATAGGCGCATCTTCCTTCTATTTCCGCTGGCCGGTTGCCACGCTCCCGTCTACGGATCCCAATTTTTTAATAGTCGTCATTACAGGCTTTCTCGATATAGACGGGCGCCGGAGATGTAATCCGTGGGCATCAAACTGGAACGTTTGCGTTCGGTATAATGCAGACAGGATGCTAATTTGATTATTAGTCGGATTGCGGCAGTTACGAATCGCAGAACCGCTAAATTGCGGTAATCACCGTTTCTCGACAGCGCGCGCTTTCTTATCGCGGGAAACGTCGCTGCAATTGCAAGCGTTTATCTATAAGAACAGTAGGTACGTCGAATTCGAGTTGCGCTCGGGGAAATGAGAAGCGTCGATCGAATTAGTGCTTCTTTTTTTTTATTCATCCATACGACGCGGCCATGAGAACTTACGTATCGAGGGGAAATCACAGGAACAATATTTTTGTCGGCGTTGATAAAATCTTGTATAATTGTATAATTGTTGGTACGAGAAGCAGCTGTATATGAAAACATTATGAATATTTCTAGGCTCGTATATTTCAACAAGACTTTTTGCGGGCGGCACGAAACGACGTAGGTGGGTACATAAAGTAGGTGGACTTCACTTGCTCGCAACCCCGCACGAGCGTGGCGGCGCAGGCTCGTACTTACGTTAAATTACAGTAGGCACGCGTGCAAGTACCATTAGTTTTCTCTCGTGCGTACGCGCCGCCATGACTGGACAAGGCATCGCCGTGCTTTTCATACGTTTATGCAAATGCCACGACTCGGAAGAGCGCCGCAATGACCGCGGCCGAGCGTGCGGCGGTGGTTGCGCGAAAAATCGCGAGAATGACAGTCGCGCTCGCCGGCAAAAGCACGATTACGCTCATTAACGGCACGAATGGCGTTATTCCGGGCCGTTCGAATCACACGGGAAATATAATGACATTTATATCTCTCTAGCTTTTTTCACTTTTGTTTTGACTTCCTGTGTGAAATCGATTTAAATATTTAAATCTTTTACCACTGAAAAATGACTTTAATTTTCTATCGAAGGATATGTTTATGAAGCAATTACGTATTTTTGTCAAATTTTCCACAATTTACCAATTATTTTATTAAAGAAAAGTAGGTAAAGCTACATAGAAATTCTTGTTCCGAGAATCTTAAACGGCCAAAAGTCCAGGGACGCACGCACCGCGAATGTACTTTTACGTACATCCGCGGTTTCTCGCGAGTTCCGTGGACTATCGATCTTCTCACGCTTTCTCCTCTTGCGGTCTAGGGAAGACGAGGGAGATCCCGGTAGCTGCGAGGGAGAAAGAAAGAAAGAAAAAGGGAGATCGTGAAACCGCACCAGATAGACAGAGAAGACCGATCCGAAAGACAGGAGCGACGAGGAAGAGAATTCACCGTCGGCGTCAGTGGGATACAGAATCGAGGGGGGCGCGGCGGCGAGGGGGAGGAATTGAAAGAAGTTATGAAAATAAGGCGAAGCCGGAAGGGGGCGTACGATATGCGCATGCGACGATCGACACGCAAGACAGGCGCTCTAATTTTAGATCTTGTCACTCTGACGCCAGCTGGCGTGTCTCTCCCCGCCTATTACACGCGTTTACGCACACACTAGCTGACGAGCGCAGCGCAAAGCACGCACCGCGCCGCGCCGCGCTGCCCGGCGCGCTGCACATCCGACGTGACTGCATGTCACGATCGTGCACCAGCCTCACGCACGGATGCGAAACGCGCGAGAGATGGATGCTTACCCGGCTATTACGCGCGAGTCCACGATACCCGCGGCGTGCGTAGAGAAGTCGTAATCGCGCGATCACCTCCATATGTCCACCAGACATGCCACCGTTTGGTTCCGGAACCAATTTAACTCCTTGAAATTTTGATCACGGGAAAAGATGAGAATTTACATTCCCATCAGCTACACGGGAAAAACGGTTTTGCTGGAGTATCTAAGAATTTAGCTAGATATCTGAAAATAATTTTGTTTGGATCATCAAAGTAATTGTGCGTGGATGTTCTGGTTGCTAGAATGTTAAAACTTTTTTACAGCATTGTCGTCAACGCTTAAGAGTTCTATATAATTATTTTGATGGGCCGAACAAAATTATTTTCATATCTAGCTAAATTTTTAGATACTTCAACCGTGAAACCGTTCTTTGAGGCTCTTATGTGAAATTCTAATGATAGATTCGAAAATCGCGTATTACACTTCGATTGCAAATTATAAAACAGCCACTCGTCGTGAAAAAATCACAAGACAGACGGGGTCAAGACATGTGAGGGCAAGTATATCGATCCATCCTTCGATTTAGACGAAGCAAAACATTAATTCGCCGCAAGTCGTTTAAACGCTAATTGCAAATCAAACAAGGAACTTGACATCTTCGATGAAATAATTACGCGGTAACGATAGAGGAGAAAATATGCGATCTCTGAGACATTAAAATAATTACTATTATTATATATCACGCTGGACGGCTGTTGCAATAAGAAGTCTCGGATTGATCTAAAAGTCTGCGCAATTTACCGGTATGCACGGTATTTTTCTTCCCTGTCGAAGGAAGTGCGCGTGTCTATGATTGCCAGTTAAACACGCGGATTTAGCGTCATCCGTCTTGCCGTGAGAAGCGTGGTACGAGTATAATTCATTTTCTATAAGTCGCGCATTTCCTCGTTCCATCGTAGTGGCATGTTGACAAACACGTACGTCTAAATCCTAAGTATTAATATATTAATGTAATAATTAAATAGATATATAATAGATATATAATTTAATACATATAATAAATAATGCAAAAAATAAGGATAATCGTTATGTGACTTTATTTTACTGAATTTAATTATTATATAGAATGTCCCAGAAAATTTCCATTTCCTTCTTCCTTTCTTTTTTTTTTTCTCCAATTTTCATCACTTCACTCAATTTTGCTGAATTTCTTGTACAAATAAAAACTTTCTGTTCCCACGTGAAGCTTAAGGTATTCTTTATAGAAAATGCAGCTGTTTAAAAAAAAAACTTGTAATTCACACCTAACGCTTAACACGTGCATCGGGTCCGGTCCCGGGACTTAGCGGAGCGAGCTCAATCTTCCGTGTCCAGGAAAGCGTGTCGAGCCGCGTGCAAGGTTCTTACGCAAATCGTAAAGTCGCGAGGGGGAAGACCAAACAGACGACAAAGAGGAAGACGAAGCGAGCCGCCGAAGAAAAGATAGTAATTTCCGAGGTGGTATCGCGGTGGCGATGCACAGGCTAGGTCAGCTCGATCGCGATAAATTGCGGACTGTGCGAAACGGGGGAGAGAAGCCGGGGCATCGTACTCCGCGGATGTATCTTACACGAGCGTGTATCTAACGGGCGCGCCGATGAGAGAACGGAGGGACGGATGATATCTTCGCTCTAGGTTCCGTGGCAATCGCGAATGGAAAGAAGGCGCACTCATTGGACCTTCACTTCCTCTCATTGTTCTCTATCGTCTCCTTTCCTCGCGCTCCGCCGCGAAGGCAGCTTTCTCAGCTCGCCTTAATTCGCCTGGCGTATTCAGAAAAGAAGGAGGGGTCAGGAGGGGGGTGGTACCCGATGGTAACAGTGTAACATCCGATTAGCTCATTATGCAAAGATCGACGATGATAAATTCTCGACGCTTCGGCCGCTCGAAATACGCGGTTGCGAGTGATTCCGCTAGTCGCTCCGCGTTACGCTACCAACACGCTTCCGTCAGACATTTCACGAGATGAAACGATATCGATCACTTCCTACAATCTAGCGGTACCTTTGCCGACTGTGAAGTGACATTAATAATGAGTTTCCCGGAACGTAAGCGGTTAGAAGCACTTTGAGATATCGTTTTCATGAGACAATCAAGAAAGTTCACGCTTTTTCTTTTAAATCAATAATAAAACGCTATTAAAGTTCCATATTTCTCAATAATTTCATAATTGCAATAATTTCCGATGGTGTAAGGCAATTGTTTTAAATATTTATCAAAACTACAGTTCTGTTAGAAGCATCCTAAGATAGTATCATTAAGCAACCAATAATATTTGTGCAATCTTTTTTTTTAAATAAAAATGGATCGCTATTAAAGTTTGGTATGTACTTTTTATGCAATTAATAATTTCCGATTATATCATAACGTAATCGTTCCAAATACTTATTAAAACCACCATAATTGGTCCTGTTAAGAGCATCCTATTGTATGTATACAGGGTGTCAGGGACTACCCGCCCAAGCCCTTGTGTGCAATGGTAGAGGACGTTAAACTGAGTAGAAAAGTCCTCTACCATTTTGCAAATTTCGTCATAATTAACGAGATATTAATTTTTGAAGATTGCCGAAAAGAGGCATGTTCGGCCGGCCCATCGGCAAACGCAAGCGCTTGGCGAGATACGCCCGCCCCGCGTCACTAAACGCGCGCGGAGTTGTTTACTGCGGCAATGGCTACGCTCGCTACGTCCGAGCGGCGTGGTATAAACAACTCTGCGGGCGCTTAGCGGCGCGGGGCGGGCATATCTCGCCAAGCGCTTGCATTTGCCGATGGGCCGACCGAACATGCCTCTTTTCGGCAATCTTCAAAAATTAATATCTCGTTAATTATTACAAAATTTGCAAAATAGTAGACTTTTCTACTCAGTTTAACGTCCTCTACCTGCACAAGGGCTTGGCCGGGTAGTCCCTGACACCCTGTATATAATACATATATATTTTTCATGTAAGATCAATCAATTTAAATATTTATCAAACCTACACAATTTATTTATTATTTCGTTCACGATAAGAAAAAAATTTTCTCGTAAAAATGAAATTTAATTTAAAGCGGAAAGATATAAAAGAAAGATGCCGCGGAAACTACACTCTCTGTTACCAGCGAGAGCCCCCGGTAGATACTTTGACAAGGTTGGGTTAGAAGTTTCATTTCTCCACTCCGCGACATCGCTGATTAACTAATAATCGAATCTGCTATAAAACGTATCCTGACTACTGTAGAACGCTAATGAGAAATTTTGAGTGATCCTTGAAACGCATCTAGCGGATCTGCAGTGTACCATTTAACTCTTCAAGATTGGCGCAAATTTGAACTTAGTAGTAACAGATA